>CANUEZ040000053.1:6400000-6432500 GCA_948099385.1 Fasciola hepatica
TCTAGCCTGTGCCAAATGTTCACGTGCCAATAGAAGGTAGAATGGACGAGATCAGCACTTTCGGGAGCTGCGCTGCTGATGGGTGGGCGGTTCACGCGTCTCCAAGGTTTCCCACAATTAAGCGGCATCGAGCCTTTCCGTGACTTTTCTGACTACACGTGTGAGGTTGACTGGAAGATATAAACTGTTTCCGTTTTGCTTTCCACCCCCCCCACCTTTTGAACATAGGGATGACTACGGTCTTCTATCCAAACGGCAACTTACGTTGTTCCGGGGGTTAGCAGAAAGCCTAATGAGGGGAGATGCCACAATATCCGCAAGCTAACGTAGCACCAGTGGATGAAACTCATCTGGGCCTGAAGACTGATGAGGCCGGAGGGCTCGAATAAATTTAGAAAACCCTTCCAGTTTGAATGCACGTGTTATTGGCACTAGGTCGTTTAGAGGCGATTGAGAAGTCAGCAAAACATCTGGGAAATATACTGTGGCATAGTGCGAAGCCAATCACTCTGGTTTCCTGCCTTTTTAATCCATTAGTACACCATTATCCTGCAACTTGAAGACACGTGGCAGGATTTGGTTGTCCTACGCAAGTATCCAAACAACTGTTTAGGTTCAGTAACCGAGTCGGCTGCCAGGCTCTCTTCCAAAGCCGGCCTCTATGAGATTTTCCTCCCTGAAAACATATTTCTGATTTCACTGTAACTGTCGTATTTGTCACCAGTGATCCGAAAGTGTTGTCATACCCGGTTGCTTCGGCGAAGTAGATTCCGTACCACTTGTCAAACCATGGTGGGCCACCAGCATGCCAACGAGTCTTATTCGGCCATACAAACCGGTCATTCACGTCCTTGATCTCTAATTTGAAGGCATTCCAAGACTGATCAATTCTATCGATAATGATTGTCTCTAATGGAGGGGATGCAGCCGCATCTCTCCTCCCACCGAAGGAGATGCTTCATGTACTAGGTCCGCTGTACGGTCCCTGATGAACTTGGTAGCCAAGACACCGAGTGATATGGAGAACTAAGTGATGGCTCGTATCCATGGGTGGGAATGGATTAGTGGCTGTGACGATTGAAGTACGTATAGTGAAGACTAGATCAACGAGGGATTTTTGGCCAACCTGGTTTCGAGTAGGTTGTTGCACACTGGGATGCAGGAAAAGGTCACACTCCGCTAAATAAAGAAAACGAGAGAGCATGGCCGCGGCTTGACTATGTGTTGCCCCGCCGAATCCACTTGACGTGCACTGAAATCGGCTAGCACAAAGCAGCGGCCTTCTTCAACCCAGAGCAGTGGGGAATCCAAGAAATCCTGCGTTCTAGTTTTGGTGTGCAGTAGGTAATTCCAAGCACAACGTACCCACTGTTATAAAGTTTAACCATGCACCGCGAAGTCTCAACAAATCCTTGTTGATCAATGACGTACCCTACCCTATTTCTAAAGTAAAAAGCGACTTCTCCACCTCCTCTTGCACGGCTCTTGTCCGCTCAGAAGAGTGCCTAGTCAGGTTGAGAATCTTCCGAATCCAAAAAGTCCTATGAGAGCTATATTTTAGTCAGTACAAGGATAAACGGGGTTCTAGCCAGCCGTAGGCTCTCCAGTTCGTCCTGCTAGTCTAATAATCTCAGTACGTTGGACAGCAACAGCTATGCAGTTGCAGCCAGTCGCTCAGTACCCGGAATTCCTTTACTATTGCACTCTGAGGAAGCTGGCCGGGAGAAGCCGTGGTCAAAGCAACTATGACCTCCTTCGCTGCACACGAAAATCCCAGAAAAAAGGTCGGGTTTCCCTTTATCCCCACGCCCCTCAATCTGTATCCTGGCTTGACTAATCTTTTTCCGATTCTCAGGGGAAGGATTTGGTGGTTTCGAATGAGCTCACCTGCTAGACAGTGAGACCGCCTTAGAACCTCGCTCACCTGCTCTTGAGAGCTAAGAATAATATTCAGGTTCCGCTGTTTGTCGGGCTCCTAAACTGCATCCTGCTGGGATGCAGCTCGGACACGGGTTGTTGGTGTAAAATATGCCTCATCTACAGTAGACAGTTCATTCGGGAACAAACTGAGCTGCATCAGGTCAAGGTTCAGCCTTCCCTGGGTGAAGGCTGCAGTGGCTTCCGGGATTCTGAGTGCCAAAAAGCACTGTTCGCGGAATTGTGGCACTTTCCTCGGGACTGGTGTAACTTCTTTTCACTTACTTGTATCATCATGAGTGTCATCTGAGCGGTGTGCCTGCCCTGATGACTTTACGACTGGCGTATGACAAAAACACTGTCTCCTGTAGCAGGTGGAGGACCGTTCTTTGAGTTCTTCATTCTCTTTTAGTTTCGCGAGTAACCACTGCCTTTGTGGCAACGAAGACGGAGTAGGACCCGCAGGTGTTCGCATCTAGAACACAGATCTCCCCTAATGACGTACCGGGGATCACTTGAGTGGGTGGTCACTCCGATGGGGGCTGAAAATCGGCCACAGCACAGTTAGAATACATGATTACTGTAACCTTGTTTGAACCTAGTTTTAGTCACTCATATTTATCCGCATAAACTTTCTCACAGTGAATATTAATTCGCCTACTACATCCGCCAGATTGTAAGGTTTCTGCCCCAGGAATCATAGTTTTGCCGCAAACTGAAAAATCACAGATTCAAATGGACTCGATTCACCCATCAAGTTGTATTAATCCATTGAGAGAGAAATAATAATCCAATGATGAGTGAAACTTCACAGAGCTAAACTATGCAACCCAGTTTGGAGCGAAGCAGTTGTTTTTCGGAAGAAAAAACACACTGAACGCGTTTTCGGAGACAAACAGCTTTCTTCAATGAGTCTTTCTCTAGCTTGTACAAATAATTTTGTAATTGAATACCTTGTATGGGCCAACGGTCATTCTCATTAGACGAAAAGGTTATGTGGAAGGAGGAATTTGGAACTAGATCGATGGGTTGGTCTGCACGATTAGGTTGCGATAGTGACCCGGACTCGAGTCATTGAGGTAGGAGTGATCTACTTGCTGCCAGGGCATATGGAGGACTTGGAAAATCATTTTCTGTGTACACAAAGCAAGTGTGAAAAGACTGATTCTTATCGTCCCGTCGTGGACAGTGTGTGCAAAACGAATGCGTTCATTGGGATTAGTAGGCACTTGACAAACGATATGGAATGCTGAGTCGACATTTACTTGATGTAACGGAAAATCCATTTGCATTCACATCGAAAAGTCGAACGTCGCAAGCCGGAGTAGAACCGGCGACCCTCCGCATACCGGGCACATGCTCTACCAGCTGAACTATCGTGGCCCGGACAATCCGGTGTGAATAACGCAAGTGAATAATCGATAAGGCGCAAACCACTATTCCAGTGATACACAGTATCTGTCCTGGTCTTATTCATCGGACTAGTCTCGTCGGTCTTGATGATCTGAGTCCATCAAGTGCCCAATAATGGTACTCTCTATGGTTCTTGTTTCTCAATGTTGGAGCCACCGTGGACAATGTCCCTAATTCTTTGGCGTAGTTGCCTCACCATTCGTCTAATGTAGGCTGAGATACATGCCTCCCTGAATGAATGGATTTTCACTGGGCAGCAAGCTTAGGCCACACACCCTTAATAGAATTTCGGGTAATTTCAGAGTTTAGAAATTTATGGAATACACGAGCTAATTTGAATGTCCCAATTGCTCCACGTAGCAATCGTCTGCTCATGAGGTCCGATATGGAATATCCCTTAGAAGGTAAAAGGATGAAGAGTTTCTTCCCTGGGAACATCACAACTGGGATCAAACTTTGGTCTGTTTTTAGGGCTTCGCTATACAAAACTCTCAAGGTAATCCTTTCCTTCGAGTGAATTTAACTAGCCCCAGTTCCAGTTCTATGGTCTCTTGGGGGCAAATCTTTCTCATTGGTGAAGTGGAACGTTGAACTAGGTTTCTTCTATGTTTTATAAACACAAAGCTGTGGAAGTCGGGGTAGCGTCCAGTCCATGTTTGACTCTTTTGAGTTTTCACGGTGAACAGAAAAGCTTCAGGTGCCTTGTTGAATGTCTGTTTTAGCTTATCTGTTTTTGTCTTTGAAGCAGAATAAGTCATCTGCATATCATCAATATAAGCTCATTTATTAGATCTCTTGTTTCAATGGTGTCCTGTCCATTTTTGCCATGAATGTCTGCTAAAGCTATACCCAAAGGTGATTCCATGGCTACTGCATCAAGTTCCCCGTTCGACAGAAAGCACTCCTGAGAAGGAGTTCTTTCAGGTCCTTTCTTTGTATGTTAATCTGTAACTGGACTGTCATGAAACTAATGGTCTGTGTTGTGTCTGGTTAAAGTCTCGCACACCACTCGGACAACCGATCAATACTCCTCTCATGAATGGACATACGCCAGATTTGCCTTGGTATTTAACCATGCTTTAGCGCCAGCAGTATTGACTTATTGATTTTGCTGTGTACTGATTGGTCTTACTCTGTTGCGCGTGAAAGCACATGCAGTTTAATTCTTTATGCCAACTCACTTGTTTGCTTGCCGCTTACTCACCGGCTACGGCCGGGTTTTGTATTTACGCTCGTGCAAATAAATGCGATGCCAACATTGCATGCTCTGCTACTAGCTACGTACACAACAGTCTGTTAGATAGGTATGTTTGTGCAAAGCTATTTGAAATCCAGAAACTACATCTGATCATTTGTTTTGTGTCGGTGTTTGATGGTTTTCACAAATACAAAAGGACCTCTGAATATGTATCCAGCGAGATTCCTGCGCATGGGTTCTAACTGAGTTGCGAGCCATTTGTTGTTTCATGATAAGTCGAGTATATCACCGACAGAACGGGTCCTAAAGTTAAGCTGGTTTTGTGAATCTTTATTATTCCATATAGTCTCGAAATAGTCGACCAAAAAGATTTAAGTGTCTTTAAGGTGAGTTGGTCTAAACAACCTTGATCGTTCATAAACCGTTCATAATCCGTTTCTCAACATATGTCATCTTTTCTCATTCCCCCGGGTACACATGAACTTTGTTTTCTCTACAAGTAGATCAGAAATGTTTCCAATGTAGTCGGTTTTATTCATAATCATCCCCCAGAACCCCTGTCTTGTTTGTTTTTGAAGATGTCGTCATGTCTTTGTATCTCTTTTAGATCTCCTAGCTGCATTTGTTTTAGTGATGGCGCGGAGTGTATTTCCGATGTTGGTAGCAACGGTCCACTAGAGTGGCCTTAAGTCGTTCGAGTTTATCTTGCGACCCAGATACTATATGGCATGTTTCAGGCGAGAAGTTTTCCAGCTGAATCTCTGCCTCCAGCTGAATCATTTTACAATTTGGACAACAAAAACTCAGACCGAACGATAGGGCCTCGATGACTCATTTCCAAGTTCGATAAATTATGATTATGGCTAAAGTTCGGTCAGGGTTTCTTAACACCTGAAGGTTGTTACCGAATGTCCATATTTCTTCAAGTTCCACTTAATTTCTTTTTTTATTACAATCTTGTGCATGAGTCCAGTGGACGGGGTGTACAAGGTGGAAACGGGTAATGGTACCACAGTCTCCCAAACCGCTGTGGGTTTCGCCCACAAACTGATCTATGGGCACAGAAAATCTTGGCCCGCTGATCAGTTGATTGGGAAATATCTCACGCAGAGGCACGCAAAGATCAGTTCACCCTTTAAAAGAGTTGCGAAAAAGACCTTACTAGTTTGTTCGAAGGCCGCTCAGGTTTATTCGACTCCGAGATGCACACAGACATTGAACTACGGGTTCCCTAGCATGTTGATGGTGTTGGTAAGACCCGACAGGGTTTGCAAACGAAGCTAATTTTGAACGTATTTGACCCTGGAGCACCATCACGAGACCACTGATTGAGTTTAGTCGATTCGAAATAGAGAAATAAAAGTAGCCCGATCTGATTCACTCATCAAAATTGGGATAAAGGGCAGACGATATCGGTGCTGCTTACCGAAGATCAGCGTTTAGAATTTTGGTCCCGTTAACCATTTTCACCCTGTATACCCCAAAGCCACAAAGATCCATTGCGTTGTTAGGATAATTGGCACCCAGAACCTGAGAATTCTAGTGAAGACCATCTAAGGTCCCAATGGGCCAGGTGTGGCAAGGATCCGGACAAAAGTGGACTACTGTCTACCACCAAAAGTAAACCGGTGATGGCGGAGATCCGAAGCTCAGACTTCCGAGATGGCAAGCAAAGAGTTGCAAACCATTCGTGCGCCACCTCTTGTAGACAGCATTCCGCGGCTGTGACAGATTTTCTTCTTATATGTTTAGGTTGGAAAGCTGTGCTGCTTTTGGAGTTAGGACAGATTCGATTTCATCAAGAAACTATCAAGGTATTCTTTTTAGGATAAATTATTTTTCACACAACTGTCGATGCACTGAATGCATGCATTCTCCTCGGCAAGGCGCGTGGAAAAATTCAGGAACTTATCTATATTTTTAACTACAAAAGTGTCCTTGTTATATTTTTAATTGTAGAATAAGTACACTGTGACATCAAAACATGTTTCCGGAGATGAACAGTTTTCTCCTAGTGGTACTTTGTTCGCTCGTGGAGGCATGTATCTCAGTCTACATTAGACGAATGGTGAGGCAACTACGCCAAAGAATTAGGGACATTGTCCACGGTGGCTCCAACATTGAGAAACAAGAACCATAGAGAGTACCATTATTGGGCACTTGATGGACTCAGATCATCAAGACCGACGAGACTAGTCCGATGAATAAAACCAGGACAGATACTGTGTATCACTGGAATAGTGGTTTGCGCCTTATAGATTATTCACTTGCGTTATTCACACCGGATTGTCCGGGCCACGATAGTTCAGCTGGTAGAGCATGTGCCCGGTATGCGGAGGGTCGCCGGTTCTACTCCGGCTTGCGACGTTCGACTTTTCGATGTGAATGCAAATGGATTTTCCGTTACATCAAGTAAATGTCGACTCAGCATTCCATATCGTTTGTCAAGTGCCTACTAATCCCAATGAACGCATTCGTTTTGCACACACTGTCCACGACGGGACGATAAGAATCAGTCTTTTCACACTTGCTCTGTGTACACAGAAAATGATTTTCCAAGTCCTCCAAATGCCCTGGCAGCAAGTAGATCACTGCTACCTCAATGACTCGAGTCCGGGTCACTATCGCAACCTAATCGCGCAGACCAACCCATCGATCTAGTTCCAAATTCCTCCTTCCACATAACCTTTTCGTCTAATGAGAATGACCGTTGGCCCATACAAGGTATTCAATTACAAAATTATTTGTAAAAGCTAGAGAAAGGCTCAATAAAGAAGGCTGTTTGCTTCCAAATACTTGTTCCGATTTCTGTGCACGTATTCCGGAAATCATGTAGGCCATTCTCGGGCTTCTTGGTAGCATATCACCTAGCAAAGATGATTGGGATTATGAATTTAACTGTGACTCTTCGCACCTCATACTCCCACCCAGAACCCTAAATATCGCGAAACACGTGCTTGTGCACAAATTAACTTTCGCAAAAGCTGCAAAAGTGTACTATCTGGCACCTGTCAATCGACTCACACGAACCATAAGACTGACAAGACCTAGTTGCTCCGATCGACATGTCTATTCACTTCCGCCACTCTTTGTTCAGTTCTCACGAACTCTGGTCTCGTTCATCTCACTCATTTTTTCATGTGTATGGGTTGGAGAAGGATTCATGTGAAGACCGTAATTCATCCCCGAACTCGTGATCTTGGTGTTGCGTGGGCTATTTCTGGAATCTTGTATATTAGTTTCCCATAAATCCTCCAAACCTATTTGACAGCGCAATTTACTATGGCATTGTTCTGTCTCTTGTGTTATTCACCTGAACGAGCATCAACTCTTGCCCATCAAAACGACGATTCTCTGCCCGCATGCTCCAGTTATTTTTTAGCGTCCCTCGTATTTGCATTCTTGAGTATTATTGTATTAGAATAAACCATCTGTCATAACTTACTTCAGCTACCTTATCTCAGAATACTTATTGATTCACAGGCAATACAGAACCCATCGTGTAACCGGAAATAGCCGGATCCGAGGTCAAGTGGTCATATCCCGAATCAGGCTGGTCTTTAAGGTCAGAGCATAATTCTCCCCTTTTTCCAATCAAATAGTGTACAACATTATAGACACTATAGTCTTCTCGTGAATCATAATGCCCGCTCTAGATGAAAAAATCTGTCAATCCGAAGACAAAGTTTCCGCAAACAAAACTGTTCCAAATTTTCCTAATGCCGTACTGGATAATAATAATGTGGAATACCCTAATTTATCTTCTTGACTAAGGTGAAAGTGATTCTGTACTACAAAGATAATCTATTGGTAATAACTCTAGTCCCATTCTTACGGTTCATTACTTCATCAAGTCAGTAAAACATTGAGAAACAAATGTCTCGCAAATTTATTCAGCCTACAATCTGATTTTCACTTGTAGTGAATAGCCTAGAATAACACTTCCACAGATAGGTGACAATATTCCATAATAAACCTCACACGATAAATTTCTACCCAAAATAAAAGACGTTATTGATTACACATCCCAAAATAGAACAGGCAATTTCATTGATCTGCTTAAATTTGAGACTTTCTCTACTGTTGACACTGGTTCTTTTTCTGTGGGTCAACTGGGTGCGATATAACAGCAATTTTATTGAGAATCACCTTTTCGGTTGGTTTTGGAATGCAATAAAGGTTGGCTAGGCTTATCCGAGTTCAGTTTGTAACAGAAATGACTAAACTGTCCGAACTATGTTGGTCATAATGAGCAGTCAAGCAGAGTCGAAAATGGAAACACAGAACATCGATGAAAAATGACTTTTGTTTTCCAAGAAGGCTATCAAAATCAAGATGACTAGAGGGGTCGTTTGCTTATTACACCCGACGTGAACAATGCTCAACAAAGATTTCTAGCGAATAGGATACAAATAGGTTCTCTTTTCTTATGGATTTCAGGGAATTGCTTACAGTTATGAATCATGCCTATTCAGATCCACGATACTTTCTGAGTTCCATCAGATAACAACAATCAAAACGGAATAGGTAGTTTGTCCAGTAAAGCACAATGAGAACCTACATGTCACAGCCTCCTGCACTGGGGACCACATCAGCTCTTACCTAACTAGGCACACCAAGTGTCAAGTGGCCAAAAAAGGGTTAGTGCACAACTTGTTCATGTTTTTCCCACTATGTTGGTGTGCAGCAATTTATCAACCAGATAAAGATCACCCATTTATTATTTGACAAAGCATCCGTTTCGAACCAATCTGTTCGACAAAATCAGTGGAAAAAATCCACACTGACAGAGAGATTGGACATTCCGCTTTCAGTGGTCAGAGTACCTACCTGTTTGCATATTCACCCAACAGGCTTTAATGTTTTATACGCTTTCTAGACTAATACCCAAAGTCCAAGAAAACGGTCATCTATAAAAGTACCCATGCTGCCATCTGCCTCTGACTACGAGAGTCGGGGGTATCTATATTTTATTAACAGTATTCTTAACCAATTATGTAACTCCTCATCACTTCATTTTTCGAGTCTAGTTTTTAAACCTTTGCGAAACAACTTGATCTACCGACCCGATTTGGTTTGGTTTCCGTGTCAGTATTCTCACAAAATTCCTAGGATTATCTGGTAAGCCCGAGCACAAATTCGAGACACCACACGGTCAAACAGAAATACTTGCATCGCGTTTGTTATATTAGGATTTTTTGGCTGCTTTTCTAGTCATGCACTTCTTGCATTAGTAGCATACAGTTGCGGTATTACCTGTAACTTTTCAGCGTGGTTGCATGCTTAAGGTCTTGGTATTCAACACCAAAACTCTAGTTGATGCCATTAGGCATAAATAAGTCCACTGGGATCCTTTCAATCAGAATAAAGCGAGCAAAATGGACAGAGAGTACATTGTCACCATAACCAACATCAATATTATAGCAGTCTCACAAATATCGTCCACATCATCCTCATGATCGTCATCATCATCGAAACAATCTTTATCATCAACATGGGATTCATAATCATCACCCGATACATCATCATAAACAACACCTTCATCCAAAACATCAGTATCATTAGCTTTATCATCATCATCATCATTTTCATCATCATTAAAATCATAATCAGCATCTTCAACATCATAATACATATCCACATTATTGTCATTATAATTTATATCCGAATCATCATCATCCTCTTCGAATCATCATAACCATAAACTTAATCCGAAACATCATCATCTTCATATTCATCCCAAATATCATCATCTTCCTCCTCCTTCTGATCATCGTCATCATTATCATCAACAACAACAACAGCGTCATCATAATCATAATCATCATCATCATCATCATCATCCGTATCATCATAATGATGAGCTTTTTCAGCATAATCGTAATGAGCCTCACCATCATCATGATCCTCATCATCAATATCGTCATCATCATCATCTTCATCAACATCGTCATCGTCAACGTGATCATAATTATCCTAATCATCATCCTATTCATCATCATAACCAACATCATCATCCTTATTTTTATCATCATCATTATCATCATCATCGACATCACCAGCGTCGTGATCTTCATAATCATTATCGTCAACGTCTTCTTTTTCAACGTCATCAGATCGGGTTTGTTCATGCACAAAAGTTTGCAATCCGTCAAATAGCACTGAAATGAACTGAATACACGTGGATATAAAGTTATTATATTCGTGTGTCTCTTTTGGTTGAAACTGAAATATTGGGTCATCAGACTGTTGCAAGGGCGAATAATGTTCTTACGTATTACCTGAATCTACACCCAGATTGGATGTAATTTTTAGTACATTTAAGATAATGGTTATCAACAGGTTTGAGGATTGGATTGGACAGTAGGAATTTGGGGTGCATGCTCGAGGTCATCCCAAAATGGGAACCAATCTCAAGAAATTCCTAAAGTAGAGTAAGAAGAACAATGTGGACAGAATTTATAGTGACCGTTTATTTAATGTTCTATTGATCAGCCGCTAAAGCACCTTATGTATGTTTACATCAAGTTTAAACAATAAGCTATTGTACACGTACTTTTAGGACTATAACCTGATTCCTTGTCAGTACAGATCTTAGATATATGAGGAATAGGAAGCTTTGATTACGCTGATCATTTCTCAAGAACTTTTACTGACGTCACACAGAAACAACTGAATGAGTATGTACAGAAAATGACTTCAGGAATCGCTGCCTTGCCATCATTCTCAAACTCAAAACTCACACAGATGCAATGAATCAATGGACCTTTGTGATGGGTGGCTTGCTGGTTTACTTTCCCACACCATCCTACCGAGAGTTCATCTGTTTTTCGGCTATCTTCTAGAGAATTGTGGAAGCTTTTTTGAGTGAGCATGTGCAGAGCAGTTCAGCGGTTTACTTCATTGTTGTTTCAAAGCAAGGTGTTCTTGCTTTATCAGTCATGCAGGTGTTTATGTAAACTAATAAATTTGTGGAGCTTCAGAAACAAACATGTTGGTCTCTGTTCGTCCATTACCAAAGTGAGTCACATCTGTAAACTATTGAACAAGATGTTGTTGTCATTACGTTAATGACGTTGCAGTCTATTATCCGGGTAATCTGCCGTGAACAGTCTGTTATGCTGCCTAATGTTCACGTCTGCAATAAGTCCGATCGATTGGGGTGTCAGAACACGTGGGCTAGAAAATGGTCGACTTGCTCGTTCTTGTTTGTTTGGAAAATCCCACAGAACGAACTGTGGACAAAACTACTTGAGAAACGAGCACGCTTCCAATTATTTGTATGCATTACAGTACATATCCAAATATAACTCACCAACAAAAGGTAGAGAATGACGATCCAAATCTGTTTTTTTTACTTAGGTGTGTACATGTGAGACTGATCACTCTGTAGGATATTCAGGTGATCGCACACTTGTTCGGGAACATGGAATGGGCCTTTAGAGCTTAAATACTTGCTCAAACTGTCTCTGAGCGCATAGGGGAGGATGTACGGGCGAATAATCACGGCTTCGACTTCCCCTATGATGAGATACTTGACGAGTTTCGTTTCTTTACCTCGAACTTCGCAAATTGTGCGAAAAGCTTTTGTCACCCCCACTGTGTGGCTTGCCCAAACAAGGTGTGAGTATACAGCCCTTATAACTGTCTTAATTGCTCCCATGTTCAAGCAAGCCGGGAGGTGTTCATGAGCGCTTTTGAATAGGCCTCTAGCAGTGCGACCAACGTATCTAATTCCGCAGGAACAGGTACACGGAAGTGGCTACGGAATCCAGCACTCCTTGTCCTAATCAAAGGCTTGCCGTCGGTTTGAAAGCAAACAGAATTTGAAGCTGCGCGGTATAGAATACTCTTGATAATCTCTGTTGAATAATGTTCGCTTCCCTATGGCTTATGAACTGTAAATATATACGATCATGCTTGTTTGCCTCTATGCCCTTTCATCTATCATCATTTCTTTTCATCGTACTTTTACTATACCGCTCAGGATAGCCGTTTCGTGGGTGATACTTCGAACGAAACGAAACTTATTTCTGATTTTACTCTCGTACTAATATTTCTTGCTTTTTCAGTAAAGCTACATGATAGATTTGTCACAATGCTGAGCAGTGCACCCGGTAAAAATGGACGTATTGCCCAGTCCACGTTGATTTTTTTATGCACTGGTAACTGAAATCGGTGATCACTCCAATGGCTTTCGCATGCGCCTAAAAGCAACAAGCGGTTGTCCTTTTCTTTTCTAAAGTAAATTTGACTTTTAGATAAGCAGATTTAGCAATTTTGAACTGTTGACTCGTGTCAACATTGGTGTCTACCACTTACAAGATATGGTCTAAGAACAGTCCTTGGACAATAGCATCTCTGATTATTGACTCAGATCGATTATTTTTGAGTTTTTCCCTGAAAATATCGGCAAATTAGGTAACAAAGGTGATCCCATTGAAACACCGAAGTTGGTAGATCAGCAGAGGTTCACCAGTTTCAACAGGGGAAAACGTAAATCAGCCACAAAGCTGAATATGTATACCACGTTGATATAAACAGTAATCTTCCCCCCTAAATTTTACGACTAGTATGAGCCAGTAAGTTTAAATGGAGATATACATAACTATGAGAAGATAGGTAGAAACGTGGGCAGTTTCGTTTACCTGGTAACCAGACTGTCTTTTGAACTCGGCTATCAGTTCATTGAAGACATAGTGCTGAAGCAGATAACCATTTCCAACGTCTTGTACGTAACTGTTGATGCTTGGTTGTACACTTACAGAACAGATGCAATTTCAAACTTTCCTTTCTTTTTGATTGTTGGAGTTAATTTTCGTGGGTTAGTCTTAAAGTCTGACTGGTTGGTTTTATCGTAAGGACCTATCAGCAAATCTCGCATTTAATTAGCTGTTCAGTTTTCTCTGCTACCTGTCGTGGTGCACACAGTATGATGAATTAGTAACCTGAATACTTCATGCTCATGATCATCTTCCTACGACCATAATCACACGGACCCTACAATTATTCAACTTATCAATCAGCCTATAAATCTGAATTCCGATCCACCACCTGTGCAACTCAAATTTTCCGTGGTAAGCTAGCGAATGGGAAGATTCAAAACGAATTACTACCTATTCTTCGATAAAATTCGCTCTGTTACCATTTAGTTCGCGAACATTTTCACCGATAAGTTGTTCTGAATTTGAAAATAGGGCAACTGTTCACTTCGGTTGAACTTTTCAGTTTGTTAACCATTTTCGAAACGGACTCTAAACTGTTAAGTTTATTAGAGCCAATGCAGAAATTCATCGGCAATAATATGATTCATAGATATATTAGGATATTCTATGCAACGCTTAATGATAAGTAATTCCGAGTACAGCGGAACGCAACACATTTGAGATAAATAATATCCCAATCCACAATTTCTGGAGCACAGTGGAAGCAGATTTCTTCTAGAAATCCTCTCCCAGTAAATGTTATGATCCTATCTAAACCAATAAATTACAATTATGAAACTACATCTTTTCAAATTTAACCCGTGTAGTTTGGAAGAAGACAAATCGCCCAAATGCGTTACCATCCAAAAGGCACTGAATGTTACTTTGAGTTAAAGTAACTCAACAGTTTCACTATTTCGAAAAATTTACGTCATATATCAGGTTTTTGTGACATTTTTTGCCGAAGATCAGGATTTCTTGTAGAAAAACGTGAGAAGGAAATTGTCCCCATTGGTAGGAAATTTTTCCAGAGAATTTCGAAATTTAATAATCAATTTCTCCCAATGATAAAACGTCTTTATTATTACTAATATTGATCACTTTCAACCCATTACAATGCGATATCTAACTAGCAACGTTTCCTTGCGGTGCATCAAACGCCTACTCAGTAACGTAATCTTTGCTCCTTTGCGTTTGTGCCTACTATGTATTTTGTAGTAGACACGTCCACATTATGAAAATATTTTGTCGCGCACCAGTAAAAAATTTGCTTAGTCATCAATGCGCGAAGTTCGAAATCAGATTATTGATCATATATAAAAAAGGGTGGATTACTAGGGAAGTAAGTGGCACAGTGAAAGCAATCAATGTGTAATGAAGAAACTTGGCTATCGAGTACCAATTGAGTCGAAAAAGCACACAAAGTTTTAAACAGAGTGGCAATTTATGGAAAAACCGAGAAAAATAAGACCACCGATGAAAGCTTGTCGAATCCTGCATAAATCACATTCGTTATTAACAGAGACTTGTAAGGCGACTTGTACTTCTCTCATTAGTTCCCCTCTAAAACTTTACCACTCTTCAGGTTACACATTCAACATCATCTCCCAATGAGAACAGTCATGTTTTTCACGTCAGAGGACAGCCGTGAGTTTAATAATTGGTTGTGAGATTCCACGTGTCACAGACTTCGTCGTGGTTTATGAACTTCAAAGGCCAGACAAAAATAACCAGCGATTTTCGGCGATCTATAAAATTCGTATGTAAATATGCACGTGTATAAGTGAGTGGAACATGATGTAGGTCAGCCACATACAATGGTGTTTCTGGTACTCATCGATTTAATCAGAAGTGACTTTACAGTAGATAGCAGTTTGGTAGGGTAGCAAGCAGTTTATAGGACATTTGAGGTCTTACTGCTACACAGTACCGGGGAGCATCCAAGTTTCTGGAGAAGGGCCCTCTGTGTCTATGTTCGTTTGCGGTGCCCATTGGGATTCTTACCAGTTTATTCCACTGAACTTTCAACCGGGTGGATCGTCACTCACTCCGTGACCACTGGGGAGTACGGTGTGAACAGAGGTTGCAAACTAAGGGACACAGGCTTACACGGTGACCAAGTCAACCAATCGGTTGATAACTGATCGCATCATTTCGGAAGGCAAGGCTGCCATTTGGTACAAAACTAAAACCTATTTGATTCCTGTCGACCCAAACGAACCCTTCCGTATGGCTGTAGAATCTGTGAAAGTGTCCCAGGAATACAAGGACCTCGGATCTACAGGGTGCATATTTATGTTAATAGCACAATAAGAATAATCCCAGCTCATCACAGAAGGTCTAGATTTCCCAGTCACATGATACCACGTTTTAAATATCGTCTCTAGCCGACGGTTATTATCTGCGTCCCCATATACGCTTGTAAAAGCTTGGCCGTCAAATGAAATGGACCGTTTGTTAGCAGGTATGTATGAGGTTTGTCTGAGTTAAAATCAAACTATGCTTCGTGATTGGCTTTACCGGACAAAGGTGCTTTGTTTTACGAGGTGTCATTTTGCATGAAGCAGTTCCATCTCGAAAGGTCTGACCACTCATATCGATGACCGAATAATAACTCATGGGGTAAAGCTTAATCAAGCTGAAACAAGTGCCTTCATGGCTATGTAAGGATGTGAAATGACACGGCTAAAGCACGCAGATCGTTATCATATCGCTGACTCAGCAATGGATTTCATGTCTTTTTGACCTGGTAGCTGATAGCAACACATCGCGAGTCGCAGTAGCGGACACTTTAGAGCCAAACGCATTCTAAGTATTAATGGTTGAAGGTACGTAAGTGATTAATGACTGAATACGGTCGAATCTTCTAGTAGAAAATAGAACCTGTTCTACAAAAGACCATTTTTTGAGTAAAAAAGTGAATCAGTTTATCCCTGCGAAATTTAGGGAAAAACTTTATTGGTTTGTGCTGAGTTCCGGATTAATCTGCAATAAGAAAACAGTGGAAGTCTTCAGAAAATGCAGTGATACTTTGACTTACCAGGATGAGCGCAGAAAGAGAGTGGAAAATAAACTATGGCATGCTGCTGGGCGGACATAAGAAATGCTTGATTTCAGACATTGCTTTCCCTTCGAGGATTTGAGTAGTGAAATCAGAAACATGTTTATACTTGTTCAAATGTTGACAGCTTTCAAACCCAGCTGACTTAGAAGCCACTCATAGAGGGGAAATCTTGCTGTAGATAAATCGGTTTGTCCGAACTAGCGTTTCTGTGACCTATGAGAACCCATTTAAACTAGTCAGTATTTCCGATCGAAGATCGACCTGAGATTTACATGGAATAGGAGGAGCTGATGAAGGCACTCCATAACCCTATATAATACACTTTCAAGTCGACTGAAGCTGCTTATACACAAACGGTAATAAAACACGTTTTTCTAGAGATGCTTCGCCATGAGTTCAACTAATCAAGCTGGTACTACAAGGAAACGGACCGTTGACAGTCACGTAGGATGATAACCCCTTGGATGCGCCATACGGCTCACCCTTGTGCACGCCGCAATTAAGTAGGAGAGTCATAATCATAACTGATTTCTGATAGAGATCGACCAAGCTCCCGTGAATTTTCCGCAATGAATTAGGCTTTCATCCCACCTGTTGCTCCATTCTAAAACCATTCATTACATGGACTTTCTTGTTGAAGGAAAGCTTGAATTAGGCCTATTATAGTTTCGCAGGAACTGAGAGCACGGAAAGATTGTACCCCTGAGGGTAGGAATATTACTTTGTCCATTTATTGTATTATAAACAAGAGAGAAGAGGAAATAGACAGCACATAATGTGACAACTATTTTCTCTTTTTTGGTATTATGCGTGAGAAAAGTCGGTAAAAGATGATGATGCCTACACACTTTCAAATTGCGTTCAATGAAACGCAAAGTAAGTCCGTAGCTATTCGACTGCACAACCGTTAGTGGTACGTCCCACTTTATGGATAGCCAACAAGGGGACTATAAATCGAAGATCAATTCACATAAAATGGGTCGCTGAGGAGACCAGGTCGAGATCAGGTTACAAGTTCGATTGATAGATTGGACACGTTTTTATCGTTACTGTGTGCTCGAGTGTTAGACAATTTGCTGGCCGTTACACAAATACGAAGTAGAAACCAAACCGCATGTCTGCTTTGGATTACGATAAATCATTAGTTGCCAGTGGAGAAGTAGTTAACTGCAGTGGGTATCGGGGCATTTTTAACCTACATTTTTGGTGAAATATTGATCCACCGACTTTAAGACTGAAACATAATGTGTGCATAATGACTTTTGGGTTGACTCATTTCGCAATCCATTGAATAATAGTTTCCTTGGAGTGACTGAAATTATTTGGTCAACTGTCACTGATCAGCATCACGAAATTCGGTGTTCAGCTGGCCCCTGTAAGGTGATTTGTGAAAAAGGTAATTTTTTGAACTATTTAAAACGATATTTTTCTGAGATATGATAGCATTGCTACCAGGAAGCTTCAATGAACATAAAAATGACACCCCCGTTTTTCTTTCCGTCAGTAGTGATCGATTCAGACAACCTACAGACGTATAACTCGATCAAAAGCTCACGATCAGGAAAAAATGTTCATACAAATGGAAATTTCGGAGAATACTCTGGTCACAAACATTTCAGTTTCGGGACCAGTATCCTTTTATCAAACTGAGAAACCAAGTGGGGCAAAGAGTATAGATTTCTACAAGCAACAACATAGCATAAAATTCGGTTTGGTAGCTTACTTAGTTAAATGTGCTCCCGGTACTCAGCTTTAAGTGCACCCCGACTGGCTTCGTGCTAAATCCCGCTGGAACCAGTCAGTCTACAGATCCACGGAGAAGAATATCATTATCACTCCGGCCAGAAAGCTTTGGTTTCAGTTTTCGAGCCTTAGAGTTAGCTGAGTCAGCCTGCACAGAAAACGTTTGGACGCTTTCGTTGTCTCTGGGACAAAAGACCAGATTCACATGGGTTAGGCTTTTCTGCTGACTGCGAAATATAAGTAGTCGTAAAAGTTGGTGGGGGGGGGGGGTTACGATAGACGAGGATACTTGTCAAATGTTGCTTTTGACTATAAGCTGACATGGTTAAACTTTTATCAGTAAGAAATAACCTACTCAATCTAATCAAACAAACAAGGTGACATTACGCAAGCTGAACTTAGTGGAAATTATTCTTTCTGGCTTAACAATAATCTTGGGTAATCCATATTTTTCACCTTGAAAACTGTCAACCATGCTTACTGCGTATACTCACCACAGACGGACAAAACAAATAAAATTCAGATTTCTAGAGGCAGTTTTGATTGGCATCACTCACCTGATGCACGGCATTTAAACACTCAGGGTGCTTCTAGACTTAGCACAATACTCAACATTAGAATGTGACATAACGACGCATTCTTCGTCTTTATCAGAAACATCAGTCAACTTCGTGTACAGCAATCGCCAGTACGATGCCAATCAAATGGTTTACGGATTGAAGCCCGAGTGTGGAAAAAATGGTATCGAAATTCCACAAATAAACACTTTAGTTATGAATGATTTTGAACAAAAAGTAATGATTCAAAATACTCACTTGTGATTGAAACCTGTTTGATATTTTATAAAAAAAAGACTAATCTGGAAACTTAAGTGAGCACGATTATCAAAACGGGCCTGGACCTACCCGCTTAAAATGATTCTACAGGCTTTCAGACAATTAAACTGGAGAAAATATGGAGTTGTGAGATGGCAATACTTATTTCCGGAGAAATCTTTCATTGCGGAAGGAAGGACACGCGAAGTGCTATAGTCTAGGAACGCTTGTACACACTTCAGGTTTGACTAAAATGGCAGAACCAGGCTCACGTAGAGGAAATTTCGTTACCATTCACTCTGTTGCCATCTGTTGTCTGCTATCGCCTGAGCAAAATTTAAAAAGCCAAAATTGAGTGTAGAGAGTAGATTACGGCAAAGTAAAGTTGAGTGGAGAGGAGTTATCCTAAATGAATAGACCCAGTAGAGCTGGCGGTTTGTTGATAGCATAAAACCTCTTATTGATCATGAACTTTGGTTTTCCATCGTGTGGGTTACATTGCTTTCGCAGTAGGGCGTGTTTGGCACGCAACTTGGAATATCTGGCAAAACACGGTTGCATAACCTTTTTTTTCGTTATTTCACTGTCGGCTGCTTAGCTTTCACTTTCGAACTTAGAGATCACGTTTTATTTGGAGGATTGAGAGAGGGACATATGTTCAATCGGGTGCATTATTATCCGGAGTGTGATGAAAAGGAACAGACAATTCCATGATTGAAAACTGGTCATAAAGACATGTTGTCAACAGTCTAGATGTACTGCTTCATGATGTGGTCGTAGATGCATAAACGTGTCCACAAACCTTGGATTGACCGCTAAACTGCGTTTGTTCTGTCCCATGGAAACAAGAAGGAGTTATGCCATTTTGTCGAAACAAGCAGAACAGCTTTTGGCACCAGGGCTTCAACTACTGGGAACTGTCAGAAATGTACTCGACGGTCTCATTTTTCACCAGAGAAGATGAGTTTGCAACACTGAGCTTGTGTACTTTGGAGATTCAACACAGAGCATTACAATGCCAAATGTGATAAATACAGTTTCCTGACCAGATTTTAGTGTTGCTAAAACCTTTTTCCTAAGTGTTTCTGCGAATAGCATTCTAGTCACAGTTCACAGAAAGTATGTAACCAGACATATCAGAAAAGGACATATCAGACATATCATATCAGTCTCCATAACACCGCAGTTTCTAGTATAGAGTCCTAGTAGATATTTGGCTAGTCAATTTTATAGTGTATCACACTAGAATATGAACTCCAGTAGCAAAAAGTAGGATATAAACCTCATTATTTGCCACTTGTTAAAGTATAGCACGAGAATGGCCATCCTGTCCAATTCATTTTGTTGAGCCCATCCCCAAAAGAATGCAAACAGCTGTTTGGAGTTGAATGTTTTGTGATCAACGAATACTTCAGGAAAGAATGCCATAAAGCCTCTTCATAGAATCTGGCGGACTACTCATAACGTTTTCATCACACAAGGAAAAAATCTTCGGCTTGGCACAAGTTTTACATTATACTCAGCTTCAAATACGAATAAATGTTTCCTCTGCAGATCTGAATAAAAAAAATGCCCCTTATTGGGAAAATCTCTTGCTATCACTATCCAATATTCAGCAATAGCCATCCGTTTCCGTAAACGTAAAGAAAATTTCTGAATGTTGTATTCATCCCAAGGGATGGATTTTCAGTACTATACTCATCGATACATGATTTATTGAATACACTTGTTGGCCGTTTGAACAAATAAAACGGACTTAAATGAATACTCGTTTCAAACAGCGGTAACAAAGAAATAACAGCAAAATTACTTAGGATAGACCATTTTTGAGTTCATCAAACAACCGTGAGGGGTTGGTGTGTGTGTGTGTGGGGGAGGGCAACCTCCAAGATTAGGTAGGGGCAGATAAAAAAAGGAAAGGTTTGCCGGGGGTAGAACAGGTTATTTTTACACCTAACGGATGAGTAAGAAGCATCCCCAACTAAGTGCTTGTGCAGAGGACGAGTCGAGTTCGATAAAATATTGATGCGAAGCTTGTCGCACGAAGGAAATTTCTTCTCTTCAAGGAAATTGGTTATACTGAGGCAGAATATATGAATGTGATATGCCTTAGCAAACTGACAATCTTTCTTCCATAGACCGACAAAATTACAGGAGAACAGCTAATCATGTGTGACATCACACAAGAATATAAAGAATTTCTAACTTGGAATTGCGAAATACATGAGGACCTCTTGCGTGGCTTATGAAACTGTAGTTGTGGGACCATTTTGAATGCATTAATTATGTATTTTGGTCTGGTGTGGTCATGAGAAATGACCACTGGCCAAAATCCAGGTACCATCTGGTCGCCAGTATATAAAAGAAGAACCACTACCTTGCCTGAAGAAAGACGACCTCTACTGAAGAGTGAAAACAAAGTGTGATTACATTTGGATATATATTAGGAGTCGAAAGTGATGATGCGGACTACTGAGTGATAAAAGAAAAGTAATGGCCAAGTTCGGAAAATTGAAGGTTATTGTCGTATTTATTCCGAATGACAACATCATTGTCAGAAGATCACCGGAAGCTTTTTGTCACTTGGAAAATGTAAAATGAGAAACATTCAAGCAGAAAGGGCGGCTCCCTAAAGTAATCCTGTATTGGAGGGCAGGAAAACACAGACATCGCGTTCGGGGTTCGTAAATTAAGTGCTACGGGTGAAATTGTTGAGAATCAGTGACAATGGAGGCGGGACTATGCACGCCTTTTGTAACACTGTAACACAGTAGAGTCCCATCAAAACAACTGAATACTGTACTGTGATTGGTAAAACATGCAAAATTTTCTACAGTGTGGTCGAGGGAGAATGGAATGGGGAAATGCATGCAGTTAGATAAAGTTTACTAACTTCCTTTTTGGGTGCTGGGTAATACAAACTGGTCTCCAGCAGACAGTAATCGAGTTTTCTTCGTAAAGTTTTACAAATGGTAGCAAATGAATTGACTAAAATACCACAGCTGACCGCTGAATCTCAGTTCCTATCCCGCCTATACTCAAAGTGTCAACGGCTAGTGACCTGGTCTCACGTGAAGTATCTAAGGTGTTTATGATTGGACAACCTCCTTTCAGTTGTGTGAAACCTCCACAACACCTGAGATGGGGATATCTGCAACCGTCTAATTCCTTTGATCTCCATGCTTTGAATAAGATGGAGCAAAGCTTTCCCTTGTACAGAAGTGAAAAAAGACTTTTATTCACGCTGTGCTTCTGGATATTACGGAACAAATATGCTGACCGTAAAACCTGATGGTTACTGTTTCCAGGTGTTGCAGTGCATGACATCTTGAAGACCGATTTTCCTACCATGTATTCATGATTATCCTCACAGGATTGTTAAAGGTTTCTTCCTTGAATTGGCCCCATAGCAAATGTGGTTGTCAACACATTAGTTTATTTTGTTTCTTTACTTTCCGCATAAGCGCTCAAAAACAAAGCATAAAAATAAACAACTCATGCATAAACAGTGGGAAATCTCTCTGACAGAACCCAATAAATAGGAATTTCTTTTAGATCCCATCTGGTGGGCCATCGCAGTACTAACAGTCACTCGCGCAGATACCCGTACTCTTTGTAAAAACCGCCAGATTCGAATTTTCCGTCAAACCGATAAACAGTTCAGTTTCTTGGTCTGTTGTGGCAGCTGCTTTCCAGTTCGCTATTGAGATGGAGTGTTCAGCTTGTCTCATTCAGGTTTCTAATTGAAATTGGAAAACTCAAAAATCGGCATTGATATCAGAAATTTCTGAAAGGCTTTTTTCGTAACTGTTTGGTATTGTCATAACCGACCCTACCCCACGAATAACAAGGTAATTATTATAAGACAGCAGTTTAGCGGTGATAATCAGATAAAGCTCACTCGGTCATTGTGCGTCCGTGATGATCATCCTTCGAAAATGTTTTGATTGGGAATGTTTGGTTATCGTTTTGTGATGACCGTTTGGGGTGAGTCGAATAATTTTCCAAAGAGTTTCACTTCACCTTCATATTTAGGGCCAGCGATTTTTGACAAACAGAGTGAACACAATGGACAGATATAACGGTAAAGCATCAACAGTCGGGGAAAGTAATTCTAATCAACATGGTTACTACTGCGCGTGAGCATGTCCAACGTACTTCGAAATTACAAGCTCTCAAGGACTACTATTAAATAACAGCATCTCGGAGCCAAAGATCTGAACTCTTACCTGCCGAGTACGATATCACAATCTATAACCTCTGCAGGTGATCTTGAGGATAGGTGCTAAAAAGCAGCAGAAGACCATTCGAATCAAGTCACAAGAGTCCTTGTAATGTGATACCCTCTCGAGAGAAATGCAGCGCCAACATTTCCGGGTACTCGTCAGTATTAAATTACGCTGTGAAATTCTGCCGTCGCACTTCACTTAACTAAGATAATCTAGCGACATTAAATTATTCAGTGATTTCAGATCAAACAACAAATGAAATGTAAAGCAATACATCTTCATCGACCCATGGAAGAAAATAGTCTCTAATCTTATCCACGATGATGGCTTTTCATAGTCTTGGCAACCATGATAAGCTGCTTGCTAATCCTTTGCAAGAGTTACCGTCGGTTGGGAAGTTACGACAAATAAGCAGTCAACAAATCTGGCCCGTGTTTAATATTCATGAAGTGCTATAGGAGTGGGATCTTTGCGGTCTTCTTCATGCCACTGGATAGAAGGTCGAAATACGCTATGAAATTCGTTCGGACAATCACCTTATAATATATATATATATATATATATATATATATATATATAATATGCTAAGAATTTCCTCATCCCTCTTTTGTAAGTCCACACTTATTATTTCCTGAAAGCAATCACAATTTTCTTGCGCACGACCATTTTACTCATTCTACGAGTTAAACCTATCTACTCTCTCGTAAGTGCTCTGTAGCCACCCACAAACTCTAAGGAGAAGACTCTTTAGGATCTGTGCTATCTAATTTTATCATCAGGAACAAATTTGTCTAGGATACAAGATTCACTGTTACCATTCATCGCACCATGAATCAGTTGGCCAAAACGTGTATTGGATAGTGTCTTTTCTGATTGGTTAGGTGGTGATGGGGTCAGCCGTGACTTGCTGAGAACCTTTCTTGTTATATTGATCCGTTGTCCTGTAGTTCATCCAGCAGTTCACTCAGGCCTTGAGCTAGATTTTGGACGGGCACTGACTGCTAACGAGACTTCGCCGTCTATCAGTGATGAGTCAGACCAGGCCCTCACAGTAATGACATTGCAAATACATTCAAAACAATTATTCGGATTTTGGCTATTCTATTTTTACTTATAACACTGCGGCTCCTTGGACATAAAACGGGATAAATCAGTCAGTAAACAGTCTGTGAAATAAAATAAGGTCAAGATCGGGATTTAGCTCTTCAAGAAGTATTTACGTCACTACTTTCTTATGGAGCATACAGGTTCGACGTTTTGTATTCAGTGTATAAATATTATCTTGAAAATACAAATTCTCTTTCTGCGTAAACGCTTTTGTGACCAAACATAGAATGAGGTGAGCAACGAAATATTGGTGCAAGCGCAGACTACGGCAACCTGATCGATATCTCTACAGCGCCTAGGACCACTTCCATTTATAGTTGGTCACGTGGTTCACTGGTGATGTCTGGAAATACGTGCTAAGAAGAACGTGAATTTTTCTCTCGTGCCATGAATGGTAATACTAGTTTGGTGCAGACTGATAACCTTAGCAGGAATAGATCACTTTCGATGCTAAATCAGATAAAAAAATTCCTAATAACAAAAATCTAGTACGGCTACAAGCCGCCAGAGTTTTTCAGTTAGATCTCAGTATAGCTGGTTGCAAACTGAAGCCACTACTATCGATCATCCCGTTGACACGTTTGACTGCAATGCAAGCTTTGCTTATACGGTGAACTCTAATATGATAAAGAATTGCAGAAGGTAACTGGTCTTCCTTCGAGTACTTTTTCTTTCTTTTCAATCGATACACCTTAATGTTTCAACAGGAAACGGTGTTCCACTTGACTCACCTTATTTTTTCGATGAAGCCAATGAAGATGTTCAGACTGAACATCACAGAAAGTTTCAAAGACTTTTGGCGCCCACTTGGATTTTCATCAGTCCAACCATGTCCAACACTAACTTTCATTTATGAACCCTGGTAATGGCTGCTGAAAACAAAACCAGTTCAACGTGAGAGTAGTACAAAGACAGTACAAATCATATAAAAATAGGACACGAACAAAGTGTGCATAATGGGAGAAAAATTTGTTCCTAATCAAAGTACACAGCCCACTTTGCCCGTGGTTCATGTATATCGTCTTCCAGCATCAGTACCATTGATCAGGTGAACTTCAATTGGTAAGCTGAACATCACCGAGTCCAGAGTGTTCACTTTTTATTCTACGCACGGACAAGAAATTCGAACCAACTCCCCAGGGCCCAAAAAACATGGTGAAAAAAATGTATCTTAGTGGTTTACCTGGAGACACCAGCGGTAAGTGATCAGGATACACGAAAGCTCTTCAGATTAGCCTGAAATTCGTAAAATGTTATTCCGGGCTTTGGCACTGATGATACAGGTAACAAATGATTTTATTCATCTGATGTGGTCTGTCGTGGAGAAAGGGCATCTTGTTGTGTGAGTAATACTTATGGTGGTACATATATACGGTTAACATTGGAAAGCCCCGCTTTATGCATTCAAACTACTAGTTAACTCACTAGGTCGGATGCCAAGCGCTTCTGTAATTTGTGCTGGTGAAAGGTATGATCCACGTGTGTGTGTGTGTGAAAGTCCTGAGAATTCGGTAGT
This sequence comes from Fasciola hepatica, assembly GCA_948099385.1. Taxonomy (NCBI): domain Eukaryota; kingdom Metazoa; phylum Platyhelminthes; class Trematoda; order Plagiorchiida; family Fasciolidae; genus Fasciola; species Fasciola hepatica. Next base: position 6,425,708 of record CANUEZ040000053.1, read on the forward strand.
GGTCTCTTGAAACACGGTAATAAATCGTGGGTGGCAAACATTCATGGGTTCAAACCCGGCTGGTGTCAGCGATTTTTCACATTTGGATCATTTCATGCGTGGATTCGAATCCCTCCGGGACTTTTACCATTTGGATCACCTCAGACAATGCCAACATCTGCCATATGTCAACACATTCATTGCAAAATGTGTCATATCTGCTAAACCACAACCCACATAAAACAGTGGCCAGTTAGAGGTCACAAAATCGAGAAGTCACGGGCGACTTCGTGATTCAAATCCAAGACTACGAAAATTGATACTCATCGCCGGCCAGGTGCACAGAATCATTGAGATTTATAATGTAGTTTTTAAATACTTGCAAGCATTTGAAAGTCTATGTAACCCGGTACCCTCACAGCTTTGTTTCCAGCATCCAATCACTCAGTCAAAGCCGGGTCTTGACAATCAGCTCGTGCTAATACAGCGGAATCAATTTGTGATGTACGTTATCTGTCAATAGCTGCATTCCTGCTTTTGGTTATATAAACGAGTTTGTGCGAATCATACCCGACAGAATATATTCCCGCTATTCTAGTCTGGTCTTATTGATTCCTATTGCAAGTAGTCTTGGTACAAGCTATTCCTTTACGTATGATTGGCCCGGTAGATACAATCCACCCCAGTAACCCAGGAAGGCTTTCGCTCAGTTGTGTAGTGCCGTAACTTTTCTCCTAGTTTGTTTGTGTTCTTTAAGGATAAAAGTCAATGTTCATGCGCCACTTGAAAGAATGATCAGTTGGAACGAATTTCATTTTAGACCACTGCTTTCTCTGAAAATACTTTTGTACACATCTGAACCCAATGCTCCTTAGTTTGTCGCTCTAATAACGATGCCATTGTAACAAAATAAGGAAGCTGCTCCCTTGTTTTCGGCAACACACATAAGAAAAGAGCAATATATATATATCACCGTTTCGTCACGATTAGTGGATTCGTCGTCTGATTTAATAGGAAAGCAAGTGGAAAACACAGCACTTCCTAATGTGCTTGTAAGGGTACGGAAAAGTGCAACACGTATGTCAGAAGCCCAACAAGTGCGTCGTTAAATTTAACTGAGTTTTGTTTATATCGTGCCAGTTGTTTAACTGTGCTAGTAAAATCATTCATCTGATAAAGCAGACCGAACAAACAGCACCGGTTAAAAAGCTGAGCACCACTACATTTATAAGGACGCCGTACGTGTCTGAGTTGTGAGCGAGTATTCATATCACTTGGGTTTCGCAAGAAGTCCGATTGTGTTGAACCTTGGAATTCCTCCAAATCCTTCCCTCAAATTTTCTTAGTGTGAGTAGCGAAGGTTATTTTCTCTAACCAACGGTATGAGTCGTCTTAATGGTCATTTCGTCCAATAGGAAGGCAGGTTTTCAGCTTCTGACCGACGACTATTGGCATCCCTTTAGCCACTAGTGCAAAGTTAGGATGCATGGATTATTGCTAGTGCTGAAGCTAACTCCTTTACATTCCTAAGTTAGCTTACGACTTAACTACTGAGTCTATTGTTCCAGCCCTGCAAGAGACTGGAAATGCTGCTTTCTAGAAAGGTGATTAGGGGACCCATACAAATTCATCCGAACCAACGCAGATGAGGCATAGAGTCTTCCGCAGCAAGCTTGAGACCCTAGACCACTGAAGCAGTATAATCAGGTAGCACTTCAGTGCTCACTGGACCTTCTATATTCAAAACATCAGCTGTGCTTTGGAAGCTTTGGAGGTCGAATATGGGCAGCTGCCGGGTGTCCACGGTGCAGACGGAAATAACATGGGTCAGAACAGTGCGTGTTATTGTTCTCAAAGAAAGCGAGACCAATATTCGAAGGTTGGTTCGTTGTACATATCGAGCTCCCCTACAATCATTTGGTAGGAATTCTTACGACTGAATGACAATATTCGCTGTTCGCTGCGGAATTTAAATTGCAAATTTCACGAACAATTCATTACGCTGCTGAATTTCTTAGCGGTATTTCATGATTTGAACGAAATTCCTAAAAATTCAAGTGAATATGAATAACATAACCTAATGCTAACTTAATAGTCACCAGTATGTAGTCAGAAGTTTGTTTTAAACCCCTAAAACCACAGATCAGAAAAGAAATGCGTTGACAAAGTGTATGATGTGTTGATTTTGAAGTGATGGTCCCTGCACACGGTTTTCTAATCACCTATAAATTTGCAAGTGTTTCAACAACTTCCTCCAAGAAGTTGTACACTCCGTCATGTGACTTATGGCCACTTCAGTTCAAATAGTTGTTTCGTTTACAGCATTTTGGAGGCAACTTCCAATGAAGGCTAAAAGGCCAACAAGTATTCCTTTTTTCCGCTTGTAAGCGAGGTCTTTGCTAGCAACGACACTAAGGTAGAAACGTTGTGTCAATCTCTATTGTCCTCAACATTTCTCCTAATCATACGTCCGAACGAAAAGTTCAGCACCACAAAACAGCTGACTTGCGACCTAAGGCTCAAAGTATATACAGCTGAGAAGACCTGAGTCAAAATATCCTTATCTAATTTGGTAAACTTTGAAAACGATCTCATACACGAGAAACTTCCACCGGCTACCTAGGTAAGGAGCCAACAAATTGCAGAATTTCCTTTTTCCAGCAGGTCACTCGGATAGGTTGCATTCAATCAGCATTCTTGAACCCAAATAATCTTCCTGTTCACTACGTATCGTGAAAATTATCGAGTAAGATAAAACATTTAAAGCTGTCAACATCACATCTAAACCAGTCTTGTCCGATTACTTGTCACCAATGGCCTATTTATTCCCAGTCAACAAATAGAACCCAAAACGATTAGTTTTATCACGTAAACACTGATTTTCCAGCTGTTGTACAAGTGCAGCTTGACCAGCATGAACTTTCCCCGTTTACAGTTTCCTACAACCAACCACATGTGGACAGGAATCGGTTTGTGAACTAACAGTTCTGGATGTTTATCTGTCGGTAAACACAGATGCAGCATGGAAAAAGGCTTCCCAAAAAAAGATCAATATTCCGAAGCGAATCGCTGGCCAACAGTTATCGAGGAGAGACAGACCATCGAACAACACCTGTAAAAAAATGTTTATTAGTGGTTTTCTATTCCCTTTCGGAACGAAAATATCGGAAAATTCGATCCAGCTTAGTTACCCCCGGAAAATCAAAAAATACCTTGCACAAGGACACAAAAAGCGGGAAATTCACATTTCGTTTTGGAATTTTACGTAGGATAATTGATTCGGTGCTTTGAATCAAAAATAATTGGTATTTTGTCTCCAGATTGAATCACATTTGAGAACGGCAACAGAAAGTCAACTGTCATTGGATGTTTCGCTTTGGGGGGCAAATTTGTATACTTATATAATAAATTAGCACACAACATCATCCTTTATTCATCATCTCTATTCTACGTAGAAAAAGGATGTGTGGTTGAAATCTCTGTTTTGGATGCACTGGTATGGTATTTCAATGCACATTCATCAAATCCTGAATGATTTTTGGTCGAACCAGTGCTGCTGAACTTTAGGTCCAATATCTGGCCTAGCTCTTGACCGCGGGTTTCCCTTTACCAGTTTACGGGCCTACATCCATCATTAAATGGATCGGAACTTTTAAGTCACACTCAACGTAGCGATCAATCTCTGTAGTAGATTTCCTCGAAAAGAGCCAGAGAAATTTGAAAGCATTAGCAAAAAGGACCTGGAGAGTTATACTATTTGACTGGTTTAATATGCGAGTTGTGATCTGCCACCTGAAGTCATCTCATATCCTGAGAAAGATTAGAGCGACAATTAAGTGAGTTTCAATTAACAGTACTGCAGTTCAAATGACAACAATCGTCTGTCTGTTTGTGCTTCGAATCACAGAGGTACGTGGAACCATTCACCTGCAATTGATGCTCATTCATTAGGCTCCTGGATTTGGATGAGTTTGTGAATAGTTTCTACCATATTATTGAGTTTAACACAAGTTTATGCAGAATTCAAGTTCCCGCGTTTCTTACAGATAATCACTGAACGTGATAATGTTCACCACTTTCCACAGAAACCAGCAAGTTTTCATATTGCATCAAAGGGTGGGCAGCGTTTACCCACTGGTTCAAATTACAACGAAACGGACCACTTTTACATGCTTAAATCCCCTCATAATAATCGATAAAGTCGAATTTCATATTTGAAGCCCTTACGAGATGAAATCTGCTTTTATTTGCTTCAAAAACTAATGAGAATTATGTTCAATAATTAACAGTGTGTTTTGAAGGGGGAAAATAGCTTGCGTCAACCCACTAACTAGACAAATCATCCAATGGGTATTAATTCTGTGTACTTTTGTGCGTGCGTTTATAACCTCCAAAGCAAACCACGGTTCTTATTCTGCTTCAAGTATTAATATATCAGAGGGATATGTTATTGATATCCCTAAGACTAACAGTGAAATTCCTCGGACGAGAACAATAAAAAAACCAATCATGTTACGCAACAAAAGTGGCGCAGTAGATTATGCTGCTTTACACTGGATTTCAGAAACGATGTAAGTAGTTTGAAGTGCGCAGTTCCAATTCGATCCTCCTCACTGGTCATTGTTGCTTAGTTGCATGTGATCGAGCAGAAATACTGGTACTTTTCCGACTGCTGAAAGGACGGACAAACTTTTGTTATTCATTCGTCTATCAAAGGTGTAACATGTTTGTTCTTACCGTTTTGCCCCAGTATCTTTTGAAAATGGCCCCAGTGATGGCCGCTTAAGGGCAACATGGTTAGATAAAATTTCCACTTATCCTTGTGAAACTAAGCGTTGCATACTTCAAAGCAACAAGCATGTGATGAAACCAGAAAATCTGACGTATTATTGAATTAGAGCGGAAGAAGATAGGCAAAAATGTTTCAGGAATAAAGATCAAGAATAGATGTACCAAACGGATATGCATGAATGACCAAATTATCGCTACTACTGCAAATAAACGGATAAGAAAAGCTTATGAACGACTTTTACATGAGAGTACTGTTTACCATATCCACCTTATATCAAAATTGAGAGTAACAGAGTCGAGGAGTTGGATACCGAAAACTTCATTCAATAGTTGAATACACTATTTCGCGTGTTTTGTCGTTACATAGGCAAACTTAATGAGAGTTTAGCGTGGCAATACGCTAATCGCTCCGATTTTAAGTATACAGTGCATAGGAATCACAATAGATAACAACCGTGGTTAGCGTATACACATTTAATCTTGTGCCGGATAACTGCTATTTTTGTATGCGAACATTCGTAAGCTCAAGCGATTCTAGACTACCCAAGCAATCGTTTCTACTTACGCATGCCTATTACATTCCCTGAAAGTCTGAAACATGACTACAAAGTTATGCCGCACGGTCTAACGACAAAAAATTGATCTTTGAATTTGTTTAATGAGGTTGAATCATACACAGGCTTTGCCCACAGGATATTTCCCGGAAATCCCCAATCCCTTTACACACTGACTAGTACTCCTCTTCATTTAACTCCAAAACAAGTTCCGATTTTCATGGTATAACCCAGAGCATTTCCCTTTGCAGATATTCTCCTATTTACCTCAAGCATCAAGTCATTTCAAGTCGACGCTTTATGCACCTCGACGGGAGAACAATCAGACTGACATCATCAAAAAACGTCAATAACAATTGTGGGGCAATGAGCGGTAAACATCCGAATTATTCCAAATGTTGTATGAGCTGCAATATTATGGAAACAGATCGTGCAAAACTTTACAAGGTGGAGAATAGACGAAAACCTGTACGCTCAAGTGCTTTCAGGAAGATGTTTTTATTGAGAAGGTGCGAAGGAATTAGACGTCTATTTCACAAGGTCTTTGTCAATCAGGTAACCACGGTCAGAAAGAAATTTTTTTGGATAGCTTTCGGTAAACTTTACTATGTTCAGGAGTGATTTAGTAAGTGAAAAGTTCTCGGGCTATGCCGCTGAAAGATGATAAGGACATAATTATTCTAACAACTCGCTTTTAGTAATTCAGCAACAGGTCAGGAAAGATGACACGAGGATACGAGAAAAAACAGGGTGCCTGATAAGATGGGTGTGTCTTATTTTCACAAATATGGAAACAATTAGCTTGAATGAACGAAGACTAAGGTTGAATAACACTCCGAGGCATACTAAATATAATATTATCTTCACACTTGATGAAAAGGGAGTTTCCGTGCACATGAATCGACAGGGAAGCATGGAGAGGCTCAGTGCCAGAGTGGAAGAAACGCGAGGGCAGATTATTCCTGTCAGTGTTGCAATCCAGGAAGCATGTGTTGACTGCTTTACTCCTCCTGCTCAGTGCCGACAACGTAATATGTCACGGTAGCCACGGCACCTAGGGTAAAGTTTGAATGCTCGTAAGCAAACTGATCGGGATAAGAAACAATAGAATTATCAGCCTGTCGCGGAAGCATCAATATTTCAAAAACCTTCAAGGTAGACGAAGGCCTATACAATGGGATGTAATTTCAGAGGTTTTGGAACAGGAGTTACAGGTGATATTCACCAACCCTCTGGAATTCTTTTATCCTTTAGACATTGGTCTGAAACATTAGGACAGAGGGTAACTACATACTTCTTTAAGGCCGCAAGATTGAGACCATCAGGTTCGGGTAGCCTTCTGGGGTTTAAAAGGAACGGTTACTGGTAAATTTCAGCTGTTGGAGGGAGAAGTAAAGGTCATCGAGAAGGAATTTTCTTGGGAAATTATAAGAATGGAAGGTCCTCCCTCCTTTTTGAATGAAGCATTG
>CANUEZ040000053.1:6437500-6893574 GCA_948099385.1 Fasciola hepatica
GGAAACAGAGTGTATCCTGTTGGACGCCCCATTCCGGACTTAGAGTCTTCTGTGCGGAGGTAGGTTTAAAACTGATAACGGTGGTAGGGACAGCGGCTTCGTGTTCAGTTTCGGCAAGCAACACTTCTAAATTTGATACCTATTTCTCTAATGGAATCCTCCGCCTACTAGAGTCTCTCTTACTTGACTTACGAAGGTTTTCGCCAACTCAAAGGACGACAAAGATATGAAACAACCGTCCACTTAGAAAATCGCTGACACTGAAACGATAACGAAAGGTTCACATTCTAGATTCCCCTCGGCCGTTATTTCCAATGCGAGGCTCGCACAAGAAGGTGTTTCTTCGAAGAGTCGAGCTGTCATTTCGTACTCACAAAGCTGCTGTTTTGGATCATCACTGTCCCACCACATAACTCCTAAAGCTCCATGGTCCCGTGGAGCCATTCGAAATGGCAAGAACATTTCTGCAGTGTCTGTTACAAAGGCTACCCTCTATACTCGAAATAGCTTTAATACTCCAACCAGAACACTGGTCCAATCGGGGGCCCTGCAACAACCGGTCATTTAGGGATAACCCTATGAATCTTGCAATGCCGTCTAGAACTATCCCTAATTTGCCTGATTTCTTGGGATTGACGACAGCGTGGTGTGGTAAATAACATACTGGGGAAAACTCTGGTGCCAGCAGTTTGGTAGGGACCAGAGTCATATAACACTTGTCCCTGTTTCTTTGCACGACTGGTTTGTACCTTTCGTGGAAAGCCTTTTCGCGCCGAAATATTTGGCCAAGAGCTTACAGCCTCCGGGTAGCTACTTCAAAGTTGGTGGGCGTAGCCTCAGCCACTGCCTTCGAAGGGAAAGCGAGTGAATAATGTCCATCAACCAGTTTCAGGGACCGTTCCGCAACTGTTGGCGCGTTCTGGTTCTCTAAAGATGGTGTTTGCTTGGTAAATTCATTGTCAAAGAAGTGTGCACCATACAGCCTTCAAAGCTGTTCTGAGATAGTGCATTTTTCTATCATCTTGTTTTTCCCAGCGGCCTCCCGGCTGTTGCATAACCTGGGGATTCCCAGGATCATCCAGCCCGTTGAGTTTTGACGGCCTCAGGTTCGCTTCTGTCCCCAAGACCCAATGGACATCTGATACGCCAGACCCCACCAAGATTCCTGCCTAAACATCCCCAGCACATTCCACAGGAACATCACTAAGGTGTGCCCATCAGTCCTTGACTGACCGCAAGTCTATACTTGAGGATCTAGAGAAAAGCCGGTTGACAAAAAAGGCACGTTGTACTGAAACTCTGGTCTAACCTTCCGGGGGATACCAAACTATGATTCGTGACTCCCTTCTCCATCTTGGAGTGTCTATTCATCATTCAGATAGTCGTAGAGGATTGCTCCTGAGACGGGCTAATCAGTTCCACCAGACCTTTCCCTATCAGACTTACATTTGAGCCACTATCTACGAATGTGTATGTCAGCACGGCCCCTTTGGTTCGCCAAAGTTCACTGAACTAATGCCGGATGCTACTTTGTAACCGGGGGTGTGATCTGCTACGCCCTGGTACGTTTCTAGACAGGTTATAATCAAAGTGTCGCAATGTAGCAGTTCGTGATGCTTGACACCACATCCGGACCTCCCACGTACGGTGGCCAAAAAGCAATCTACTGCACGAAGTCCTCGTTGCAGACATACGAAACAGCAACAAATTTTAGGGACGAAACCCACCTGTCGCTTACTTTGATTGCTGTAAATTTTGAGCACGATTCCACATTGTGTTCCTCCTTACATACAACACATATCCTTTCTTTTATTCGGAGTAAGCAAAGTTTACTTGGCGATCACTCACATAAGCTGAATTACGAGGAGTGGCTAATTTTTGCGCCTTAGCTGACAGAACTGTCTGTCCAAATCGACGTCGGGCTACTCAAGGTTCGGCCTCTACGAACTTCGTCTCACATGCTTCGTCTACAAGTCCTGCCCATCGAAGTTGCAGTGGCCGAAGTAGTACACTAGTGATCCTCTCCGCTGAGTTAAGATCCTTATCATATTCGGGCTAAAGTGGAGCGACTTCGCAGCTTTGTATTTTTATCGCCAATTTTGTCAGTAATTCGGCACCGTCGATGTTAGATATCATGGCTGATAGCAGACTGTTCAACATGGATCGTGCAACGACGTGCTTCTGGCCAAACAGATCCTTGGGGATTTCACAAGCCTCTCGATAGCATTGGTTCGGGGACAACGTGACACCATCTTCTATTGCCTCTTTACCTTCCCCTTGTAGTGGTACAGAAGCTAAAGCAACCCTTGGCCGGCTTCTTTATTCCAAACTGGTTGATAACTTTAACCGGCTTTAACGGACTTGACGGACGCTGATATATACAAAACACAATCCAAAGAAGCCATACGTTCATTTGTGGTTTTTAATTCCGTTCTCCATAAAACTATCATAAATTTGACATAGGAATTGGACCAGCCTCAACGGTAACCTTTCCGTAATTAGAGTCGGCCAAATGCAAGCAAATCCAGGATGGCTTGAGGTTCAAGCGGTCAAGTACAAGAAATGTCCATGGAAACGTGGATCAAAGGTCACCGTACGAACTCAATGCATGCACTGAGCAGCGCTTGCGTGGGGTCAGTGTTCGATGTGTGGTTCAAGGAATGAGTTGGTGTGGCGCAAAAACGGCAATGGTAAACATAAATTTTGGGGGCGAGGGTGGGGGATCAGATCGATCTTGAGTCAAAGCCTGTGGTTTGGTTATTTTGTCGACTACTGTGATACTAGTACAGGTTTATTAAATATTAGTTGCCATTATTCATCACACATTCATGCAATCCGATCTGTCTATCTCCGTCGATATTCATGGCCATCAACACACCAATCCTCCAGTAAGACTACTACTGACCTGATGTCCCGTATACAGTGCCACCTAGGCGAATGCAGAGAATATCCGGCATGATGTCAAAATGTTACCAAGTTTAAACTTCTTGTGGGAAAAAAACGCATTCAGAAAGTTGTAGTACCAACTTTTCGCATTCCCAGTACCTGGTATCGACCCCGGTCTATTTTCACTGACAAAAATAGCATTTTTATCATAACGAAAACAGCACCGAAGGCCAAGGCGTGAACCCTATCGAGTACACGTCCCCGATGTTTGAAGGGATGAAAACTAAGATTTTGAAGTCAGAAACTCTATACCTAACTATCTAACCTGCAGCTATGCAAGTTCAATTAGTTTCAGTGTCCACGGTGACATCACTTATGTGAACTGACGAAATCGTTCGAACCGAAGACGCATCAAGATGAGGTCCAATTTCCAAAACAATTCTTCGTGAAGATTATGGCTAATACCAACATAAATACCGTATCTAGGTCTTACATTTATTTCGGGAGTTTATCAATTCGTAAGTGCAGTTTGGAACATCATTACGCGGCAGAACACACCTTGAGATGGTTAAACCCTAAAAATACTTTTGATAATACGTAGCAATCACACAGGTTTTTCCGAAAATACAACAGTTATTCAACTATCTCATTCTCTCTAAAAACAGAAATGTGCAAGCTGTTTTTTTTTCGTCTATGCACTGCTCAAAACCTTTCAGAACTGTTTACTAATCTTTAAAGATCGACCACGCACAATGAAGCACTGCTGCTGATAGTGCAAGCTATAGGTTTAAAACCGAACACTCCTTGCAGCACAGTTCGCTTAGGTTTTATTTTGGTATCTGCTGCGTGCATAGAGCTGCTTTCTCGAATACGCACTGTTGAGGCTTCGTCCGAGACGTTGTTCGCGAGTCAGTTTGAGACTCTTGTAGAATGAGATAAAGAAACAAAATAGGTCGGTAGATGGGACTAACTTAATCCTTGCTGGTCACCAGAAACAGCACCGCATATAATCTTCCTCAGATTTCTTACGGTAACCATGGTGAACATTTTAAGAAAGGTTTTATGATCAGACTTGTTTATTCACCCCGCTGTTCGAAGTAAACCGGGTTAACTCTCCACGATTCTGCAGAATCCGTTAACAATCTGCTTGGTTCGTCAAGTGTGAGTATGCTTTCGGCCGGTAATTACATGTAGGTGTTCCGGAGCTGAAACCCGAACCAATAGGAATTGAAAGAAACGCTAATAAATGCGAGCCTGAACGCGTAAGTACGCGAATTGCGTTCTGTGATCAATAGTAAACGTCGATTCATCTAATCGCGTTCCAACTAACTTGTGACGGTCTCGTGCCAGCGGGACAAGGGAAACACGAAAGCGTTCTATTTTGAATCACAAGCTAGACGCCAAGAGGATTTCACATTCGCCCGCCAGCTCTCTCTCTCTCTCTCACACACACACACACACACACATACACCGACACACAAACAAACAAATGAACACATGCGTAAACACGCCTACAGAAAGGCGTATAAGCGCAATCAGACAGGCTAACCGTGACACAAGCGTACAAACGAAACAGGGAAGTCGAAACTATTCGATGAGTAGATCGCTTACTTGTTGGATCCAGCTGCGCACGTTCTGTCGACCAGCGAGCAGCAAGTCAGACACGTATGGATGACGAAAAATTGAAAATTGGCAACCTAGTTCGTCACAGTCAGAATGGACTGCAATTGGACCAGCATACCGAATCACTTCTCACACGGTGCAGTACGGTGAAGCCATGCTCTGTTGCGCTGCTAACATGAATTCCCAATTAAAAATGGCAGTGATTGTGTAGTACCTCAAGTGCTTACGTGTGAACGGTCGGTGTGTCTTATCAAACCGGAAATTAGGTGGAGAACATAGTTACATTTCTATGCGTTTTAACCTTGTTTTATAAGGGATTTTGAATCATTGCTAATGGAAACTGTATCATTCAGGAGACGTGCACGTTACATTTCATTTGAGCCCGACCGATGTCACCATGTAGTATGCAAGAGTCATAGCTCTTCCACTAGGGGTGGATGGGGGTTACTCTTGTCCGAAGTGAAACAAAAAAAAACAGAGAAAACTGCAGCAGCGGAAAGCTGAATCAGTGTACCATCGGAAACCTACACTCACATTGGTAGAAAACCAAAATGGCTGACTGCAGCCTAGCCGCTACAGTTATAAACCAATCTGCTAACGTGGTATGACCTTGCCATTTCCCATAAAGCATTATCACGACATTAACCAGATAAATCATGTGAATGATCTTAGCGTCGCCAAATCTGTTTGTGGTTCTGAAAATATACTTGAATAAACCTCCCTCTTTTCTGATCATTTTTGACATCACCGTGAATGGCACTTGATGATTGGAATCAATTTGCTACCACTATCATCGAATCCTCTGTTTGTGCACTGGATGTCGGTGCACCGTTGACGTTTTGACGGATCCATAAAATAGAAATGCCAATAGAAATAAGGACTTCAGAAGCATGTGATCCGCGTCAGAACAAAATCAGTGCACACTGTTTATGCTTCGAGTATGCCAGATCCCAAGTGACAACTTAGACAATCGGAGCGGTGACAAACAGGTGGCTCTCATGAAATGCCATGCTAACAAACGCGAAATAAGGGTTCAAAGAAAAGAAAGTTTTCTCATACTCAGTGTGAAAAATACTCTTCAATTGAAATGATCGTATTTTTGATTTTGGTTTGTTTTGACCTAATAGGATCACTACCTCAGTGATGGATTTTCATGGTACTCTTTTTCTGAACAATTTGCTTGGAGAAACAACGACGTCATTGGTTATCAGGGAAATATTGTCGAATTCAGTTGGTAGGCTATTCTCTTTCATAACACCTTTTCTTTCTCACAACTGTTTCACAGGGCTAAGAATACCATACTGATTTTCCATGAAACAACTGCAATGTAGCGTGATAAAATGCCCGTGACAACTTATTCGTGCTACGAACCCTACTTAACTCGTATCTGTTCATCGAGAAATAGTTATTTAGGCTGAACTGTCTAAATTCGACTTATTCCACATAGATAACTTGCTGGCTTGCCAGTCCAATGTGCCCTGTTGTGACAATCAAATAGCCCCGCTAGTTCGTCCAATAATTTCTGCACAAACGTACAAGAACAGCGCGGATATCACTCAAAACGCTAATGTCAATTTTAATTGTTTTATAAAACTGTGGTACATGAAGTTATTTTTCGTTTCAAGATGTAAAACTGCATAGGTTTTTGCGTGGCACCAGCAGTCAAGCATTCTAAATTGCTATTTTCTGAAAAACCTCAGATATCAACCTCCTGAATATAACGTAAACTGAAATATCGGTATTAACCCACAATAAATGTGTCATTATCAGTATTGTTGACTAAATTTCAAGATGGCTTACTTTTACTGGCAAACATAGTTCAACAGTAAGGTGAGATTAAGTAGTAAGTGAGTTCTGGCACCGTGTGAGAATTATCCAAACACGGTCACATCTTACGTTCCAGCTCATTTCATTTCTAACCGTAAGGAATTATCGCATTTTCAAAGTTACGGAATGCGAGCACCGGTTTTCTTTCATTTTTAATCCACATATTAGTGATGAAAAAGGCGAGACGATTTCTGAACCTATCCACGGGTTATAAACCAGCAAAATTTGCGTTCACCGGATTCTCATGTCAGCAAGATCATCTAACATATTCCGCGGTCGTAGTCTTTGTCTTCTCGTGGGTGAATACATAACCCTTTGTACTCATTTATTCAATATATCTTGTCTCCCCATGGTACATCCAGAATGTGACGGGATGTTCCGGGAAAGGAGCCATGGCTGATCACATACGGTTGAATGTGTAAACTACTGACCTACCTGCGGTTCAGTTGCACGTGAAGAACGAATAAATCGGTAAACTTTCTAGAATATTGAAATAGTGAAACTTGACGTATTCCTAGAAATTACTCGGTCATAAAACTCTAACAGTGAGAAAACAATAAGCAGGTTTACTCAGTCCAAATCATGTGGGGAATTAATTTGGTCAATGCACTCTCACGAAACTAATACTAGCTTTGAAAAGTGTCAATCTTTCGAATGGAACGAGCTCTAACACTCGGAAAGCAGCAATACGCATCAGTAACCAAGTAGTACTGATGATTGCCAAGAAAAATCACCAGGAACCGGAATAAATAGATGAGCAACCGCAGGCCACACGAGCTATCGATCTGCGGTTGCCCCGAGTTACGAGACTGTGTTTCTACATGCTCTTCCCGTACCGCTTACCAAATTGTTTTTCGGTACTTTCTGAGTGAACGTTCTTTTTTGTTCGCTGTCCTCTATATGTGTGTTGTGCGAGTGTGTGCGTGTGTTCGCCGGCGAAGAAGGACTGCACATAGTTTGTTCGAATAAATTGTGAGCCATAATTCTCGAAACCAAGTCAAAAAAACGAAAGCCCGTTTTCCTTCTTACGTTTTCAAGATTTTCCACCTATAAGTCAAAGTTGACGAACAAAACTATAAAACTAACAATGACATTTTATGTAACATGTTCTGGTTTATGTGTTCCGAGTTCAATAAAATTGGCAGAGTATATACATGCTCTCTCAGGACGAAGGGAATTAACACAATCGTGGTAAAAAATCAATCGCCTTTTCGCTCTGTTTTAGGCAAAATCGAACAGCCCCAACCAGTAGTAATGGACCGTACGTTTTCACCTTTGGAGCATGGCCTTTTTCGACAGAGTTGAGTACAGTCTCACCAACTTTGATGGATTTGCTTTCTATGGAGCGAGGAGTCATCACACGTGCAATACATGAGACCCAATGACGACTGAAATCGACTGCATATTGCGTCAGCTGACTACTACCACAGACCCAAATGAATCGTGGTTTCAGTAGTATTATGAAAGGCCTCGTGCAACTAAACATAATTATAGTTTTATTAAAATCATATTTTCATGTCATTCTCTGTTTTATTTACCGAGGATATCTTGAAAAGAAAAGAAATGTGGTTATTTGTAAGTCACATGTAAGTTCTACCCTACCGAACCTATATGCTTTATTATTGCAAACGTTTACCGAGGGTATCACTACTTCAATTCATCTATATAAAAGCCTATTTTGGGCTCACTCAACAATTCTTCGGTTTATAGCACTACGAATGAACATCGCATGTCAAAACGGTTGGTGGAGCCACCTTAGACGTACAGTTAACACACAGTGGAAACAATGATTTGAATAAAATGATCGGTAAAAATTACTGAATTATATCTAGTGGTTCGAATTCCATTGTCCACAAAATTCGTCTCAGATCAGTAAGCCGTTCGACTGTCAGCTGTTTTCCCCCAAAAAGAGATGAGAAATGGAAACTTGCTATACTCCGTGACTTTTCACACAGATGAGGTTTGGACACCCAACACGGGAAACACATGAACAATTAGAAAGCTCCACTGGCTACAATTTTGTTAAGCGGAGAAGCAGAAAACTTCCGCACGTGCAGAACCAGTGATATGAAAATCCCAAATAAAATAGGTTATGCACAGTTATATTGTTTGCGGGGACACAGCAAGGACATTGTTTATATTTAGGCCTATCGATTTGAATGTGGAATTACTTTGATCAGATGACACCTTTCTATTTCCGGTAGGATGTAAAATCTGGACGCTGAAATTTTCGCGTGACTGACCGTATAAAATGCCAGAGCGTTTTTTATATTGGTAAATATTGCCAGGTAGGACTTTTCTGTCACTGAAGCACACGTACTTCTTAACCTCTTGAAGTAACTGGGGCGATTTCGCCTCATTTAAGCTTTCAAAGTTGACCTGGAAAATTTCTCACATCAGCAAAGAATTTCCATCTCTCAAACCTAGCTTTAATCGCTAATAATTCGAAAAATTTGGTTTGTCGTCGTAGACAAAAACAACTCTCATTGTATCCTTAATTCGATACTCACTTGGTCACAATAGATTTCAAGGGTACTGAGTGCTGCCACGAAACTTTTCTCCCTAACAACGAAACTGCTTTTGTGATTCTGACAGTTTTTAAAAGTTCAGTGGCTCCTCCCCAAAGCGATCAGATTTTCTTCCACTTTTTGTCAGTGAACAGTAAAATAACGCGCACTAGAAGCGCAACATCGAAAAGCAATGCACTCACATAAGACAGCCGCGAGCAACCCTTACGGACTGTCACCGGAGCCTTGGTCTCTAAAGCTGAGTGATGAATTATCTCAGAAACATACATCTACCGAGAACTATTGAAAGGATGGGGAGAAGGGATTCTGCAACACACGTAGTAAATCAAACTACGTGGACACCGACACTGTAGAAGTGTTCTTTTATCAGGAACTCTGACCGGATTTCCGTATTCACAGTGAGCGAGAAAACTTGACACTAAAACATGAACGAAACGGGTAGTTGTGACTTTGTCGATCATCACGAGCTGAAACTGACTTGGCAGATACAGAGAAATAGGAAAATTCCAGTGGTCGAAGCTGAAAGACAGCGGATTAGATAAAGTTTCTAACAGAAACAAAGGGAGAATACGAGCAGAAGGCACCTATGTTTACACATTTACCTTTTGTTCAGTGAACCACGTAAATCACGCTGCGCAAATCTTCGTGCTCGAAACATCACTCCAATTCATAAAGCCTACGAACAACTGTCGAAACGATTCACGTCAGTTATTAAAGTCGAATGTTTACGTATTTACTGTAAGCTACTGGCGACCAGTAGCTTGAAACACATTGGAACAGTGCAGCATATTATCACGAGCGTCAAATGTCGAGACACGTCCAGTTCCGCACAAGGCTTCCGTGCAGTGACGCACAAAGTAGGGGGAAGTGTGAGCTACAAAAAGATACAGGTTGTGCTTGCATGTTCGTGCGAAGGTCGTTGTTCAATCTCGGGATTTATACGTGGCACTCACGTTTTGCGAATGATTTGCGGTTGATTTCGCCCAAGATTCGTGTAAATATTTGACCTTCTATACATCTATGCATAATGCCCACAGTTCTGATTTCTGTGAGGTCGTGTTAAACGACAGTGATTCCAGGGCTGTGATCACGTTCATTCAAGCTGATTGGCATGCACTCCTGATGCGGATGATGGACTATATATATATATATATATATATATATATATATATATATATATATATATATATATATATATATATATATATATATATATATATATATATATATATATATATATATATATATATATATATATATATATATATATATATATATATATATATATATATATATATATATACTGTCGAAATTCGCTAGGCAAATTTCGGTCTTCATGATTAGGTTATCTTTTCCGAATTTTTCGTAGTATACTATAACCCAAAGCCTAAATTTTGAATTCCACTGAACTTGATTTTGGAAAAGTTGGTTCTGTGGCGATGCATAAGCAGCTGAAGTTGTTTGGCCTTGGTTACCATGGTGAAAGAGCCTGGAACTTAAAACGTAACTATTGGTGTAGTGTCAAACCTGGCTATTTATAAAAATGAGGAAGATTAAATTCACGAAAGAAAGTTTTCTACGCTGATGAATTATTGCTTACCTTGCCAGAAGCTATTCATTAGGCTGAATTGGTAAACGTGAGCCTGTCTAACAGAAAGGGGCACAAACGAACGAAACATATGCACAGAATCCCACATCTTCCCTTGGCTACAATAGAAAACTCCCGGCTGGTGATAAGTCCATCGGAGAAGAGCTATCGTTTCTTATCTCATTCGCGATCTACACATCAAAGTCGTATTAGTGTGCTTTATTAAATTTTCATATGGTTCTCGGGGTGATGGAGCCAAATAACAGCGGAATCAAAACATGCACTGAATTAGCGAAGATCATGAATATAACATTCTTCGAGCGCATATGACTGCCTTTTTTGTCGCAGAAGTTTCCACGAGCATTACCTGAGGCAGAAGTACGATTTACTCAAATAATAATTAGAAACAGCCCGAGAAAAGAAGGTGGTGGATGGAAATCCAGTACGTTTAAAACAATGGATGATTTGACTTGCATGACCGTTTGAAAGGTTATCGTAAGACTGTTGCTTCGATTTAACGAGAAGATCATGTGAAATATTCCTATTTGCGAAGATGGATAAAGAAAAACTAGCTGAGTCGGAGTTTGGTTCATTTAAAACCAGCTTTAAATGCCAAACAAATGAGGTAGTTTATTGAATTTGCGAACAAATTCAAATCACGTCGGAAATTGTTTGGGGGATCGATTTATTTTGCTGATGAGTGCGTGATATAGGTTGAACCATGGGGAGCACATAAAAATATTATTTGTGGCAAATATTTCCCCAAACAATGAGATTACAACATCCATCACGTCTAATCATTTGGACTGTGATGAAGCTTGGCCACTCAGGTCCATGAAGTGCCATCAAAGGCACATTAAAATGTACGAAATTCGCCGCCCTTATGAGTAACATATTCCCAGAGTGTCGAAGCAAAGGCTTATATAGGAAGATTGTGGTTTTACAGGCAAATAGTCGGTTTCATGTCTCACGGCAGGCCGGTTACGTTACTTCCGATGATAGCATCATTTTCTCGTTATTCATTATAGACATCCGGTACCAAGGACTCCTCAAAGATACAATTTTTACAAATAGGTCCCAAAAGCTCTCATCTGAAGGTGATCGAGAATTTATTTCCCGTATTAAAGAAGGAAACTAACGAACTCTCTTCACAGTGAAAAAGAAAGTGAGACACTTGTTTCAGAATAAGATAACTAGTTTCACTACTGAGTTAGAGAATTGGATGCCCAAAAGACTAGAAAAAGTAATCTAGACGGAATGAAAATCAACCAATTATTAGTTGAAAGGTAAAATATACTTCATCTAATATGATTTTGCTTCAAATGTGAATGTATAAATTTCACTTTCTTATTTATGGCTTATATTCTTTTGCGTCATTGGTAGAATGGTATGTACAAAATAAAAGACATGTTGACTTTGTCGTCCTAATTTCGTCACCAGGAGAGAAAAATAGCACCTATGGCCTGTACATATATAAACAGACCACTGAGTGCTGAGTCAAGTAAAATTAAAAAGTTTTAACTGGGAAGAAAAATTTTACGAGAGAGATACATAATTTCGAAAAACCACCAATATACACATATATAACTATTTATATGGGCGCTGTCGGAATTTACATATATCAACCTCCACAGACAGCGAAAGTCCTCATTTCTTGGACCTGATCCAGGTAAGTGCACAGACCCAATCAAGGCCAGTACTGGTACGAGCTCCATTTTACTCTCATGTCGTTTGAAAGCCTGACCACGAGGTCACCTCTTTCAGTTTTGCCAACCTCGTGCGAATAGATAGTGAATAGGCGTATGTAAGACATATTGGACTTGTCGAAAGTCCAAGTTTCCGAACACTGAAAGCCTCCGAGTATCTTCAACACGGAGTGGTCGTGTCTCTCAACCTTATAGCAAAACGTTACGAACTGCAACTATGAGCACCTATTCGTGAGAAGTAACTTCGGATGTCAAGACAGAGCCATATTTGTTCCAGGTTAGCGAAAGCTTTTCTAGCATTAGTAATTTCGGATTTGATCTCCCTCCCAGTAAAACTTTCAGCTGAAATCACTCTGTCCGTGAGCTTGAAGATATCGAATATTAAAGAAATGGCATGAGATTTCACCAATTATTATCATTATGAAGACTCATTTTAGGATGTACGGTATACATCTAAGAGACTGCTATCGGCATTCGTCCCCGACTGCGGTGGACAGTCTGTTCTAAAGCGTATTTTTTATCAATCAGTGTCAAGATTTATTGGACGTGGACAGAGAAATTTAGCTCTCCAATTCGAGGATCGGCGTTAAATTGGTTCAGTCCAGGTCCCATGCTCCCTATCCCGAATTTATCTTGTAATGACAAAACTGTTTGCCTCCCTTTCATGCATTGCCACTACTAAATTCCATGCCGATCATACTCTTGGCCGCCCCAACCGCGTAACCATGGGTGTTCCGACACGCTACTTCATGCAGTTCCTTTAAGTCTTGTTTTTATGACAAGTGTCGATGGATCGCACTCTCGGTGCATCTAACTGTAGTTCTTATCTGTACGAGTTTATCGTTTACGTAACCCTCCCCCCCCCCGTCTGTCTTATCCGTGTGAATGACTGGACTTAGCCGTCTCCAGCTGATCTCGCACTTTCTGATAACGGCGTTAATCCGCTTGTTCTTCGCCCGAGCTTGTGTGTGTGTGTGTTCCCTCGAATCATTGATTCTCATCTGTTGTTGGATCGGCCAAAATGCTCCCTTAAATAAGGACCTACTTTGTAACCCACTTGACTCGTTCTTTCAATGCTGTCTCAAACATTTCCAGTGTGCTGTTGCTTGGCCCCCTTGAAGCCTTTCATGACTCTATTGATTCCAGGGTCGGTTGGCCCACTATTTGAGGTAGGTTATTATTATTTTTTGACGATCTGTCCTCTAGTACACGTGGTAAAGCGAGTTGGTGTTC
This sequence comes from Fasciola hepatica, assembly GCA_948099385.1. NCBI lineage: Eukaryota > Metazoa > Platyhelminthes > Trematoda > Plagiorchiida > Fasciolidae > Fasciola > Fasciola hepatica. The sequence continues at coordinate 6,450,892 of CANUEZ040000053.1, forward strand.
TCCGCCTTGGGACTTGGGGTTCATTTACCTGCGAGTCCCTCTGTTACAAGACAAAAAACCTGTACAATCAATGAGTGAAAACTTGGCGCTTATATGTAAAATATGGGGCGAATTATATAACTGTTCAAAAGAGTACCGGGATCTGGTTCCTATTCCCAATTTCAGCAAGTAAGACAGATTCATCTCAGCTAATCTGGCAGAGGTTTTGTGGGGAATCTGTGAAGAAACGAACAGGATAAATTAAGTGTGCTAACGGCGGTTGTCAAGCGGTTTTTATTGTGCGCTGTCGACAGTAAAGACCCGGATCCAAATTCTACCACTTCTGGTCACTTTGCCTTCTGGTAGCTTTTCACTGGCCACAAATCCCTTCTTAAACTGTTGTAAATTGTTTTGTAATGAATGGAAAAGAAGTGAAAGCAGCATTTTTCACATCTATACTCTCTTCAAAAATACAATCAGTCAGAAAAACTGCACATGTAGCAACCAACTGGAAATCGTTGTTCTTCTCGTGCGACGCTAACGCGGAACTTGGACCAAACAGCTTGCAGTAATTACTGTTCACGGAATACTGAGTTAACATTCGAGTGCATAGAGTACTACCAACTGTCTGTGGACTACTCCAGTTTCATCGAAAATACACATATTATTACGTGAATATTTAAACCGACTTTTCAGAAGATCGACCATTTTAATACTAGAATTCTATTCGAATTATGACGGTAGCAATGTTGAAGACAGCAGAAATTCAGCTGGTGATGTAGTTTCCCAAATCGGCAGGTATAAGGATCAGTTAAGTTGACTGATCGTTTCAATTTGCTTTTTGTTAACCAGACCATTCGTGCACAAAGCTCTTGGGGAAAAATGTTCTGATTTCTCACTCCTTCATATCCGGGTTCAATTTCAGTTACAAATCGTTGTTATGTGCTGCTGGAGTGTAGTACCAATTGGGAATGATCCTCTCTAACAAAAAATTTACAACAATTCAACAAGTCACCAAACAGCTTCAAGTTTATAAAATGTCTCAAAACCGTTTTCGACAGTGTTATCTGCGGCCAAAACGGATACTGTCTTCAAAATCAAACTCCAGTGCATATATCATGATAGTAAAGAGCAGAAAGTGTGTAAGTGTCTTTGGTGAAGCTCAAAGGATTCTGAATGCGGAAATTCTGCGTCCCGAACAATTTGCACCGGTCAGATCATTTGTCTCTTTCACACAAGCCAGTCGGTACTTTTGGAATAGAATGCAAAAGACGCTGGATTGGGCAACTTTCGTTCAAACTCGAACCACCTAAACAAATGAGATTCTTTGGGAGAAAGAAGCCACAAAGCTACGAGAGATTGTGAAAATACTTCTCCATTTGGATTGTTCCAAATCGTTTGACTAGGCAAAACTTGTGATTTAATCCCAATCAGACCTTCATTGATGTAGCCGTTGAGACTGTGTGTGATTCTGTCTGAGGCACTGCTTTTCCCGCTGAGCGGTTAATCAAAACTTCATGTTCTCCCGTGTTGCCAATTTGCACACAGACATGTGGGTTTTTGGATCCCGTTACATTTGGAAAGAGAATAAAAATATTCCCATTTTTCTGTCTAACTGGAGGAATTTACTGGAAAATATAATATCACTGTTTTGAATTTGATATTGGGGGCCTTGTGGTAAAGCAGTTCATGAGAATAGTGCTAGATAAACTTTGGCTGACCAGTGGCATCTCATGAGAAAAGGGAAGTATTTGTTTAACAGAGGTCGTTATCTGACTAAAAAACATACTTCAACTGTCATATTGTCGGGTACAAACAGCTTACTAACCTGGAACATTGAATTGTTTCTATATTTTTTGAATAAATTTGTCGGATTACGAACCGATTGTTTGGAATCAGTCAGCAAACCTCTGATTAGGAAGTTTGTCACACATACAGGACAAACGGTGGATCGATCGCTTTTCTTCAGACATTTCCAGTCATGCGACCGGGTAAATATAGCATCTTTCTCGTTTATTCTGCGCACTCTGACCAGAAGAAAAAAACAGTCAGAGATGGACTTAAACAGGCAGAAGTTGAATAGTGAGATAATCAGCTTGTAAGAAACGGCAAATACTTAGACTGACAGTGATCATTTTGTCGTTAGTTAGACTGGTTTACCGAGCAGGGAAGGAATGAAAGAATAATCATTGATACGAACGTAAGTTTGCCCAAAACATCTGACTTTACTTTTCTGATCAAGTGCGAGCTTTTTTCCAGCGGGGTGAGCTCATTGTGGTCCACTGGTTTTCCGTTGGATTTTCCATGCTTTCCATCCCCCCCCAGTTTATTCAGTGAAGTACGATTATTTTTATTTTAATTTGCCAATAGTTTACATTGTTTGGAAGAAAAACATCATGAGGCAAAGTCGACAAGAAACACCGGAAAGCAATCACACAATTTGCAGTTATTGTGACGAATATAAAACGTTTTCCAGTCACTACGCTATATGATAGTTTCTTTTTATGAGGCACCGACCAGAAGAATATTCTTTTCCCTCAACTTTGAACTTTTTGTTCCCCTTCTTTCAGATCAACCAACACACTTCTTTTAATGTGAGTAGAATTCCTCGCACAGTTTGCACACTCAACTCGCCTGTGGAAATTCCGAGAGGACGGCACACTAATTTCATCCTTGTTAGGAATAATCAGAAGTTTAGGTCCACCAAGCCCATGACTGTGGGTTGCATGGGTCACCACCAGAACAGCTGGATTGGTTTTCAAAGCATTGTTTTGCATCAGCCCTAAACAACGTGACACATTTCCGTCACAGGTAAAACCGGTATGAACCTTGGAGGTAATGATCAACAGGTTTTGCAGCCTTCCCTTTATCAGGTGATCTGTTACTGAATATGGTTACACTATGAGGAATATGATTTTCGGAAGACTGTAGAAAGCCTCTGCGGATATAAAAGCATTACGTGGCCTCACATAAGGTTCCACTTGCCCTAGCCATAGACCCAGCTACATTATCCCCAGTGTTTGGTCAGTGATGCTCAAAGCTATTATGTTTCATAAGTTGAAAGTCCCAACCAGTAAGAAGACCTGTTGGAGGCACTGATGCTCCTTTACTGGAGGGATAGAAGGTTAATTTCCTTCACACCTCAACTTCACTGATAAAATTTACTAAATGTATGTTGTTTGTGAGGCCCAGGTGAATTCTTGATCAAAATCTCGTAACATAATTATATGTGAATATCCGGACCAAATGGTGTATGGAGGGTACCGAAAACGTCGTGCCCCATGTGTTGTTTTTATTGTAAAATTTGTTCTGTTAATAACGCAGCTTTGTTGGTAGGCGTTGTTATTCACCAACATTTTGTTTACCGTGGGTAACTTTTCTCAAGTTACCTTTATGTGTGGTAAAACGGTACAGTTCAGTATCACAGTGTAGTCGGAATCTTTGGTAGGTTGCCGACGTTTCGGTCACCACGAGTAACCTTTTTCAAGACCGGTTTGGCTTGTAAAATCAGTCCTGAAAATGGTTATCCGTAGTGACCGAAAGGTGGACAACCTGCCAACAATTTGGACTAGGCTGTGTTATTGAGCAATACAATTTTACCATAACATTTCAAATGGCTCATTGATTTTTCGCTACCCTCCGAGCAGATCTCGGTTCTGGCAACTTTTTTGATTGTAAAATTGACTTCAGAAAGGTTGCATATGGTAGCCGAAAAGTTCGCGAACCACATCTCCCAACATCACTGTGTTAATGACTTCCATAAAGATTTATACGGTTTACATTCGTATCTCGGCAGAAACACCAATAACTGGTGTTTTTACATAGTTTCAGAATCAGTTTTAACAAACTGACATCCTACAGTTTACGGCATGACTCTTCAGTATCCGTTGAATCAACTTGTTGTATGTGCCACTTTTTCAGTCCCATAACGTTTTGGCTTGGAGTTATTCAGTAGGGCACTACACCGTCGGGAAGAATTATCATCTTGGTTCGGGACGTCCCTTAATATGAGCAAACAGCTACCTTCCCCGGTGGTCCTCAATCATTTCAGTTCATTCAACCACTAACCTAACAATTATGTTCCCTAGTGTTGGTTGTTACCTCGCAGTATCGTCCAGTTGAGGGTAGAATGGATAAGAGCAAAAAGAGATAAGAACCGAAAACAAAGTAATAAGCGGAAATCACGAAGATAAAGAAAGGGACCGAATGCAATTACGCCGGTGACCGCTACACCTAGCCATGTCACAATGTCTCAAGCAATCTGTGGGCGGGACGCGTGTACTTTAACCCGTAAGTCTACTTCCCCCCCCCCCCCTTGGTCAAGTCCACTGGTCAGCGTTTTCATACATTTTGTAATGCCATCGACCGGCACCTCCACCTACCTTCCAGCCACTACCTGCTCCAGAGAGCAGCGTGCTCCGGGGAAGTCTATCGGTAGGCAGGCGCAATACCTATCCCAGCTACCCTAACCTGTTTAGATTCAGCACTTGTTCCAGTGACTGACATCTAGTACCGACATCCTACACTTAACCTCAGCATAACTCCTACGGTGTTCCCATCTTTTTGACGGTCCGCCTATGTCCTGCCAGTAATGGCAATGTTTTGAGCGGAGTAAAAGAACAGATCTAACTGCCGCCGTGTACACTCGACTCTTGGTAGACAACAAGGTGTCACGCGGCTGCCCCAAGTGACTGAGCTCGACAAAAGCCAAAGCTACCTTCTGCATTTGCGGTTACAACTCGTCCGTTATCTGACGGTTCAGCAATTCTGACTGGCTAACGGTAAGCCAAACACATTAGTGCGTGGTCCCCATCACCTACCCAATTCTCCCCTGCGGCTCCATAAAGATGAGGCACTCGTCAGTTGTCACATCTAGGCAACAGATGGGCTAAACCAGGTTGAGGGTAACCAGGGCCTAAAATCCTTGAAGAAACTGCACCCCGCATGCGAAGACGGATTCTCCTGAATTGGTGGACGGGAACTATTCGATGCAATGGCTACCAAAACGATTCTTCCAATCTACGGGGTTGGATAGACCCCTGGGTTTCGATCACTTCTAAAGAATGGTGAACGAGCTCCTACGGAGCCACCAGCAACCACTAACCAAAATCACTTGGACCCGTTAGGCATCCTGGATTGATAGATCACCAGCCAAAAGGCGTATGAACCGCTCCGTCTGTCACCGACTCCCTGTTGCTTGACAGGTAGTCCTTGACTGTGTACGAGCTAAAGATGAAAACCTCAAATAAAACCAACTAGTGTTGAGGACCCGATTTTTACTCTATTGTCAAGTCTACCCATAGAATCCGCCTCGACAGTTGGCTTCTCCGCTAAGCGACTCATCTTATGCTCCCCCGGTGGCCTGGGTGACGCAAAAATGAGCTAGGAATCTAAATTCGAACTTGAGGTCACGACTCCATATAGCCTCCTAGATACAGGTAGCTAGTGCATTATTATGCACGCACTCTACGACTACGGAATTGACGTAGCTGGTTTATCCGAAGTATGCCTACCTTTCTCCGACAACTGACGTATTCAAGTCCCTCAAACGAACGCATCATACTGGAAGTACCACGATGGACTAGTAAACATTTCCGGGTTTCATGAAGTAGCGATCGTAATGAACAGTGAAGCTCGCAAAGCTTTGATCTCTTGGAAACCAGTTTCACTAAGAATAGTCACGGCACGATTCAGAAACACTACTTTTCACGTGAACATGATTACAGTCCACGACTGAGCGCTACATGTTGAGCCAACGACGAAATACGCATCCTACAATGAGCATCGGAATTCTACCAATTGGGTTCTCAGGTGCGATATCTTGCTAATTGCAAGAGACTGGAACACCCGCGTGGGACCAGAAGATGAGTATACCAAACAGGCGCTGGGGAAATTCAGCCTAGGCGAAAGATGTAGAAATGGTGACCGCTTGGTCAAGTCTGCTGGTCTCAATCGACTGGTTTTCACCACAACCTGTTTCCAGCATCCAAAATGTCACCTGCTGACTTAGAACTCCAGGGCGATAGGGCAGTGCACAAAATCTTCTATAACATAGTACCTTCTAGTTGGACATCTTTGGTCGAGAGCTGTCGGGGTGGCGTACCAAGAAAAGCCAACAGCAAGGACCGCCTGGTGGTGCCAGCTGGCCTCAAGCTTCACTTTCCAGTACTAAAATATCTCGTCCTCACAGAAGAGCAGGTAATTCTAAGCTAATAATCCTGAATAACGTTAAAGCACTATCAAAGACAAATAAATCCAGACTAGCTGTAATAGACTGGGATGGATGCATAGATAGAAAATAGACGGGGCAAAAAGTATCCAACGCCAACTTCTCCCTTAAAGAGCTAGGCAAAACAACGTGGCACAGAAAAGATTGGATCTCTCTAGAAGCCCTTACCCGCAGCGGTACAGCTACGGAAGCGGAACTCCACAGTCCACCTGATTTCTCAGCTTTCGCGGCGAGGCCATAAGCTCAGCGAAGAGTGACCGTAGGGGATACTGCTCTGAAATTACAAGCCAAATGAAAAAAAGAGCCGCTGTTTGAGACCTTGGGAAGTTTTGCCGACTCGCACCCTCCTCTCTGGGGAAGGTGCAACCTCATCCCTCCAAGCTACGCGGCGGTAGTGGCCACCTTATGTCAAGCTGTGACCAGAAGCTTCATTCAGCAGCTCAAACGTTATTCAATTCAATCCATTTGTGAGAGGGCACCAGGTTACATGGAACAATACGCAATCGGCCTCGAGCCTCACAACTGATCGGAAATCATCGCCTCGGTTCAGATAACAAAAAAACAAGAAGTTATCTGGGGATGACGGAACCCCCACTCAGAGTCTTCAAATCCGATTTTTCAGTTCTACTAAACTCACTACGTGTGCCCTTTGGTCGTATATTGTACAGTTTTATCCTACGCCCCATAACAAAATACGGCGAAAAGACTGCCTGAGCGAAATACAAGCGTATCATCCTCGTTGATACAACGGCTAACTTTTTGGCGTTAGTTCTGCTAAATAGGTTTGTTGCTGTTCGAGATGAATGAACATGCTCCAGCCAGTGTAATATTCGTCGAGGAAGAGGATGTACTGATCAGGTCTTCAAGCTACGGAAAATTCTAGAACATTGCTCTAAATTTCAGCAATCCATCGGAGTTTTCTTCATTGACTTTCGGGCAGCATTCGACTCTGTTGACAGACAGCAACTCTGGAGCCTACTGCGAAGCGACTGGATGCCAGGAAAGTACATCAGATTGTTAGGATCGTACTACTCGACAACACAGGCGCACTTCCGCTCCTACAGCGGAGCTTTCCGAGTTTCCACTCGATTTCGGTGTCCACCAAGTGGTTTCTGTATCTCCAGTCCCATTTAACTACGCAATAGATTTGGTATTGCATCGCACCCTCGGGAACGTTCGAGGAACACAACGTGGCCACGGTTTGTGGATTACAGTCTTCGAATTTGCAGACAACATGGACATTCTGGGAGAGCATCCCGGAACTCTGCAGCCGTTTCTCGACCGTATAGTACGTGACGTCAGAACTGTTGATCTAAAGATAAATGCCACAAAAACAAAATTCTTCATGACTTCAAAAGGCACAGCACACTCAACACGCGCCGAAGGAGAGACAGGTGCATCAATTCACGTACCTGGGTTCCACTATCCTGCCAATCTGCCAGGTCAGGGATGAGGTTAAACTCCATTTAGACTAAGTAAGGAAGGAAATTCTACAAATTCGCAACTCACTGTAGTCTCTCCGCATAATAAGCCTCCACACGAAACTCCATATATACCGAACTGTCTTCGGCCCAGTTCATACACATACATGCCAAAGCTGGTCATTGAGAGTGAACGATACAAAAAGGCTGGAAAGCTTCTATCATTGATACCTCCGCCAAGTGGCCGAAATCAACTGGTACGATCCTGTCTCAAACTCCACTGTGTATCAATGCTGTGAGAATAAAGAACGACTTTCTTCGTTCCTCCAACGACGTTGCCTACGGTGGTTCGGCTATGTAATACCCCATCCTGAATCGGAACCCATAAAGAAGAACCTACTGATATCACCCTGCTCAAACCCAAAATGCCACATTGGTTGTCAACTGATGACATAGATGACATGGATCCACTAGACCTTCAGTTTATCTTCAGATTGGGCAACTCGAGAAACAATTAAATTTTACGGTGTACAGATATTGCCGCAGACTGTAAGCCGTGGACAACCACCATCAGAGATATCGAACAAACCGACTGATCCTGCCGCGTAAGATAGTCACATAAAAGTAAAAAAGTAAGGCGAAGTTAGCACATATTTTGTTGCTTTGTGTCCGGATTTAGTATGTGTCACGTAAATGCGATCGCGAATCTTGAAGTTAATGCTCGCCCCTCCTAGTTTGTCTTATGTCTGTTTTGATAAACTTGATCAAGTGAACCTAAAGTTCAGACACGAGGACAGGTCTATCTCAAGAACCAATTCAACCACAAAAGCGAGGAGGAAGGCCGAGAAAAGGCGATCCTGAAGAACACTAGTTCTCGCGGCGAACTCGGGTGAAAGATGGCTTGAATATAAACTCGGCTATAACTGTTTCTACACAGGCTTTGGAAAACAAAACCGAATTTATCTGGCACACCTTTCAGTGAGGGGCAACGCCAGAGAACTGTGTTATCAACTGTATTGAATGCTGATTTCAGGTCAAGGGTGAATATTTGGTAGACAAAACTCCTACTGGGTCTGAAACTGACGTAATTCTCAATCGCATACCTCTTACAGATGTTAGAGAGTAGACGGATAATAAGCCCGTAGAGCAGTTTGGATGTAACACTTATCAAGCTAATTCCTGTGTGATTTTCACAAGACCTGTCATCTTTATTGTAAATGGGGGCATTCACCGATTCAAACCTTTTTCTGGAAATCTGTTTACCCTCATAGATTACCCGGAGGAGTTTTAAAATTTCCAGAACCGAAAGCTTTGCCTCCTTTCTTGAGAAAAGATAGGGACAACCTATCCGGTCCAGCTTTTTTGTGCCTCTCTAAATAATCCTTCTCCCATATGACCTCCATTTCTGATGGAGTGATATCAGTCTGTATCATTTCTATTGCAGGTATATTCGGACATTCACTGTTGAAGTGGAGCAAGTGAACTGCTCCTTGCAGTACTCCATCTAACGATCCAGTCTTGTTCCCTAGGAGCCGTCAGATTCCTTGATTAACTCAGTTACACCGAGCTTCCGTGGACCCATGCTTCTAATTAAACGGTAATTATATAAACGGTAATGGTTGTGTCTATTGCCAATAGACGCAGCCTGCTATGTTTCCCTACATTTTGCAGTCCACCACTGGAGATATGGATCTGCTAGCATCTAACAAAACAACTGTTGTCAAATATATCCATCGTCGGTGAGGTCTACGTGAACTGCAGTCTATTGTGGCACTGGAAGCCGCGTACAAAGGTGATTGTTAAACTGACGTCACGTTGCACTGCTTTTGAAATCAACCACGGTCATTACATCAAGCAAAAGGTGAGTTAGTCACTATTCGTAGACCCCCGCCTGTCATTTTCCCATTCGGCATCTTTCGATGGTCCATGACCTGCCTGAAAATTTATTTTACAACTTCGTATAATACATAAAGGGAAGTAGTAGACTATTTATTTATTTTCCAAGTCAATGCCACTCAAAAATATTTCAGATCAAGACTCATTGTGCAATGTATGGAAGATTCGGTTGCACAAACTGAATTCTAGTTAGTAAACTAGGGAGCATTTTCATACTTTTGTTCTCATCAATGTTGACCGGTATTTAATTGCGGATGGGCAGACGTTTGACTCAAGCTTCCTTTCGTATAAATTCTCCCAAACTGTTTAGTACGTGTCACGCAGAGGTTTTTTTCTTTTAATATCAGAACATGGGACTGATAGTTCATTGATATCTATGAACATAGGCAGTGGACTGCACGGTATTCTGGTTAGAAAATGAGATGAATAAAACTTGTCCAACCGGAACGGAAATATCCCTGTTAGATCCGACTGCCTACTCCCATTTATTGAATAGAAAGAAATCTCGCACACGGGAACATTTCTTTTGCGAGCTAACAAATTATTTCTTGCTGTGACTCAAAATTCTCATGAAATCATGCTTTTGGACGTTGTTTTTGGTAATTAAAGCCGCAGTCTTCAAGGGGAACTTTACTGGGAACTCTCTTACCGTAATAACTGCCCACTTAGTTCTCCACTCTGTTTATATCAACACTAATTTGGAAATTGATTTAAACCTGAAAAAAAACAGTCCCACTTGTTGTTGTATTCTCAGCCGAATGTAAACTACTGCTATACAAAAGTCAGCATACACTCCCTGTCCCCGGTGGAAGTTACGGGCTGTCACTATGGTAATTTGCCGCTTGGAACCGTCACCCTTTAGCAACTCAGTGAGTGTGTGAATTGGACATATTTTAGAATGTTCGTCTACTCACTTTCGTAATATATTTTTGTTTTCCACAATCTAGTTTGTGGGGCCGGAACACTGGTAAAAAAGGTTTGCTTTCCGACGGCTTTATGAAGGAGATGTCAGTAGATTTAGCGAACACCTTCGGAAGTGAATTCGTAGATCTCGCCAAATGTACTGAATACCAGAGCTCTCCGTAATTTTGCTTAAGAAACTCACCAAAATTAATTGCGAAGACTACCATTTTCTAATCATATCCGAAATTTTGACTTCATGCTTTGTTTAATGTCAATGCAAATTGGCGGATGTTATGATGCACAGCGAAAGATATGATTGACATGTTATTTCCAAAAATGCCATTTGTTCTCACAAAGCGAGTTAGCTTCAGGAACAAGATTCTGGACAGTGAACAATTGTTTTCAGTGAATCTTATACGTGCTCTTACAATTCATGTGGGTGAGGTAACATTGGAATGCGCTAGCCATTGGCCGGAGTAAAGGTCATTGTCGTAGTGTTGGGAAAAAGGGGAGGGGGTGAGTTAGCTTTGCACAGACTAACTGTGAAGAATTTTGCCTATTATGATTATTCGCCTCTCTCCCTGTTGAAAACAATGGGCAAGCAGGAGATTATATCTAACCTAGACCTTGTTCGAACAGCAAACTTTCATAACGATAGCTAACCACGACTGAAATTGCCGGGATTATTTCTGAGTGCCTTTCATCTTTTTGAGTAAAACTATTGTTAAGGCCGAAAACGTTTTTGGTTTCAGTGAACAAATCGTCAATCACTCAGCAAAATCCAACTTTAACCTGCAGAGAATTCAATTTCTACCGTCATGGATAATCATTTTCATCATTAAAAGATCAAGTGGTGTGAGAACAAAAACCAATCTCTTAATCATTTTCAAAGAAGTAACTAGACAGATCTGTCATGGTTGCGAATAAAATTGTTTACAGAATGAAAACTGTCTGTGATATACGAAACAAAACTTTGGTTACGGTCATATAGCTCAAAATTTCAGTGCAGGTAATTTACACCACTGATTACAATTTGGCGGAAGCATTATTTCATCCAAAGAAAAACTGCAAATTTATTGCAAAATTCATAAAAATGAAAAGTCGCCGACACAGACTAAAGTAATTACCTCTATATAGCTTCGGAAAGACAGATTTATCCATAGACCGAAGATGATGGCACTAAATGAAAAATTCTTATCTTTCTGGTTTTCTTTAAGGATTGTTTGTGTGCTAGGTGGGAGGATTGGCCAGTCTTATGACACAGCAAACAAGAGCAAACTATGGGTGTTCGGGCACGTTCACGAAGTATTGCCTGAGTTTCATGGAAACATCTTGTGTGCCTTGCTGAATGTAACTTGAGCATGTTGCGAGACGGAGGGGATTTTCTGGATCGGGCACGTGACCTGAGCGCAGTAAGTTCGGTAGGACAAATGCTGTTTATAAATTTAGACAAACATCCTTTTTATGAGTTTTCCTATGACAAAGTTAGCCTCTGTAAGGCAGATCAGTGTAGCTCATATAAGAAATGGAACACTGACATACAAGTCGCTACTAATGAAGTACTGTTGAACTTCGGGGTGTAGATTTTACCAGGTTAGCCTACAGATTGGTTGTTAAAACTAAACAACTTATTCAGACTTCGCAATCACTTCTGGTCCATATAACATTTACTTTTTATTTAATCCACATGCGATCATGTGTGTCGCTTTCAACTGAGTGTTATTGCCAAGTGGTTTCCCAAACTGCAGCGTAGAAGTGGTGCTTTAATGGTTCAAAAAACAGTGGGGTGTAAACGGAGTCACGTATTTCACAGTCCGGATGCTCATGTCATGTGACACTCCGGCGTCCTAAAACACACTGAGTAGAAGGGAGCATCAAAGACGAAATATGTAAAAATCCCATAGTGAGGAAAAAATATTCTTCTTTGAAATCGGACGTTCTCACAAAGGCTTGTATTCCAATACAAACAATGCCACCTCACTTTACAGCGCTGTGAAATGCACCTGTGGTGAGAACTGAATGCTAATGGTGAGACACATTATTCAGCCTCACTCATCGAAAGCATACCACCAGTAAATTTCTACTAGCTAAAGATAGAGTGAGAATACTGATGTCAACCTGTACAAAACACGTGGATTTCTCGACCTGATGTAGATTGGCATAACTTGCTGACTGCGAACTAATCATATACACTAGATGTGATGGGCCGGGAAAGCTGCTGAATAAATCCTTCTCAGTGGGTTGAACTTTTGCTCCAAGTCCACTACGGTAACTAAAGTACCCCAGCCCAACTTCTGTGTTCCGAGAACATTTCTATGAAAGTTAAGTATGGTGCAATCTTACTTTGTGAGAAGGTATTGATGTGATTGATTTTTGGCAGCATAGGTGCTGATGTTCTGTCGATTGAGACCACACAAAAGGGTCCCATGGAGCCCTTCGAATAGGAACAATGCGTTTTCGAGCTTTGAAGTTTTAATGAAGTATACGTCCACCCTGCTAAATCTTGTCAAAGCTAGACATGTAACACCTTAAATATTAGGATGGAAGTTTATTGAGCATTTTGCTGAAAGGCTTGAGCAAGATCGTACTACTGTTTTACCAGAGTGGACTATCGTTCACAATTAGATTAGCATCATCAATGTTTCTCACTTTCGTAATATATCTTACCAGCTGTCTTGACTGGTAACCAAATAAGCATTAAGTTGCTGAAACGTGAAAAAGGTACATATCTCATTGTAGGCCACATTTTATTGTCAACCCGGTTGATTCTCATCAACGACTTGCTGGGGCTTGTGACGTAACTAAGGAGATCCAGTTAGAGCTAGCAGTCCGTTATGCGGTCGAATCGGACTGAGCAGGCAGCTCATTACAAATATCTTGTCGGTGGCTACAGCATGATATAACTGGACCCAGCGTGCTCCATACTATTATCTGCATAAAATTATGCAGATAAGTTTGAATAACTCCAGTGCAATTTGAACGATGCTCCACTCAGGTAATTCGTGGTTTAAATAAAATACTCTCTTGGACCAATTCGTAATAGTAAGTTATTTTTTCTGTGTAGGGCTGGGTTTTGACAGACTATAGCAAATTTTAAGATGATCCAAGGGTTGTAAGTCTCGGATATCCGTGAGCATGGGACAACCGATATCGATAAATATATCATTTAGTTCACCGTAAAAATGTGGACATTTGTTTTCTCCGATTCAGCTCACCAACTCCAGTGAGAAGGCATTCACAGGTTCGAACTATATTATTTATTTACCAGGAAACTTACAACTTATGTAGGATGCAACAGCCTTAGTCACCAATCGTCGCACCACAAGCTAACCGGTTCCAGCTGACATCGGGCAACTTCTGTTCTTATTGGTTAGTTGGTGATACAGTCAGCCACCACTTGACGGAAATCTTTTTTTCGTCTTGTTGATCACTTGTCCTATTGTTTGTGATTCCATTCGTTCAAAACTTGACCTGGATTTTCGACAGGCGCTGAGGGGCTGTTCGGTAACGAGACTTGGCTGTCCGTCCAATCTCAAATTCCGAGATAACCTTCGAAGTAACTTTAAAAGGATCACGGTGTGATTCAAGAAATACATTCTTCGTCCATTCACCCTCCTTGTTAGGTACCATCACTTAAGTATGATAATCGGCGATGTAAAAAGATAAAACCCAAGACTCCAACTTTATATAAAAAGCTGTTCAGTAAACAACCACCGGTATGAATGGATAAGACTAATAATTCATAAAGCAGACCTAACAGTTCCGAAGATTATCATTTATCAGGTTACCAGACGTTTTAAAAACTGAGCTACTCTAAAAATCTTGCCCCAGAAGTTAAGCCGGAAATTCGGGGACTTAAATGACACGATAAAATCCTGACAGGTTCCTTAATACGACTTGATCTCACATAACGGAACAACGCTTCTGTGCTTCAAGCCCAGTCCTATATCGGGGTTGTTCACTATCGATTAGTGATCCTAGTTTTTCTATGTGGATAAAGTTCCGTTTTGTACACAATACAGAGGTGAATGAAATCGAGCATATATAAAATAAAAGCCGGGTTAACTCAATTAGATTGGCGTCAAAAGTTTGCATAAAATACATCGGGCATTTTTATACTTATTCTGACTTGAAGTCTTATTAATCTTGGGAAATATCAATTGATGGATGTAATTAGATTGTACATGCTACGTGAAGTATCTTTCTTCATGGAAGCTGCTCTAAAAGGTGTCAACCATAGATGTTCCTTCCGCTAAAACATACACATCAGTTTTTAATCACAGCTTTGAGAAAAAACCCAGTTTTCTACCTTCATCATCAAACCACCCTTTAAATACTGAATTTCAAACCACGAAAGAAGAAGTTGCAGAGAATAGTAGCATACACACAAAGTATATGGAATAAATTTAGACAGTTGAATAAAGATACATTTTAAATAGCAATGAATGATACGATTCATCACACAGAATCAATTCTGAAATCATCATGGACTGGTGCTATAATATGTGGTATTTATATGCAACTAATCTTTGAGAACCAGCCCGAACAATTTCTCAGCTGGATGGTCGACTCACAGTCGCTGGCACCGGGCTCGAGTCCCGTATGAGGGTTCGGGATGAATGCGCACTTTAGATTTTCCCTAACAAGGATGAAACGGCTCTACAGTGCATCCGTAATTTCAGTGGTAAGTTGAGCTTTGTTACTACATACTGAACCATATTATAGAAATCTAGCCTACTGCTGCTCATATACACATAGTAGTGAGTCACTCAATTGTTTCACACTTGTTTAAAGAATATCTTTGAAGAGAACAATGGTATATCTTTTTGATTAAGTTTTTTTTCACTTCCGGTCGGTTGTATATACATGGCTACGGAAAGTGGCAATTCAGTGCATGGTATCACTGCCTAAATCACACACGACTTAGACAGTTGCCTCGTAGGCAAAAGAAGAAGAACGGGTTGGGTAACATCTAAATGGCCACTTTCTCTAGAAATACATACGGAGAGTGAGTGGATGTATTTCCGAAATAACAAAACGGGCAAGATAAAATGAAAATGGAAGGTTTTAAGGTGGAAATAACAGTTCGAAATTAGTCAGTTATTTTGATAGTTAGGAAGAAAGTAAACGGTTCTGGTTTTCCCCTTACGCCACATCAAGCGAAATGGGAACGTTATGGCCTCACATAAGTGGGACCAGATAATTCGTTATTTGCATATCCATGGAGCACTTACACACAAAATTGAAAGTGCTAAACTGTGACTGCGTCATCGGTACGAAAAACAGATGAACTTTCTGCTCGGTGGCAGAGACAGATCCAGTTGACAGTTCAGTTGGGGAACTATGATTCCTATCTTCAGGGTTCATCCCGTTATATCCTCCGGTTTATTTTTGTCTTAAATTAACCGAAGTTTTTTTCCATATTTGGTCATAAATTTAGACCGATTCTACAATAATATATGGCGTAAAATCAAATGAGAATCGGTTGTCCCCAGCTGGTATTTCTGCAAACTTTTGATGCACGAGCATCGCCTAATATGTTATCCATAATGTGAGAAACTAACGAGTTCTATTGTCAATACTGTGAATTCGAAGCTTTCATTTGACTAGTAATGCTTCAAACAATTCACTTACGGACGTGCTCAACAACTTTGTGATGTCCGAACATGATACACCCAATTTGGGTCCCACGGACTTGGGGAAAACCGACCTCACCCATTTTTGCAATAGTTTTGGGAACATGAACCACTTACTGGGTGTGGTGACAGAAATTGGGCAAATGACCTAATTCTCTTCCCCAAGCTCTTCTATTTTGGGTCATACGCCTTTTTGCGAAACTTGAGTGAGATGGAAGTACTTTTTTGGGTAGGTTTCGCTCGACGGAACAATCAAGATGATGTAGGATTATTCTACGTGAACCTCAAAAACATGCCGAATGCCACTGGAATCGAGTCTTTAGACGAAATTTTAGGTACTCAATATATAGTCAGTCTGGCTTAGTGTTTATCCCTGTGACCGCCTTACTAAGTCACAAGAAATTAGGTTTCGCCAAGAGTGATAGAATGCAAAAACACAACGGAAAGTTTCATTTCTGTTTCGTGATTTCAGTGCCTCAGGCTAATGCTGCAGGAAAATAGGTATAAGACCCAGGTCGAATACAAATCTTTGTGCACTATTATTATGACAATTTTTGGAGATAACAAACAAAATGAATATGCTCTCAGACAAGTGGAATAATGCTTTGGGGTCGTATAAAACATAATTCCTACATAAGATAAGTGACTGAAATCCGGCTACATGAGAGAATTATTTTGTTCTATAGGAAGTTGATGACAACACTGAGTAACAAAAAGTCTCTTGGCGTAAGCAGAAGTGTATACCAGAATGTCACTATGGTTCAATCTGAGTGCAAAATGTTCAATGTACAATGCATTGGGAAAAAGGCGAAAAGGGTTACGTCAGAACCACTCTGACGGCTCTGCTTTCGATGAGAGAAGGGTTTTGCGAAAGTAGAAAACCGGCACCGACGAGTGTTCCGCAAGTCTGCTGTCCGCAGAAAGCAAGACGTTTGAGACGATCAAGTTCCAAACCCGAGGAAGCAAGACTTACCTGCATTGAGGACCATTCGTGGAGGACCAGAAAGGAAAAACATTTCGAGGAAATGTAGAAGCAAGATAAACCAAAATAATGGCGATGAAATGGGGCTAATCGAGAGACGGACGTTATAAATGGGCACTTATATAACGGACTCAAACAGCCACAGGTGACTGTCTTCTGAGATTTTCAGGTAGCAGATATCAAGGAAACAAGATGTTAGTTGCTGCAAACGGAGGGGTCGTTGCATTTATGACTTAGGCACAACACGGCTCTTTTTCCCGGGACTGAAAATGTACGAGGCTGGAGAGGGAGAGAGATAGAAAAGAGGAAGTAAGGCAGAAATTGCTTCAGGGACGTATTCAGAACAATGACCCGAATATCGCCCAGATCGGATCATGGTTTAGGTTCAGGTAAATCGAGACCATAGCTGATGTATTTTATTTCCAAATGAACAGGATAGTTCGCTGAGGTGGATAGTAGCAGAGCAGTAGAAATGCCTAGTGAAGGAAAAATAACTGAAACCTGGCAAGCATAGCCTTCGATCCTCTGGTAGACTTTGCAGGCATGAGCGTTGACGGAGTCAGTATATGCTAATGATGAAAGAAGACAAATTCAATGAAACCGAACTGGCTAGGAAGAGCAGTGTTTACCTATGGACATTGAAAAATCTTGGCCAGTCAAGAGATGAAAAGGTTCTTGGACTTCCGTGTGTCCATTAGGCATTGGTTCTTGACGAGCTCAAAGTTGCTTGATGGGACCATAGGGTGCGGGAGTTACTCTTTGAATACCGAGTCCTTCAAGCTCACAACTGGAGTGTGCGTGTCGTTACATCACTCAGGTATCGTGGTCCATCAGGTCCGAAGTGTAGAATCGAAGGTGGTATGCTTTAAGAACGGTCTCTGGGAAGTTGCAAGAAGGACTACAAGTGTCAAAAACAAAAGAAACAGTCATTCCAGGGACAATAAGGAGAAAGTTTTCAAACTAATTCCATCCGGCGGAATCCTGTTGTCAATGCAAGCTTCTAAAGTTGCATAAGGATTGTAGTGCTGCAAAGAGTTTAAAAAGGAGACAGGATAGTACTCTGGTCGGCCAGTGGAGAAAGGGCTGAGCAATCTGCAAAATAAACAAGCTAGTCCCTCTGCGACATTTAGGTGCTTTTGTAATATTTGGACAAAATTTTCAAGCAATGACAGAAAACTCGCTACCGAAATAAGTAAAAGGGAAACCTACTGACGAGAAAAGCTGAACCATAGATTAAGGTGCATCAGCTGTAATTCATGATCGAAAAGTTCAAATGCGGAACCCGGAAAATAATAAACCCGTAACTGAAGACGTATATATCCGTTCTTATTTTAAAAAAGAAACTAAGGCATGGTTGCGAAACAGTAGACAATTTTTCTCTCATGGTTGAAAATGTGAGCTTTTGTCAACAGCAAGACATGTGGAGAAGAAATGAGAAAACCACAGTGATCGCGGGAGGTGGTAAAAGAGAAGAACTGTGACCTTCGTATATACGGAAGGATTGGTGGATGAGATCCGTCAGTGAAACCTCGGTGATCGGAGTGTCAAACTATGTGAGCGATAGTTTTCCCTCGGACTTCATTTGAGCTACTACCTCTTCACATCAATACCAAGCTAGTTGAATGTCATCCTGCGGATATTTAAGCGATTCTTGAAACTTGACTTCATCCAACAGTTGAGCACAGTGGTAATGCGGCTACTTGTGGAGAAACGGCATTCAAGATCAGCTAAGGACAGTGAGAATCGATTATTTACTGATAGAGCGGAGACACCTTAGGTCACGTATTTTTTATAAAATCAAGTGTGCTTGGTGACACTAGACTAATTCAGACTGGTTCACGCATATTCACGGCTTTCACCTGTCGATAAATCATTGTCTACTCTAACAAGGTAATCTTTCAGACTCTCAGAGATCAAGTGTACTGGTTGCTGATTAAGTCAGACGCATTATACACTAACCGGGGATTAGAAGAAAACTCGGGCCCATGTTGCTCGGAGGATAACTGAGTCGGGTAGATGTAGCACAGAAAAGTCTCCGCAATTAGAAGTGGATCAATCATTCAGGGTCATGAATACACAAAACACGTCTAAGCCTGCATGCACTGTGTTTCAAAATACACATGCTAATGTGCACATTCAGTTTTTAATTATTGTTGTTCTTGTTCTGTGTTTATGTCTGTTGTCTTTCATTTATTCCGATTCGCTGTGGAACAGTGCACTCACAGTTACAGTGCGTGTTTACAGTACGTGTATGATCACAGGGTAGTTCGATAGATTTTCATGCATCTGTTTGGCGACTTCGCGCTGTTCAAATTGGGTCAATTGTGCACAATGAGCTGTGCCGACGCGTACACCGGGCCAGCACGAGTGTCCGTGCGTGAGCCTGTGCGAGCACGAGCCCGTTTGAGAGTGTCTGTGCTCACTAGCTCTGCGCACTTGCATGCGCACAAGCTGAGAATTAAATAACAAATGGTAGTTTAACATCTAAATTTGGTAATACTACCACAATATTTTGCTCAGAACTTTAGCTACTCAGAAGGATGCGCTCAGCTATTAAATGGAGTGTCGATCACACCCAAGACATCTGTCATCAAAAAGAAATGGTTGAGAGTAATGTAATGGAAAATCCGTTAGGGTCTTGTCTGGGCCGACATTTTCTAGACGTAGTTAAAAATAAGCCTGCACATAGGATAAGTCAACGGGACCAAGAGCAAAACCGGCATTAGTAAAATAAAAGACAGGAATCACTCTGGTAGTATTGAACGGAATGCATCACGGTGTTCAACTAACCACGCAACCTAATGCAAATAGTAACCTCGAATTCCCGGTTACTGATGTGACACGATCTGATGGAAATAAAGTTAAGATCTTCCAACTGCAAAGCAATCACATACAAGCATAATCTAGTACTAGTACAAAACTGTTTTGGTACTGACGTAACACGAGTGCTTCGAACAGCTACCTAGAACTAGGACTGAAGAGAACGGGAAAATTGTGTCCGGGTTTAGAAACTCATTCTAATTCGGGTTTATTGACCAGCTTCACGAAGTGACACGCGGATACCAGACAACAACGACTAACTGCCAATTACCTCCTTCGCTCCAGTATCTCCTTAGCTGCAGATATTGTAGAAATTCAAAGGAAAGTGCGGCTTTTGGAATCGATATGTCCTGAACATAACCTTTACAAACTGATACAAAAATTACTGTTTGTTTGAAGAAAGTCTATCAGTCTATTCCGCCAATATTTAAAATACTCGCCATGATAAGAAAAATCAGGGCTTTTTGTGGGACAGTTTTTGTAACTGAACGCTGTAAACTACCACGGTTTCGCTACTGGAAAACACATAACAAATAAATGGATAGTACCACAACAATAAGTTCAACATTTCCGTCAAAGATATAACGTGACGCATTACCTGGCCTTGGCGAAGTCTGCCTCACCTCAACCGACGTCATCAGTTGCCATATTAAAGGCGACTGGAATCAGTTTATTTTCGACTTTCATATCATGGATAACGTTCATGTGTCCCTCCCTATGTGGTACGGGCCGGAAATCGAAAGCCAACACAAGTGGAGATGAAAACGCTGTTTTTTTCTGAACTGCAAGATGTGACCACCCTTATCGAGCATTTATTGCTTTATTTTGGTCTTTCAAAACCCATAAAACATCATTATCCAAGTCCATTGTATCGGCTTTTCGCCCACGATACCTGGCTGCAACATTTACATTTATGTGGAAGATGCGAAAAGGGCCTAATATTTTACGAGAAGATTCTGAATAAAACCTTCCACAGGAAAACCTACCAAACAAGTTATAGTGACGTTATTACCCTCTCATTTTCTATGGCGGAGAAAATGTCCTCTCACGAATAAGCCTTTCTCCTTCGCAGTGAAAACAGACTGGACTCTTAACGGACAAGGCTCAAACGAAATTCAGCTCAAGGTAATTAATTCCAAAATACAATTCTCGAAAACTTGGAATTACCTAAATAAGTCCAATAAGAGTGGAGTTATCTGGGCATAGCTTACGATTAACAAAGTTTTCAGTTGCCTGATTTTCGTAGGTGTCCTATTGTGTGCATGGATTGTGCTTCTAAAAACAATGTCCCACGATTCTTGTTTGTCAAGAGGCTGTTACACGTACCACACTGTGATGAATCAGCCCTACTTTCACGGACAGAGTCACGTTCACTCACTTTCTCTGTTGCTGCCAACAGGATCAATCATAGCACAATACGAATCAATTTACTGCACGACAGTAGTACTCACAGTGACACACATGCAGTGCTGACTGAAAAAACCGCAGTTTCATGGAAAAACGTTTTTGATCTAAGCAGTATTTACAGATGGATGGACAAAGTGAGCTTCTGACAAACTTAAATCAGAAAAGCCATTTCGCTATCGCAGTTTCGACTTTCTTGAGTCTAGCTACGTCCAACCGCATAGAACTATCACCGAACCACCGTTGCGGTTCTGCAGTGGACTCCCAATAAAACAGTTTTAACTAGTGCCTCTTATACACAAATTAGATTGTTGTGAAGAAATGATTAGAGCTGTCTAACTGGGTTCGGACACCAATTATTGGTTATCATGAATGTCAAATCGGACATCGCTTGTCAAGAAGCAACTATTATTCTGGGTTTGTATTCAACTGCACATTTTTGCAGTGAAATTTAACCGGTGATTTCAGTCGAGTGATTCTAGGATGGATCACTCAATTGAAGCTTTTTTTACCCGATAAGTAAAGTTTCAGAGGCGGTCATCGAATCTCTTTCAGGGGAAATTTAGATTGTTTTTACTTCTAAACCAGGTATGTACTTGAGATTAGGATTAAAACATACAGGGGGATAATAAGTAGTATGCAGATGGGAGGGCAAATTTTACTGTAAGTACCCGGCCGGTTTCGCTATTATTGTCAATCATCATAGGAGTCGATCGCTGTGTGGGAAGCGGGTTGTTACCGTTCAAAAGCCAGTGACGGAAGGGTGCTATATCATGTAGTGTAGATGTTCAACAAACCGTTGAGAGCCAGCCTGGATAGCTTTGAGGTTAAGGTGTTCGATTCACAATCATTCACCCCGGGTTCGAGTTCCCTTGGGGGCTCGGTGGATGTGCGCTGCTGATGATTCCCATCAAGAATGAAACAGCTGTACAGTGCCTCCATGGCTTTCAATGGTGAGTTGAGCGTTCAAGCTGCATGATGAATCATATTATATACAAATCTAATCTCCTAGTACTCAATTGCATCATACATATGTTTGCACCCGATAATGATCTGCCCACTGATTCTCATACTTGGACACTGCGTAAGTAATATTTCGTACCAGGATTTCATTCACTACTCTATAACTGTTAATGAACGCCCTCAACTAGAGTCCTTTGACACTCGCTGACTGTAGGTTGTGAGTTTATAACAGCTAACCTAATTAAACCTGCCGCCCCAATAAGAAGACTATGCAGCTGACGACTTTTCGTGAAAGGTGTATACGCCGCTGTTCGTTTTCAGAAAAATTAGTCCCCATCAGTACGTTGCTTCAGTAGACATTATCAGTATAACTACTTTTTCTGTACTTTATCAGACGGCAAGTGCACGTAGTCCATTAGCGTAAAAAGGCAGGCCGACGGAGCTGGAATTTATATATGATGCTCGAAGCGTCAATTCCTCTGCAACTTTTCTTGAACCAAGCCTTTTAAAGTGACCAAATTTGGCATTCCGACATTTCAGCCAACCGCTATGGTAAATGTACACACGGATTTGAATTATGATACAGATAGGTTCATTTCTGCCTGACGATGTGCCTCATTGGGTGAGAAATGCTATTCAGCCCAACTATAGATGAATGGCAAAAAAGACAGCTGGTCACGAAAAATGATGAACTTTGTGATCGATATCTTACGTTCGATACTCTGGAATGCTTAATCATGTGTTTACCATAAGTTTTTCTGTCAGGGTGGTTTGGGGAACGAAGTTCAACCAAGCGTTTTCTTGTTTTGTTTGGCAGACTGTCCTTTGGACTCCACCTTTCACATACAAACCTCAGGTCATCTGACCAACCTGCACTCGGAAGCGCCAGATTCGAGTTTCACTCTCGTTAAATCCCATCAGTGGTGCACATCTTCTGCCACACCCAGGGTTCGAACCAGGGACTTTTCACCTCGAAGGAGTGTATGTTACCAGTGCCTCATCCAGCTCTCTTCCGAGCTGATCCAAATCATAAATTTATCAAAGCAGAAGGCTGGTACAAGGCTCGAAACTCTCTGGACTGGACTAATGAAAAGTACTCCCTTACTATGAGTCGGCAATGAGTATAATCCAGATTTCCAAAATATATTCGGGACCTGTGATGGTTATTAGAAGGATCGAGATGACTTTTTCTCTAAAAGATATCATATTACTTGAAAAGAAGTCTCTGAACAGACAATGAAAAGTCCTATACTCAAGGCATCGAACCAATTTATTTCTGCGTCGGAGTACAGTGGTGGTCACTGCAACTACATTCAGGCGTTCGGTGTGTACACCAACTCCTACAGTTTGAAACAAACTGTTGTAGGATAAAAATGAACTAAACGCTCCGGAAGACTGACTGATCATCATATCCATTGTTTAGTGAAATGAGCCGAAATCACAGTACTCGGAATTGTGAATGGAACGATGCGATATTCAATGGCGAGGGAGATATTTTTACGGCCCTCATAGAATCGTGTTCTACTCGCACGACTAAAGAAACAGCAAGCTGGATTTTAGTCATTGAGCCTTCGGCTTTAGCTCTAGTCTGAGGTATGTTTTTGGAGAACGGAAAGTCTTAGCTAGCTGTTCTAGAAGAGATGCAGACTGTCGAATCACACAACAATAAATTATTTGAATTTTTCCACAAGATGATTCCGGAATTCAGCTTGCGGCTACACATATAGCAAAATTCACCAGGATGTGACTACTCCAACGGAACCTCAAGATTATGAGCCCATTCAATCAGAGCCCAACCTTGAATACGAGTGACAATGTATGATACTGTAGACAGTTCATGCAAATGGATAGGTTTTCGGTGCTCTGCACATGTTTTCGTCCGCCATACCAGATGAACAGAACAACGTAGACCTCAAGACCAACTGGACTATCAAAGGACGCATATCTGAACATTGGGTTCCAATCATTAGCAATACAGTTTATTGCGTTTCGTAACCAGCTGGTTGACGTTTTGC
The DNA here is from genome assembly GCA_948099385.1 of Fasciola hepatica. NCBI lineage: Eukaryota > Metazoa > Platyhelminthes > Trematoda > Plagiorchiida > Fasciolidae > Fasciola > Fasciola hepatica. The sequence goes on from CANUEZ040000053.1 coordinate 6,475,140, forward strand.
TCCTCATTCATGAATGGGTTCAACAACATTTCACCCTAAGAGGCACAAAGGACTCTTTTTGAATCTTGTCTCAGTTTCTTCCCAAAAAATAGCTACTAATGCCAGATGCCAAGATTGTCACCAAAACTGTCAAGTCCATAACTTGTTACAGTTTTATTCCGAAGTGAAGCAGCTAGTCCCAATCTGTGCTATGTTGGGGACACAGATAGCACATTTCAGTTTTTCAGTGTAGTTGTCCGTCGGAGCACACGTGTTTCACATGGTCAATCGGAAAGCTATGATGATTTTCAGCGGTCACCTGTTCCTGGTGAGTGTTTGTTTATTTAGAGTCCCGGCAGAGTTGATTCGGTTCTGTATCGTCCATCTGTTAATAAAATACCTTTCCTCAGCCAATTCGGCGTTTTATTCCGTTATTTTGATAATCTTTACAACAAAAGGTGTATGATAGCCTCCTTCATTTTTTTTGTTTGTTTGTTCTTACCAATGTTTCTTCGAATGATTTTGGTGTTTTAGATTCCGGAATATGCACATTGGTGTTGCTTATCGAGTGATAGAGACTCGATTGGCGCAGCGGACTTCATTGGTCGGTGAGTGGTTCTTACCGGGAGAATTTTTCGGGTAATAGATTGTGTTTGATTTATTCACAGAAAGAACATGGGATTTATGCGACACACCACTTTTCACTGATTGATTCCTTTTGCAGTCAATTTGCAGATTTCCTCATCATCTGATAGCAATATATTGAGGAAAACAACTTTTCCGTTTATTTCCAACAAAATACTCTGCATTATTCTCAAAATACCGCGGAGTGTTTATCTCCTCATTGTTTGTGCGTAAGAGACAAGTGTTATTTGGCAAGCAGTTTCCGACCCACGTGGTCAGTTCTACGGTGGTTTAACGGACGCTTACCGGCTAATTCCTGCTAGGAAACTGGTTTTGCAAAAATACTTCACCGTTTGACGACTCATGATTAACTTTATTTAACAATGTGTTTGGATTCATGCAATCCTGATCGGAACCCAACTTCACTTAAATCACACAGAGCTCGTTTTAATTTGTTTTCGACTGTACGGTTTTACAAGCTGGTACAATTTCACATGATAGTTATTGATCGATTGGTAGGTAGTTAATTATTCATCAAAGAATCAAAGGAACGAAAGCCGGATTACGCATTGCTTTGTAATTAATATTTTCTTGGATAGATATCAGTTAGCTCATAATCCAAGATATAAAATGAATAATTTTGCGGTGTAAACGCTTAAATTGACAAGAAAATTGATCAAAGCTGTAAAGAACGTCAGCCGGTGCTTGGGACACAAGCACCACAGTCGGAAAAGGAGTTGAGTTCGACTTTTGGTTTCGACAATGTTTTGTATACAAATAGTCATACAAAATACATCATAACCGGTGTTGTTCGAATAGATTAGAGCCTACGCTTTCTATCTCGAAGTTCAGGGGTTCATATCCCGCCTCCACCTTTCACTATGTTGGGGGACCATAACCCAATCTCGTCAAGCCCGTTGTCACACCTGAACTACTGATGATAGGTGTTTCTGAATCACTCTAATTCTAAGCGTTCTGCCTCCGTGTGTCCGTTATGATGAAGTAGACGTTTCAAGCCATGGACTATTCCAGCTTCATTGCACCTGTGCAGAGACATGTACCAATAAAAAAAACTTGATCTCAGTAAGCTGAGTGGATTGGAGTATGATAAATGTAGTCTATTTTTATCGACAGTTCGAATAGTCCAACAGGCCAGTGAACTTTCATTTGGGATCAATATCCGAATTATAGTTCTACCAGACGTTAAGTGTGTCGTCGATATCAAAAGTGTCTACAAAAGGAGTGAAGAAAATGTAAGTCCGGCCTCATTTCCAGTAGAATTGTGGTATACCAGAGCACGGCACAGTTGTGCTCGTTAGGTCTGTTGAAGATAATCAACATTTCATGCTTGTCAGTCTCTACAAGAGGGAGTTGGGGGTCGTTGCTATGAGACGAACTGACTGTGATCAGTTCAGAGTTGATAATGATACCAGTTCTGATCTCATTCTGTACAGTAGAAATATTTCGGACATTATAGGACTCGATCAATCCAATAGCTATCCACCATCACCTGAATTATTTTGAGTTTCTCTGTTTTCATTCACGTGAAATTGCTTGTTCTATTGTATCCCCTCTGAATCTTCAAGAATTTGTTGAAGAAACAATACGTCTTTATAGTACCTTTTCAAAATTATGTGTCCATGTCGTTGTAAGAACAATGGGGTTTTCAGAATCTTGTTAGCTTGGCGTGCATCGCCTATTGGCAAAATAAATTCACCTAGTTTTACGAATATCCAAACTGGCTCTTGCGGCCTTCGGTTCAGTTAGCAATGCGTGATGGTGAAAAACAAAGACACATGAGTTTTTCGTAGGTGGCTATATTTTCTAATGGTTATCGATGAGGCGTAAAACGTGAAACGACTTCTCAAATGAAAACCAGTTGGTCACTAGAACGTACTATTGGTCAACAGAAAAGATAACATTCCCATGCAATTTTGACTGGAATGAAAATATCCCATTTTGACTGTGGATATGATAAAATGGACGAATTAAACATCTTGAAGTCCGGTCCGGACAAAACTCCCCCCAGAATTTGAATAGTCCGAGCGGCTGACGCAGATATTTTACTGTGGTAGTCTAAAAAATCAAGTGAAGAAAATATACTCGCTTGTTAATTCATTTTGCGATTCATTTGAAAGTGGGTTCTTCTGGTAATTCTCTACTGTCCAACTATTTCTCCCAGCCGAATGAAGGAGATGACCACAATTTTCGATTCAGCTTTTCGGTTTCAAAGTCCTGCTGGTAATGTTAGCATAAAATTGATTTGATTAATCTCCATGGACGGGTGGACAACACTTCTCGGAATTACGTGGCCAGTTTTGGTGTTATTTCCTTTCATCACGTAGGAATATCCGGTCTTTCTCCGTAAGTTCATCCCTGTGCTTGTACACTCGCATGTGTTCGTTCACAAATACTTGATTTGTGCATCAGGAGTGTCAGTGGATGCCCCACTGTGAAGATTCGCGGTTTTTTTTTATATAACCCGTGACTTAAGCTCGAAGAATTTTCAGTGAATCCCAGTTATGAATCCTCAGTGAACTCTTCTACTAAGAGCACCCACTCACACTCCTTGTACGCAAGTGAGATTTTTACGAGCAGAACAATTTTTCTAGCCTGCACAAATTGGAAAAGGGGGTGCTTAAATGTGTCAATGGTCATCTGATACTGATATGTGATTATGGAGAGGGATTTGAATCCGTCGGTTTGTCTGATCAAAATGGGTCGTGTGAGCCAAACTGTTGGGTTGTGATTTGGTGGGATAAAAGGGGCTCAATTAAGGCCATGCAGACTGGAGGAGTCGTGTGATTCTTTTCCGGCTGTACCGGTCAGGTGTGTAGAGTCGGATACCAATCACCTCTGCAGTATCCTGGTATTTGTTAACTGTTATGTTGTGTAGGGACAGGGCCACTCGATTTAATTCAATTCGTAACTACTTTTATTCTGTCTCATGGTCTCAACTGTTCCTTCGTAAATTTTCCTGGTTTAAAAGAAAACGGTTTTAATCCTATCAATAAGACTTTGAGATTGCTTTCTCCTTGGGGCAACATTTTTAGAGACATTCTCACTGACTTCTTCACTAGAAAGTATTTTGATACTTGCGACAAATTCACGAATAGGTTATTATCTGGTCCAAACCATCACCTTCTATTCTCATCCTCCAAAGCCTTTTCTTATCCATCCATTCTCCCGAAATCCAAAATAATTCATTTTTACAAGTCTACATGTAGAAATAGCCTCATCTCCAATTTTAATCGCCATATTCGTAGGCCGTGACCAGTTATTCAAAGATCCTGTTGTTCGTTTTCATCCTTAACCTAAACGTATCCACGGCTTCACTGTGCTTTCACTCTTTCCTCTACACATTCCAATTAGCCCTTATATTATTTTCCCTGGGAGTTCACTGTTAATCACGTACGTGCTAAAACATCACCCTATATCGCGTGTATAAAGCGTCTATTGTCTTAAACTGACTTGATCTAGAATGCCGTATCTGTTTCCTTGATGACTTTTATCATTGGGTGCCCGAGTATGGCCCTTTCAAAGGTTCCTGTTCCTCCGTTTTGGAGCCAACGTGAACGATGCTTCTTACTGTTTTAGGCAGCCATCTGACAGTACAGTCGATACAGGTTGTATCACGTGCAAACACTAGTGAATAGATTGTCACCGAGGCAGCCGGCTTGATAACTCTATTCTTCTAGAATTTCAAATCATCAGAAAGCACATGTCACGAGTTATACGTTTATCAATTGCTCATGCTTTGCATCTCCTGATAATGTCTGATGTGGCGTCTCCCTTGAATGAAAAGTGAATAGACAGATTGTTGAGAATGTCCACATCAGGGTCACTTCTTCGATTGTCTTTAACCTTCCTCTCTATGAAATGATTGGGGAATTCGTTTTCCATTGGAGCTTTGTTAACTATGGGTCGTCCTTGTTATGGCATATCGTGTGAATTTATCTTTTGTACTCGTGAAGCCATATATTGAACCAGATATCTTTTATATCTCGTGGAAACAAAAATGTGAAAGATGATCTACTGCCTAGTTCATATTTCCTTTATGTGTACCCTCGGTTTGACTGTTATCCTGGCCCCCTTGGAAGGCCATTATATCGTTCTGTTTTGCCTCTAATGTGAATTGCATGGTTTTGCAGATCTCATTTGAGTGTATGAGTTGTATTTTCTGTTTCTGCGTCTATTTTTGTAAAATCATCTTCTCTTTTGCGTCTTCTGTTGTAGTGCATACTGAAGAGTAGACAGGGATATTTCTACCCAAACCGAGTCTGTGTGTGATCCCATGACCATATCATCTCCCTGACAACACTGCTTCCCGTGTAACCGAAAATGAACGTCCTTCCGTGATGTGCTGGCAAGCAAATAATTTGTCTCAGTGTAAAATAAAAACAAAACAATAGTCTCTAAGATGGATATATTGGTGACCAATGATGGCATTTCCAGAAAATACATGCCGATTTCCACATGCCATCCTCTCCACACCAACATGTATAGAACCGTTCTGTATTCCACGTAAAATCTGAACTATTTCGACGTACCCATTTTAAAACGAATTTACAGGTTAGAGAACCAGACGCCGAAAATAATTGTGCTCTGCATAAGTATTTTTATGGTGCAATGTGCACTTACCGGAATACCCTTCTGCACCTTCTCTCCTTTTTTGAATCCCCGACTGTATGATTCACATCTTTTTCAGATATCTCATTCTGGTAACATAAATCAAAACAATGACTTTTTGAGTTGAATCAGTTTAGTCAAAGATTATTCCACGTTTGACCTGGGTGCACTTGTCAAAATTATGGACGCATCATTAAAATAATATCATCCATCATAAATACACCATTTCATAATTCCTGTGCAGAAATGACAATGTGTTTCACCCTTAATCCCCACCCAGTCAACCATTTTGCATGTCTGTTAAATGTATCCAGATTTCTCTGTAACGTTCAACATTTTCCTCACTCTATTACCAGATTCATGTGGGCGTCTACCTAATTTCCTACGGAGTACAAGATCAAACAATTCGGGAACAGCCAGCTACTTAGTTGGGCTCAAATACTGCTTGTAACTGCTCTTATAAGAACATGTATATCGCTACTTTCTGTTGTGCAAAATCCAAAGACGGCAATTCAAAAACATTTTCTTACTGTTCGATGGCTACAAGTTGATGGCCGTTTACATCATGTGGTCATATTCATACACGACGACTGGTTAGGACAATCAGAAAGCGCTGTGAGCTGGGCCTAAATTACTATCCAGAAAGAGCGTCGGGCAGACAACAACTCGCTGCTTACCGACTACACGGAGCTCAGCAAAAGAGCAAAAGTAAACGTTGCAGGTTTTTAAACCTAAAAATTGATATTAATAGTTGGTATTTTTCAGCCATGTTCGTCGCGTGATACATCTCAAGAAGATACGAAAGAAGCGTAATCTCCGATCAGTTTGCCGTCTACCGTGCAAAACTACTGACAGGCACATTTACTATGAGTTATTAAAAAACTCGTTTGAACGGAATCTCAAAAGGACCAACTTGAAACCGCGATAGTCATCAAGCAGTATGAGCGCTCGACTCTTTCGATCTCCGTTGGAATCTCACTGAAGCACCCTTACAACTGAGATGCGAACCTTACACCTACGGTTCGGAGTCTTCTCAGTTAACCGTTCATCTTTTCGGATTCACTCTGTTCAGCTTCATTCACTGAAACATCAAAAATATTGCGCTCTATCGTTGCTAGTTGTAAACGCTGACAAATTACAAACCACATGGTCAATGTACATTAGTGATGGAAACCAGTCACTAGTTCAATTTACTTCGTGGCAACCATTAGTCACATAACCATATCCCATTAGTGCATCCTTACAAATCAGATGAAACAGCTGTGAGCCCACATTTCCAATTTGGATCTGACTAACGTGACTGTGTGAGAATCTATTCTCTTGTTCATATGCTTGATCTTCCAAACTGCAGTAATTTATCACATCCAGGTAGGAATGCACAATACAGCGGGAATATGAAAAACCCTTACTAGAATCAGGATAAACGCATTTGACCATATTGTATTCCTCAGATCCATAGCACCGGATTGACACTAGTTTACTCTACTCGGATCACATATTAAACGACTCGAATAGCCCGCAGATAAACTGATTACCTAACAAACGACAGTGATGATTTTTCGGAACAGTCCACCGATGAATTTTGACCAAATGGGTGATTCAACTTTCTAATCTTCAAAGCATTTAGGACCATTGAGTAGAACAGAACGTGATGTATATTGGTTAGCCTGAATAACCAGTCAATGAGGATAATAATAATGCTCGATTTTGGTACTACTACTGAAGAAGCTTACTTGTTGGTTGATCTTCATGTGTATATTATTTTCAGAATTTCAGAGACAGAAGATCCGGATCCATTCAGAATGTCACGCGCACACCGACTGAGCAAGAGGACAATCAAAGTGGTTGATTCAAATGAATTGTTTATTCAAATAGGCAAAAAATTTGAGCACCATGATTTGTTATCACATGCATAGTGCCTGACTGATTGTGCAGTTCTATCCACACTGACTCATTTGATGACATGACCTCTGAGGATGGATCACTAAGGTCTAGCTATTTCATACATCAAATTCAGCTCGATCAGATTTGATTACGGAAAACCGGTGGGTTAGAAGGTAAGCTAACTGAGAAAAATTGGCACTGATTTCGGCCAGAAGAAATGAATGTACCATAGGAAAAGCTTTTTATGCTATCACTGAGATGGAGAATTTGGCGTTCTGTTCCGTTTGCTTCAAGTTATATCACCATACTCAGCACCATTATTAAGCACCTCGTACTCGAACCAAACCACGGTAATCCTATCTTAGATTCATCACTGATTTAGTATTGACCAAGTTTTTGGCTTGTTCCTGTCGTCAGCTAATTTGTCTATCAGTACATTCTGCTTGAGCGATTGTCTAGAATGAAAGCTTATTTGTTTCACATTTAGGTCTGCATGGGTGAAAACTACTGTTTTCGTAAACTCGTCCGAGTTTTTGAAGTTTCCACATTTCATCATCAAAGTATTTCAAATCAGTCAGCATAAAACAGTTTGTTTGTCACGTGATGAAAAAAGCCTACTTCGAACCGTATTTCTTGTTTTTTCCAAGCCACACTACATTGATGCCATGGTTCGCTCACGGTGAAGTTTCGAAATTAGCACAGTACTTTTATTGTGACAATAGGGTCATTTGGACAATAAATGTTTCCCTCTGCGGGAAACTGCGCCCAGCTTGCAGTACACTCTCAGATACCTGAGAAGAACAAAACGCCGCGAAATGAAGGGCCGATTTTCAATGATGACCGTGATCATATTTGAACGAAACCATGAATATTGTTATTCTTCTGAATTCCAAAATATAATGTTCATGATGTGAAATTAATTGTCTTTTTAGAAAACATCAAATATAACTGACGTTATCATTCCATATGATGGGAAGAAAGGTTCCTGAGGAGTTTTGTTCTTACTGGGTTGTAGGACAGATTTATGCGTAAGTGATAAACTTTCAGTCCTTTCATTGGAAATACGACAATATATAATATGTATAGAACGGGGCAGTGACTGATGAAAGGCTACCGACTATAGAAATGATCGGCCGTAACAAGTATCCATCCCGCGACCTCTTGTGTTCCACAATGATCACCATTTGACCACTGCCACTTACCAGCTTGAGATGCATTTGAGCTCCGACAGTTTCAAACTCCACTGAATTGCAGAAATAAAACACAACTCTTACAACACTTAGGTACACCTTTGTGTAGAATACGTCAATACGCTGATAACTGATCCAAAATTCTACGTCAGCTTCCATGACAACTTTTATTCACAAAAAATCTGCGCTTTAGCTGAAAGGAATAAACATAGTACATATGGCACCAAAACCCCAGTTTCCAGAAACGTGGAAGTTGTCATAAAAGTAACAAATATTCGGTCTAAATCAAAACATTTTTATTTTCTTGCTGATGTATCACTGCTTGTTTTTTCTAAATATAGTCATATGACGTACGGCAAATCGATGCATTTCCGCAGTGAAAGACGTTGATCGCTGTGTGAGGGATAAGTTGGTTATGTCCAGGGTTGGTGACGGATGGATGATGGATGCCTTCGAGAAAGTTTGCATAGTACAGTGGTGACGTGTTTGTCTCACAACTTTGCTTCTGAACTACAGTCTTCGTTGATACCCAGTCGATGATTTTTAACACGGATAAAATAGCTCTACACTCTTTCTGTGGTCTCTAATGGTGACTTGAGTGTTGACGCAGTATCACGAATCATTTGGTAGAACCGATCTCTTGAGCAAGGGAAAATTATGCTAAAACTTCTTTCTAACTGAAGTCTCTGTTGAATTATTGAGAGAGCTGGAAATCCCACTAACGTATCTTTCGCGCTCAGGACGAATACTTCGACATAGACACATTGTTGCACGGTTGTAACACAATCTAGCAAACCAGTTGTTTTTCGAATGAACCACACCGACACACTGCCGACTGCGCTGAATAATTCACACATTTTTCCATGAAATATTTCCAGAAAAGCACAGGCAGCTGTGTTAGATAATGTCCCAGTTAACCGTAAGCAGTTGGCCGACACAGTTTAGGGAGACAAACTGAATGTGCCGTATACCAGTGATTCATCGCCTGCTGTCGGTTCACACGACACGAAGAGTTCGAAAACAATTTCATCCGGTAAAAGCAGCAAACGATTTGATTGCCGATCTCCGACTCGAAACATACTTTGAACTATAGAAAAGTCAGCTCCTGGTTCTTTTTTGCTGAATCATCAATATCATCATATCAACGCAAATGCAGTCACCATAGCACTGAGCGACTGAGTAAAATGGTTCGAGGTTTCTGGATCCCAAACAGACTTTTTACAGTCCATTTTATCTGTGTATTAGTTTTGGATGCATCACTCATGCATGTGCTGAAATATACGAACTTCAGACTTGTCGCTATCGTTCGGATTGGGTCTCAGGCGATCAGAAGATAGTGCTTAGAATCACTAGACTCAAGTGTCATGGAGATTGCGTCAAATTATTCATTTTTTCTGTTGATCGAATTAATATCATTTCGGAACACCCGTAATGACAACTAAAAAGCAATTTAAGCTTCTCCAGTGTATCAAGCAGTTAACCGTGACCACCAACTCAACCTTAAGGATCCAGATTTTCGGATTCACGAAACTCTCTCTGATACTATTGTAAGCGAGGAGCTTTACACACAGACCAGCTGGAAATGTAATATACCAGGGGCGTTCACCTTAACCTTACAGCAATATGTAAACCCAATTTTTTTCTATTGCGCTGAATACACAAGCGGACTTCTCATTGCCCGTTAATCTGCTCAGTGTCGTTTATAAATCCTAAACCGTACGTTATATTGTGTACCATAGACATCTTACTTATTCGCAACCAGTTGAATAGCAGTACTGTTCGTAGCTCACGTTGAAAGTTGTCATCTTCAACGCGCAGGTCACCTCAGTTGCGGATGTAACGTTTGCGACCTAAACCTGGAGCTCAACACACATCTCACCTAAAACTGCACTACCCATTTCACTGTTTCACCGGCTTGACCATCCCAGTTCTTTAGACATAACCTTTCGTATTAGTTTGCAGTCGATAAAGAAAATATACCCCCACGTGCTTACTGTGATAACTTGACACAAGATGATTGCAAAACGTTGCGTCTCCTACTGAAACCAGTGTAACACAGTAACAACACAAAGTTTCTAATCTATCTTGTACTGCAACTGACCAAGTTCAATACAGGTCTGATGTGTGCAAATGTATTTGTGCCTGTGCGTGTGTGGGTGTATGCAAAACTGCAGCTACTCCAGTCTGTGACAAAAATAGACCGAGCAAACGGAAACGAACAAACTCGGCTAAAATTGCACCCGTAGAATGAGTACGAGAAACAGTCCATCCATTAAGGTCTCCCAAATATCAGAAGAGGCAGACCGGATGAATGAACAAATATGCACATATAAAGAACGGGTAGAAAGGTCCATTAATGCCGCTGAAGTATTGCAAAAACAAACCGTGATAACGTTTCCGGAATAGGTGTTAGATGATGGCGCTAAATGGGAATGAGAAACAAATGGCGCAGACGTGGGAATCAAGGCAAGATGGACAGGACAAAGGAATGACAACATCTCGATGAGTACAGCAAAGCAGCTCGCCACCTAGATGGCAGAGAGCAAAAGTCATATATTTGAGTAGACAGCTTCAACGCGTTCAATGTCCAGTGAATTCTCTTGATGTGTGTTCCATTCCGTCTGATTCGATTTGCTAAACAATCACAGCCGACAGTGCCAGCGCGTAGTTGACCGATGAGAAATGGGTTTTCGAGGTAGATCGACTGAGTAGTGGTCAACCAAATACGTGCACTAACAGACTGTTTGTGAATTAGTTCATAGTGCATAACATAAAGGGATAAACGAATGGGAACAATATGACAAGTACATTGTACCCGGGACGATCACAAGGTCGGCACATGTAAGACGTACCAAAAATATGAGAAAAGAGTAAACTGGGATAGGGTCAAACTGTTCGACACCATAACTGGGATCAGATCACATGGTACGTTAAGAAGGGGCAGTCGTGGAAACAGATTACCACAATACGGGGTGGTTTGTCCACGCAGCTGTTGCCCATCTTTGGCCGTTTCAACAGACGAGAACGACAATACTTCGGACCAATCAGGGTGCATATGAGATGAAGTGAGGAAAATAAAATTGACAAACGAAAACAAAATTTGTATTTCTACGCAATCGAAGGATTACAGACCGTTTCCCAACTTTATCGAGTTTACGTACACAGGAAAAAACTAGAATAATAGCAATATATTGCCGCGAACATCTGATGAAAGAATGGGTGAATTGATTAGTTAAAGATTTGCAATCACGCACGGATGATTATGAAATTATACAACTGAGATGACTGACAGTCCTGGATCAGAAACGAGTCACACAAAAACAAACAAAACCACCAACTCGGGACCCCAATTAGTTTGAGTGATGAATTTTTATGCTCAGAAAAGGACACATCCTAAGTAGAGAAAGATAAAAAGCAAGACAAAAATGAATACTGATAATGTTAATAATGACGGTAATGATCAGAATAAGCATAACAATGGTTGTATTATTGATGATGAGATTGCGTATGATGTAGTTCTGCATTGTGATCACAAGCTATACTAATGGCGACAGAAGATCTCAAAAGGCCAAACAACACAATGAAACCGGGATCCTAAGGCTGAAAGACTGGTGGTTTGGTTGATGATGATGCCGAAATGCCCATTTGTTCAAGGTTTTGGTGACTGCTTTGCCCGTTTCTGTCGTGTAATTAGGCGAAACAATTGTTTCTTCATCTTCTGCCGTCCAGAAGATACTGATGTAGGGTCCGAATGCGCTTGTGACTGTGTTGACGGTAAGGATGCGGAACTGGTCGGGGTTACCACGGTGTCTGTGGTCGTCGCGGTGATCGCGCTAGTCCGTGTGAGTGTGGTCGTAGCGGTTGCTGATTCGGACCAGTCGGAGATCAGTTGTTCCCGTTCGCTACACGAAGAAGCAGTTGTGACGGCCACGGGAACACTTGGTATTAGCTGTGAATTCGGAGCTCGCATTGTTGAACTGGACGAAGTGAGTGAAGATGAAAATTTCCCGGATTTATCCATCTCAAATCGTCCCGGAAACGTGGTAGGTTGCAGCAAATAATCACTATCTGCAGGAGAAAATTCATTTGGCCAGTTTCTATCCGAACGCATCACAAGAGATAGAGCACTGTTGTTGGTCTGTGAGGAGGAACTGGGCATCACATATTGCTCGGAGATTCGTGTTCCATCTGGTGTATCACGCGAACCTCCTACTTGAGGCAAAGAAGCAGAGTTAGTCTTTGGGTTCGGTGTTCTATGTGAACTCGCATGCGGGACCGCTCGGGGTGGTCTGCGAGAAAGTTTGTCTGACGGAGATCGTCGTCGTCCAGGACCGCAGTTTAGACAGGACGCCTTTGTTATCTTCTCTGTTTGAGAAGAAACGGAGACCTGGAAAAAAGGATATGAAATATCATAGTTTAATAAGACAGGTGTTGGGGTTAGTTGGTGGCCGGTATTTATATATTTGTTGCGTGTATAACGATAAGCAAAGCGGAAAGCTGACCACCATTTTTCAGTCTGTTTGTAGCAAACTTTAATAATACAGGTTCATCCTGTTATTTTCTTGAAATGCTGCTTTCCATGCGAATGTTACAACCATCGATCTCCTGTGGAACATCGAAGTTAAACCTGACTGAGAAAGACTACCCACGGAAAACGGAACTTATGTTAATTCCAAGCTCTTTGGACAACACGTTGTTACTGACCGTCGAACACTGATACATGAGCATTCCAAACTAATAGCACTGAAATGACCAGATTTTAACGGCGATGAGTGAGTGTTAACGGTCACTGAATAATCATCTTGGTCTTCAATTAAACTTGGCCACAACCGATCAACTTTAAAAACAATTTTTTTTGTTTTCAGGCTGAATCACACACCTATGGTTATCCGGAGGGGTCTTGTAATCAATACTGACAGCTGCGATTATAGTAGTGTCATGAACCCTCATTATCATGTCACCACTTCCTAATTTGCTTTTACAGTTATGCCGTGAAAACAGATGCGAAAACCGAAGAAAAAAACGAAAATTTCCCATCTATAGGTCCCATTCAATACTTTTCATAAGAAAAGAAAATAATTGACCAAGTCACCAGCTGAAGTGAGATGTATGACAATAAACCCCCAATAATCAGAACAATACGAACACTTTTATGTGTCACACTCCGCATGATCATTTATTAATACCGATTCGCATAACAGATGTGATACCAAATCTGTTTGACTATAAATTTCCTAGATACGACTAATAACCACACTTTTAGCAGGATGAAGAGACAAAACGAAAACAACCTCGTCATGCATGATGTACTTTAGAGCAGACTGCTGCAAATTCACCAGTGCGTCTTACATTGGATGTTATCGAGTTATGTAGCAGTACGGACGTTTTGACAAGATCAACGCCAAAAAGTCAACAAATTTTCATCAGTAAGAATTACGATAGGGAAGAAACAGTTCGCTTTACTACCGCAGCAATGCTAAGCTCATTACTCATTCGTGTTGACTACGCAGCTTTCGGGTGACAACGGATCGATGCTGACGCTTTCGTTTACCCAAACAAACCTCCATTTGGGGTATAAATGACGGTGAACACCACGTTTTATCTCTCACAGCTGCTTGCGTTAGTTCGACGGGACCATCAGGCCAAAACGTGCATTCATCGCTCACTGAAGCCCCAATTGATTTATGTTCAATCATTTGATTGGGTAACTGGCTCTGTTTTCCCGACATAAGAAGCTGAGCACTCACATGCGACTTTATAAATAGAACGGGACTTGGCGCATAAAGGTAGACACTGCTTCACTCACTAGGTTGACCGTGGGTTGAATGATGGTATAGACTACGCAGCATGTGCCGCTAACAGCAAAGTTATCGTTAACCGAAAATGGTTTGAGTAATTCTCAGTCTAATCCTACTAACATGATTATCCTAACACTAAACATTCGAATGAAGACGAGCGTAGACAAATTTCAGTCCAGGTGAGTGGAATCAGCGGTTCGAATCAAAGTCTGCACATAGCTATTCGTTCTCTAGGTTGACAACGTAATTAAGTCAAGCGGAACGGAATCGACGGCGAGCGTTCCTCCGATATTGAATACAAAAATTGGCTACGATATTCATATCACCATCCAAATCCAGAAAAGAGTGAAAACAGATAATATGAAGAACGTCAACACGGCTTACCACGTTTGTTTGTGGAACAAGATAGACAGGCATTGCACGTACGGATGTATCGCTTAGATTTAGACCTGTTCCAGCCGCATCGCCCATGCTAGTGCTACCGGTGACATGAGCCTGTGATGTAGGTGTGAGTGGGTACAATATGGATGGTTGTTGAGGCATCCGAAACGAAAAAAAAACGCGCTGATGCAGATTGAAATGCTGTGTGGACCGGAAATGAGTAGCCCACTCTGTTTCACGAAGCACACACACACACACACACACACACACACACAAACACACTGGTCAGCCATATCTGAAAGCTACACTGAATGTGTGGTTACCTGTTGGATTTCAATTGATCTGAATATCCCAATAATACTGATGTTGCCTAGTGGAATGCGTCAGTTGTGGACGTGATAAGGTCAATACGGCACTATATTCGACCAGGCTTCGTTACAAATGTCAACGACGAGGCGGCTGCAGAACTGTTCTCCAATCACAGAATTAATCAAAAAAGGATTCTATTTCGGAAGCAACAATGAACGCATAAAAGCGACGTTCAATAACCCATAGCATTAGTGACCGGAGTTTACTGGTTCAGCGATCCAGTTCTGAACTAACCGTAGATTCAGAATTTTGTTTAGAACCACGTCTAATTCAAATACTCGACCTTCTTGAGTTTTTCCAGCTTACTTCTCGGTACTCCGCGTTTACAATCACATTAAAAATTTTAAAACTCCATGTGATTCGTACGTGTGGATCTTAAGGAATATGAGTTGCAGATGCGATAAAATTTAGTGAAATGGAAAGCCAACTCATCATAAGAATCCGTGATTTTTCAAGTGAGGATGCTTCTCGCTTCAGATTACTGATGCTGTCGCAAAAGTACACAAAATATACCTGATCGTTCGTTCTGGTTTTGACTATCCCAGAAGTTATGTGAAATTCCACATAAGACCAATTGTTCCTAACTACACAAACCAAAACCATCTCACATCAAATTGCATGCATTCATTCCCCTTTTTGATAAAGAACATTTCGGTTACTTATTACAGTACGTATCTCATTGTTATTCAAAACATAAACCAAGCTTGGGGAAAAACTTACCGGACGCATGCGTTCCTCAATATCGGAAGACTCTTCGTGCAAACCATCCAACAAATGCGAAGCCTTTTTGGCCTGACGACGTGCAACATCGCATTGTTCTACGCGGAGAGAAGTATTGAAAATAATACTATTTGTTTATCTTAGAACGTTCAACACTTTTTACAAAATGCTCGATTCTAGATTTTCTCACGGTGTAAGGAATGTTCGATTTGAGGTTAAATAATGACAAAGGCAGCCTTTGAGCATAATTGCATGTTCATTATCCGTAGCGTGAGCATGTTTGAAGTCGGGTCTGTGAATATATATATATATATATATATATATATATATATATATGTGTGTGTGTGTATGAACGTATAGTGGATAAGTGAAAAATGAAACCTTTTTTACTATCAACGTTTTGCAAACTACCAAACCTGCAGTTCTTATAACACTAATAGTTACGAGCACCGAATAGAAATGCACTGCACAGAATAGATGAGAAAACAGGATGGTCTTCAATCTCACACCTCATGAAACCTCAGTACGAAACAGCCAGTGCGTGCAAACATTTAAAACCAATCAGAAAATTTAACACGGTGGTATTGAAAAAAACACTTGTCAGTTCCTATCCAATCGCTCCAGTTAATCTCACACAGACATTCTCTATTTTCAATGTTCGTAGGAGAAAAAGAGCCATGCGGTCAACAGTTCATTTGTATAGAAAGTCACACAATGTAGCTAAATAATTGCAAAACATTCTGCAATCAACAGATCTCTAGGTTGTGTAAAATCCACTCGCGTTTTTCGTATCCAAAAGTTCAACGCTGTGAGCCGGAATCAATCTACCAGCGTGAAAAAATGCAAGTGAATTTTCCGTTACCTAAATGATCCAACTCTTCGTATTCCTTATAGACTATACAAATAGAACTCTGCCGGTCCAAGGAGTAACCTGAAATTAATTATCAATTCAGCGGCACCAGAAATGGCAACTATCATAGCGCATTTTCGTCTTCTGATAGTGGATTGCGAAGACATTTGTTCTAAGTTGCAATATACTCGATGATTGCACTAGAAGACTGAGTGGCAAGAATGCTCATTCTCAGTGTTTTATCAACTGACTAAATACTCTTAGTCATGTATGTCAGGTAGAACAACATTTATTTTAGATAATTTCAACGTATATTTCCCGCCGTTGCCCCTAATTCAGACGCATAGATCATGTGGACAAAGAATGTCTGTCCTGACTTGGTGTCCGTATAACAGTTGCCCATACCGTCAAAAAACAGCTCTTCAGGAAGAGCAATCAGTACATTGTTACAGCATACAATGAAGAAATCTTAACCACAGCTAGTTCTTCGGCGGTTTGTGAAGCCTTTTTCAGCAATCATATTGCTCGATGTAGAGTATGCAAAACAAAAAGTCCCCTGCCGGTAAATCAGGAAACGCCACGAGTCACTTAACCACTGAAAAACAGTCAAGTACAGCATCGTCACAGGAAAGATTTGAAGGTACGTTACTGCTGAACAGAAAGGAACACGTTATTTTGAGTATAGACGAGAACAGCCGAATTTCTAAGTCACTATTTGTGGCCAGCTTTGATTATGGATGATTTTTTATATTTTTCCTTCCTTCATTTATTTGTTATACATAGACAGTACAACATTCCAGGATGGAGGTCCCGAGCAATTATGCGCTGCCAACTAGGAAATCACGAAATGACTATTATGTGACCAGTTATTCTCGGTGATTGGAACGATGAATTGTTCTACAGAAAAACTCACCTGATTTTCATCATAGTATAAAAACCATTTTGGCATTGCAATTCAGAATTTCAAAATTAGAAACAGATGTCCATAATTTGAAAAAAATGCAAATAGGTCATAATTTTGGTCGGTTTCAAAGAGAACTCATTTCAGCTCAGTTTGTGCGACTGTATGCGGCGGTTCTGGTAGCTATCCCCCAGTCGAAATTTTGAAAAAATCAAGGCTAGGATCGCAAGTAGTGTTGTCGAAATTATAAGGACAATTTGCGAATGCAAGAACGCCATTGATTTCGATGCTTGTTGAAAAAAAAACCCTAGTGTGAGTAGGTGTGTAGATAATGGTGGCGCTTGAGTAGACAGTGTTCCCGGACTTTTCAATCATGGCTAAAATGTTCATCGGTTTCGTCGTACGTTTGTTCCAAATCAAGTTCCTAATCTATTCAGAAGTTAGTAAAGCACGATATGCGCGCAGATAAGCACAAAGCTACAAGCGTGTGTTTTGTTAGCCGTGGCGAAAAAAAATCATATGCTTAACTTATTACTTTATTGTTGAAAGCTATTGCCAGGATATCAGCCAAAAAGAAGTGATTTTACACACAGACATATACCATCAGTTTCATGTCTCAGTCGTTCCCTAGTAATAATCAGGATAAGAACTATTTTCTTTATTTCGAGTAATCAGGCATTCCAATGTCATGCTACGTTCCGCTGCGCTTGTGCAAAGACCACTTCTCATTCAGTGCCAGTTATGAGAATGAACGAAAGTACCCGCAAGTGCATCCTCCCAAGTGGTTTTTGTGGAGCATAAGACAGTTAGTAGGTAAACTGGTTGACATGGACGGTGCACAGGCGTGACAAGATCATAGCCAGGGCCAGGATTTTCAAGCATGGATTATGATCAGTCATTTAGAAACAGTTCTGCCAATCTTCGTTGGCACAACATCATATGGTGGACTAACGAACAACAGGCCATACAGTGCACAACAAGCAAAACATGAAGTCAACTGTGCACATTATTCGCCTCCCTCTCGAGGTCGAGTGCCTCTAACTCACAAAGAACTACTAGTGAATCTAAGTTATGAATCCCTAGTATGCCCTCACAGAAGCTTCCACTCACAACCTTGACGCACAAATGGGTTTATTATGAATAAAACGCCTACAGAGCGTACAAACATGAGGGCCAGTGAACACATGAATATCGCGTACGCATATCTGGTGAACGACAGTAGCCGTGAAACCGGTCGTGTGCTTCCGATAAACGCTGTGAACAAGGATATATACTACTTACCTCCACGAGTTGGGTTTATTTGGTTCAAAAGAATTGGTTACGAACAGGTGATCATTTCTATTCGCTCAACTACAACATCCCTAGTTAACCAATTGAATTAAATGCGCATCTTAATTTTTCAATGAACGGTAGGGAAAAAAGATGTATGCCAAGAAAACTTTCTTCGTGATACCGCTAGATAAGTAGCACACCCAGATTTCACGCTAAGATCGGAATAAGTTGGTAATTACACTCACCGGTCAAAGTTACATGTTTTCCCGCTTCGATACTGAGACGTTCTTCCAGATAAGCAAACGAATTCTGTCCACGATTCAAGAGGCGAGTGATCTCATCGATTTGCGTATTGGCTGCATTTAGTCGCTGTCGAAGACACCAATTCATGTCTAATTGCATTTCCAGCTACAGCATGCAAAATTGTAGAAAAAATTTGCATTAATTTAAATCAGAAGAAAACAGTCGAGTACAATTTTCAGGGCTTCGTAACTCAACTCAAGTCAGTAGTGGCTCTATCCACCCAAATTGTGGATTTTCAACCTTTTACATCACTTCTGTGGATACAAATAGTGTAATGTATGGCCAACTTCAATAAAGGAAAAAAAAGTGTAGAAATATCGGGCCAATGTTCAACATTCTGGTCGTTTCGTAGTACTGGGAAAACTTTCTGTCGATCAGCAAGAAAACGAGCGAGATATGGCAAAAAAGCATTACGATATGTAGAATAGCAGGTAAACAGGAGTTTGAGCTTTGGACGTGCGTCGCACGTAGATACGGTTTTTGTAAATTAAATGTGTACGAGCGAATTTTGGAGGTAAAACTATCGCGAGCACAGAAATGCTTGTTTATGATGGCATCAGCAAGAACAACTCCAGATACGCCACTACATTTAGGGACGTGCTCCACGGATTTTATGATCAAACAAAAGTCCTGTTCAGCAAACCAGGAAACATTACTGGGGACCATTAAAGCTAGTCGGGAACAATGCAAGCGCTCAAAAATTTGGAAATGCATTTATGAGGTACGCAAAGCATGCGTAGACTAAAACAAAAGAAACCATAGCTTTCTAACTTTGCAGAATACTTCACTGGCGTGTACAGGCCACGAAAGATTGTGGGGTAAGTAAAACACCAAGGAATTTGGCTGTGAACGACGAGGGAATATTTCCACTGCGTGCGCAAGAGAGGGAGTCTGTCAATAATATTTTGATTTGATCGCCTGGACAATAAATAAAATGACAAACCACGACAATTAGACGCATTCAAATTCACAGAAACAAGATGAGGACCAATTAACACTGTCGTCTAGTCTGCTTTGAATTATGGGCGTGATTTTGGAATGGAATGCTCACATCCAAAAACAACACCGTCTACATATTCACATGAAATAAACGAAGATGGAATAGGCGATTGTTTTATGTACCATAAAAAGAAGTAGGGTGAAAAGATAACGCTCTGTAAGATACCATGATAGACAGGCAGTGAAGAAGATATCATTCCAATAAAGGACGTAAACTGAGTTTAACCAGTGAATTTATCACGAATCAGACAGCAGAAGCTCTAATACACTCCTGGCTCGGATAATAGGTTGAGCAACGCTGGTCTATCGGGACTACCGAAATAATTTCCACAGTCCAGGAATAGCACCCTGAACATTACACTTTTCATGTCTGAAGCGGCCGCAAAAGAGTTCATTAGGTTGCTGTAGCATCAAGGATGGATCGGGACGACCCATATGCAGATCAATACATATCTTTCGCAGTACTCTCAATGACATGTGGCAGCAGACATTTCCCCAGAGTCTTGAGCATCACAGAAGTACATGCAATGGGGCAGTATGTATCAGGCTCCCTCTTTGGGAAAAGCTTTGTCTCTGAGGGTCTTTATATTGCTTCCAAACAGCAGTGAGCTTGATCTGAGGAGGCTCAGTAGTGCTGCTATGAACAGGCAAACAGACATCCTGAGGCAACGAACCAAAGTCTTTGCTGAGCTCTTCGACGTCAACATGACGCTTCCCGATCCCCGAATATTAACCACGAAGCCTTTTTATAGCACTTAACCAGATAATTGGAGTTTCCCAGAATGACATCCGCGTATAGCCCATTTAGACGTTGAATTTCCGACTTTACCAACTTAAATATCCAATTTATTTCAGAATTTCGCCTGCCTTTGTAGGCCTGTTGTTTTCATACGTAGTTGTGTAATCAAAACAGGATAATATATGAGTCTGCACATTGCTGATTTTATACGGACAGAAATTCTTAAAACACAAATTAATATATTCATTAAGATTATCATACAGTATTGAGGGATTTTGATTGTAAAAGACGGTAAAATCGGTAGAGTTCACAACTATTCGTAAATGTGCTAGATGTTCCAAACAACCGTTTCTTTGTTTGACAGTTCTGCATGTTCGTCCTAATAATGTGTATCGACTATTCTTACCACAGGTTGCTGGGAAATTTTCAGAATGTGGTGATCAGAACTGCTCAGCGGCTCACGCTGTTGCATCAAAAACAATTCTACTTTGTTTGTGAAAAAAAATGCAGGCCAGCGTCATTTCTGATGTGAAAATGCATTAAATTTGCCAAATTGAGTGTCATAGGAAAAGTCGACAGAGCGCACGCAACACAGTGAGGTGTGAGTAGCGTAGAACTTCGAATTTCACGGGGGCAACTGAATTTTATTATTTGGGTCGATTCATATTAAAATCAAAAAGAAGGTCCAAAAAAGCATATTGGTATGTGTGGGAAATCAGCAGTTTGAAATGTGACGAAGACACCTTTTTGGCATTCGCTTTTACTAGAGCTGAAAAAATAATCTACTAGCTGCTTTTATACGACGTATCCAAGTTCTGAAAACTACTCCATGACCAAGACCGTTTAGAAAGTAAACATTACCATAGGTGCATATGAACTTGGCTTAGGGTAAGCCATTTTAGTTGAAAGACTTCCTCTTACAGTTTTTAGGCAATGAGCAATGAAAGTATACGGAAAATTGTTCGTGATTTGCATGAGTTTCAATCAGATAGAAGGCGGGATAAAAAGCTTTCTTTTACAAAATCAATAACAGCATACAATGTCTCAGTGTAACTAATTTTCCGTTCCGTCATGGATAAGGGTCATTTTGATATACAGTTGTGCCTGTGCACGATTGCAATTCTAAGGCTGATTTAATGACAAAAGAAAATGAGATAGATCACATAATAGTGAATGTGGAAATAGGAAAAAATAACAATTGTTGATACAAGGACGATACAGACTGCAGCATCAACCGTGCGGGTTACCCTAAGCAAAACTGATCACCCAAATTAGATGCATTCGATACTTGTTTTTGTTTACACAAAACAGAAATGAGCAATGACTTGCCATCATAGTTTCCATTTGTGATGAAAAGAATGATCTTATTTCTATGGCATAGTACGAAGCGCCTATTGGCCATTTGATGGGAACGGGAAAAGTTTTGCCACAAAACCCGATTCTTTTTCAGACGAATGGAACAAAACCGATATTCTTCGGAAATAACCAAACCTCAAAGGAGAAAAATAAAATGCTTATTGTACTAGCATAAGCTGGTGCGATGAAAAAAATAAAATGAGGTGTACAAGTAAACGTAAAACACATTCACTAGTGAGGATTTTGATGATCGTCTTAGACACATGGGCTAGGAGGAAAAAGATTATTGGTCTTCATTAAACCGAAAAATACGGAGTAAAACGGAATCAATCCAGCACTGTGGTTTAAAGTACCACAATTTCTACGATAGTCTTCGACGTCACCTCCGGTGGGTGATTTGATCTGTGGAATTATTCCACTGACAGGGGATTAGTCCGGCTTGGTATTTTCGTTATTCAAAGTGAACCACCATTTATTGGCTATAGTATTCATGTTTCCCACGCGTAGTTAACTTCGATGGTGCCATCAAAATAAGATATACGAAGTCCTGTATTGGTTTGCCATCCAGCTGTAGGCAATGGAGACTAATTTTAGGAAACAGTTTTATCGTTCACCTATATGGCGTAGGATGTTTACTAGGTTGTTTTGGTCATGGTAATCATCATATCAGGTAACAATTTTCTATATACTTATTCCGCAATGAACCACGTTATTTATTACTTCATAGTTGCAAAATGTTTTGCACTTGTTGTGCGGAATTTCTGCACAACATCCGTTGAAATGTTCCCACAGTCTATTGTCTTGATTCCAAATTGCAGTGATGGGTTTATTGCCTATATTTGCACTTATGTGTATGCGCACCGCTGCATCCTATTAACTCACACGATTTTTATCAGGAAGAGGATATCATAATGATGTATTTCCTTTTTGATCCTTTGGTTGACGGCGCACGTGACTTACGGTGGCCCACTGTTGGAATCGACAATGTTGTTTTCCTTTCCAACCAGTGATGCTATGAAGTCTCAGCTGAACAGCAGCAGTACCTATAGTACTGAACAGTGTGTTTTAGTACGTGAGAGTGAACGGTACGGCAAATGAGGCTGGTTCGCACTTTGAATTTGACAAACACAAGGGGGCTTTATTGCGTGGGACCAACGAGGCTAATGGCATACGGATGCGACCGGTAACTGTAAACAGCTACCCACTCTATCCCGTAAGAATCAGGCACTACCATTTTGTCATATTGAAAAATAGCATACCGTGTAGGAGAAAATTTGCAACGAAAAAATCACTCCATTTTTGTGTTCTTTTATTTACCGCGTATTGTTTTTCTGCTACACCATGGCCCCTTTGGCACGTCAGTACTGGATCCGTATTATATATATATATATATATATATATATATATATATATATATATATATATATGTATACGAATAACGACATAACTATTGTTTGTTAACCGAAAGTACAGAAGTCCCATCCCAAAGTTGCACACATAAAGAAAGACTCATGTGCCAACTGCTTAAGTTTACATACCGAGCAGAAGGTAACAACGGAAATGGCAATCAGAATGGCATGGCCCTGGAAAAGGGCTTTGGGTTCATTCACGCAAGGGTAGTTTTCCTCCTTATGAAATGCTGCACACTGGTAATATGTCCATCGTCCGCCAGTTCCTCATTGGACCCATTGAATTTCCTCGTCCAAGTCCACCTTGGGCTCGTTCACTTTGCAAACGCCGCAGTCATCCTGTCGAGTTGATGAGGAGTCTGTCTCCAATCGTCATCGTTTGCAATTTGTCTTATAGGTTGTGGATGTTGTACTTCTAAACCTAAACGTTACTGACTGCAGCTTTTCCCTGGGATTTTTCAAATCCTCCTAGTTATCAAAACCGATTTACGTTCTGGCAACTCACGCAGGAATTTGACTTCCTTAGATATGGTGGTTTGACATTGCTCATTACTGTCGTAACTCGTACTTGAAACGGGAACATTATTGATCACTGCTTTCCTCTTTGCGGCCGCGGACATCTTGGATATATCCGCATCAGACTCAGCTGAAACCGGTGTCTCATTATTTGGTGGTTTGTACAGCAGTTTTACGCCCGGACAGGAAGCCAGAATCTTGGCCAGAAAGCTTAATTGTTTAGCATAATACTTGTAATCATTTTCCTCTAGCATGCTTAAAGCGACAACTTCATCCTTAGCTATATATATACTCCGACAACCGATCTCTTTTAGGATTGGTTGGAGACCTTGATCCACGAACCTCTAAGAGATCAGGCTGCATTACGCTGCTGGAGTTGATTTCGCTGGTTGACCATCCACCCAATGTGATTTCATGAACTGGGTGGTTGGTTTTCCTCGAAACCGTTACCAAATGCTTGCAGAGGAGTGTACGTTGGTGACTGAATGAACAGCTGCATTTTGCATCCCCGTTGAGATTAACGTGGTGCGTGAAGCCCCCGCGAGTTTTACACACCAAATGCTATTAACTAGCTCCAAGGATTCTACAATCTCTTTGCGCAGGTATGCCAGAAGTACACAATGTGCGTACATTGTTATTCTGGCAATTACTGTTTCAACCACTGCAGCCCATCGGATGCACTATAAAAAGTCAGCTTATCCCTGTCAGTTCTATGACGGCTTGTTTCAGCCAAAGAATGAACACGCTCAACAGCATTTTCAAACACGTCAAGGATGGTCGAACGGCTTGACAGACCATTTTTCAAATGTCTGTTTTCCGTTTCAACTCTAACTGTGGTAAAATTATCTAACACTATTGATCTAGGGACAACATATCCGACCCAAAATTGCTTGAAGGGTATCCAAGTATTAGTGAGGTATGCAGATGTCTCATTACTCCTGCATTCTATTGCCGTCCTAAATCTCCGAAAACGAAGCCTAGATTGAGCGGGCACTAAGTTATGCATCCACTGAAAGATGAGTAGCTTTGCACTTGTTTGTACACCGTGTAGGCGGCTGCATCTGCGTTTCATGTTTTGGATGACATGGAAACGATCAAATATTACACGACAATCTGTAAAAATGTCCACGGACGCATAAAATTTCGTCAAACTCCTATCAGCTACAATTACCATATACGAATCCTAGTCTGAAGGAGCATCTTCCTCATGAAAGAAACAGCCCTACGATGACAGCCATCACTCTCGTTTGGGAGAATGAGACTGAACAGACTGTGGCCTAATCCTGTTCTGTCCACTATCATTATATGGTATAGGATGCACCAACCACTGTTGAGCTGGTGGGTAGCATCAGCTAAAATGACGTCACTGAAAATAGAACATAACTGCGTGCTTACGGATATTATCTCCGAACAGCCACAGACCTGAAACAACTGCCGAACCTTTTCTGCTTCACTTGATAACTCTTTTCTGGACAGTTTTCTTATGGATTTGAAGTCGTTAATACTCGGCCATCGGTTATTTTCTTAAACGTAGTCTCTCAGCTCTGACGTTTTCCTGCAATTGTTCATTAGTTGAAACACGAGTATCTCGTTCATGTGTCAGCCTACAATTACGTACCTAGACACCATCATTTCCAACTTGGAAGCCCTGCGAATCTTTCATGGACCAACTAACAACAAAGCAACAGGAGTCGCCAAACCGAAGCGTGACAAACACCTCGCATTCCAAATTAGGATACCTATAAGGAGTGTATTTAGCATTAAATGAAAACACCTCGATGGTGTACCACATTTCCTTATACGGTGAACGCAGCAGTACTCTACAAAACAGTAAGGTATACCACCTCACAAACGGATACCTCGTTTCTTCGCCACTTCGTACGTCCCAGAACCGTACACGCAGAAAGACGTCCAAATTTTTTTTTCTGAAACCCTCGAAAATCGGCTTTGAAGGCGTCTATATCGGGGTACACATTACGCACCAAACGCCAGAACACAACTGAACCGTCCACTGATGCGCGTTCCATTTGGCAACACGCAACGACATGAAGAGGAGATCATCGTGCGCACATGCTTACATATGACCGGCGAACCAATCAAAACCCAGAATGTAAATGAAAACAGCAGCGTCAAATAACACACACAAAGTAAGTACTACCCACCATTGAGTTGCCATGCAAACAACTAATTGAACAATAAAATTTTACTAGCAAACAACTAATGCTTTAAAAAAGAAGACACTGATTTAGTCACATTTACCATTCAAGCCCTTATGTCTCCTCTGCTGAAAGATGCTGTAAACCAGGTCTTCTGGTAAGAATCCGCATTTCCAGTATTATAAAGCAATAATAACAGTTATCAGAATGAACGATCATATAATCCAGGCTCACCTCAGCACTCACAACGTGACTTTGATCAATCAGATATTTGGCCAAGTCTCGCAGCTCTTTCAGTTCGTCCAACTGATCCACGGCGTTGATGAGCTCGGGAATAGGAGGGTGGGTCAGACGTCTCGGATAGCCCGGTGACCTTGATCCGAGCGTGGGTAATGAGTATGCGGCAACCTGAGATCGATCACCTCGGGAATCTGACGCTGCGGTGGTTGTACCGGTTCGCACATAACTAGTAGACAATTGAGGTCGAACAAGTTGAACTAATTCGACTAAAGGCTGAACGAAAGGTTCGAGGCGGGCCTCGAAGTCAAAGGAAATATGATCATCCACATGACATTCCATCTGTGTTAACGCAGCTCGAGCTCGTCGAATATGGTCGAGGATGAACTGTACAAAAACAAATTTGAAAGACCTTAAACAGTGCTGACATATGAGACATATTGCATAATGAATAAGTTAGTATGACCGCATAGGCGTTTACCGCTTTAGTGCAATGTGCGAAAACAAGTTATTCTTCAAGCCAGCATCCCTTGTATTGCTCGTTACCATACATTTGAGGATGCTCTGGTATATTTTAGTGAATACAGGTAGCGTTGTTTTGAACCAAACATGTATTCGTAGACAAAAAGGAAAATTGGAAAGTATATTCGTCTAGGACAAAAATGATTAGAGAATGAGGTCACGCCCAAAAAGCTTATCAGACAGGAATTCAGCAATTAACCTTCTGCGTACACCTGGATTTTCCGGTGTAATCTGATATCGTGCATCTAAGTAGATCACGTTTTTTATCACGAACTGTTATGCATTCTTTACGGAATTATTGTTCGCTGGGACGGAATATTCACCAAACTAGTCTGAATATACGTATCGGATCGGAAAAATAACCCAGAAAGGAATAAACGTCACAATAACGAAAGCACCATCCGGATTAATCTATATGATCATCAATTGTGTCTCACGGTCCTATTAGCTTAGTGTCATTTCCCTATAAAAAGCATGCCATTTGCTGATCGCATTCAAAGGTTCGCTGACAGTTCTATATGACAACTTAAACTGAATGTAAAACACTGAATTAAAAGACACAGGTTTTCGTTTTTTCAAACTGCGTTCGGACACAAGAAACAGGAAGTGAAGAAATTGATAACTCACATGTTCTTTTTCATCCTCTTGAACGAATGGTCCTCGACGCATAAGCGTATCTGCGGTCCATATACCACGGGTTTCAGACACAGATGAGTGGGCTACACTTGTTCCAGGTTTCATTGGTCTTGGTTGCAAATAAGTAGTATCTTTTTCGTGCCCACTTGCATTCACGTGGACTCGATGCACAGGGATGGTGGATAAATTCACCGGGGTCACACGCGACCAGTCTGAGAATTGGCGAAGTTTCTGTTCAACTTGATCCTTTCCCTCAAGTGCGTCTTGACTTGTGTTATCACAAGGGTCCTGTGACAATAGATAGAGCAACTCGGTATCACGAAGATGAAGTAATCGCAGTAATACATCGTTTTCATGAATTTGTCTCGCAAGCAACCCACGAGTCGATTCAAACTCGAAAAACCCGGGTACAAAAGTCAGACTTGTCGTAGATTGACGTGCTAAACCAGTCTGAGGGTGCGCACGACACGTTGGTCCACCGGGGTGAAGGGGATTCTGAGTTGGGAGCAAATCGTGCGCGCACTTATAGCCAAGAGAGATACGATGCAAGAGTTGCGTAATTTTTGCACGACGATGAAGCTCCATGGAAGCCGTTTGGTCCAGATTCGATGACTGTGAGACATTATATCGCGTGCAATCAGTAAGCTGTTTGCGTAACACACTCAATTGATGGCGAAGACGAAGTTGAACCAGTCGAATTCGGTTTTCAACAGCACTAACACGTTTCGGAAGACTACAGCTGATGAACGAATCGGGTAAGGCGGTCAGAATAGTTCTCAATTTCCTCAAACCAGCTCGAAACACCGTCGGTTTTAGAATATAATCCTGAAGTTCGTCCGGAGATTGCATCAGAAAGGCTGGCATATAAGACTCAAGTGCAGTGATAAACCGTAACAGTGACAAACGTTGGTCGGGCAGCTCGATTCCCAAAACGTGACGCACGTAGGGTGTTCGACCAGTTTTACCAAAACAGGCTGTAGTTAATGATGGCATTGAGTTTGAGAATAACTGCTCAATAGAAGGAAAATTGGATGAGAGAGTTATGCACTCATTTTTCGTTGGAGCTGAATGGGACCTAGTCACACGGGCTCTCCGCGCTACTTTCGGTGTCAAGCGCAACGTACTACTGGACATCCAAGTATCTAACTGACCAGAAGGAGTAGTAACAAATACCAAATCGTCAGACTTTTCCGGAGTAAACGTTGAAGGTCCTTGAAGAGTGGACACACATGACGTTTTCCCCACTTGTGCAGTCAGCGGAGCAGCCCGATCATTTTCAACTGGTTTTGAATCCGGACAAACGGTGGGTAGATCAAAAGACGCCACTACGTCCTCCAACGCACGTGCTGCATTTGTCAATGTGTCTTGTAGAACTGGGTCTGGTAAACCGAATTCAATCTTACCAGGAGTGGACAAACTTGTAATTACCTCGTTTAATCGAACAATAAGCTCTCCATGCCCCATCTGTTCCATAATGACCTCTGCATCCAACAGCTTCACATCTTCATAGGCACGCAGTAGATCGGAACGTATACGCTGGCCGAAATCATTCATGATGTATTGAAACTTGGACCAGCATGCTTCCAACTGAGAGACTTTTTCCGTGAGGCCAGATTTCGCATCCGCCTGAGGGAGTTCAGTTCTGTCCATTTCAAGACGTGAATGTGCGAGTTGCTTTGTTATTCGTCCCAATCGCTCCCCTACGTCTCCAATAGCTTTTTGGATAGCATCTTGGGTCGTTTCAATGATATTCAGCTGTTGACCAATGCGAGACAAATCCTCAATGCGACTGCGATTCAAAGTAGTCCATTCATTCACGGCCCCTGCCAACTCGTCAGCCACAACAGCAGAACCATATGATGACACGATGCTATCATTCAGTGTTAATATCTCACTCAAAAGGACCGTAAATTTATCCAGCCACGAGGAAACATCTGAATGATCAGACTGTTTCAAAGTAGATGAGATACGATCAAGAAATTCCCCTTTGATCTGGTTCACGTCGATTTCAACCTGGTTGCGGATCAAAAATCGAACAAATTCAGTCGCATCCTCAATAGATGACAGCAACAAACAGTATTCAGAACGGTCACTAGGCTTGCTTTGCTCTACAGTGATTAGAGAAAGTAAATCATCCAAACGCGCTTGAAATTCCACTTGAGAAGCCTGATCTGAGGAAAGAGCCGGCTTGTTGTAGACCTGAGCCACATGGTCAACAAAATCAAATAAGCTTGTTTGCATTACCGTAGTCTGTGGTTCATCGGAAGCGATATCATCGGTTTCGCCACTTGTGAATCGCTCTTCTACAATTTTCAGAAGAGGATTCAAGCCTTGAATCAGTTCCTCTGCTACCTGGCATTCCTCTAGTAGTGTCTGCAATTGATGAATTTCTCCTGGCTGAACCAAAATACCCAAAGCATTGATGAAAGCGCACAATACTTCCAATTTTGACTCCGAAGCAAGCCCAACACAGGGTTTTGTTATTTGTGGCCGCTGAACAACTACAGCTTCCAGCGGCTTGCTTGGCAATAACTGGAGCATGTCTGACTCTGCTGTGATACTTGGTAAATGATCGACGTAAAATTCTAGATTAACTATGGCCTCTTCAAGACCAGACTGATCGATTTCGAATACGGAATCCGCATCTTGCAACGGCAATATTGTTTGCAGTTTCCTCAAACATAACGTTATTCTGTGGGCAAAGTCTTCCAAAGCACTCTTCTGGTATGAAAAACGAAAATAACTCAACAGCTGAGAATGTTTCTGTAACGTGTTGACCAAATTCTCTTGAATTATTTCATGCTGGTCCATGAAATCACTTCTAAGAGTTTGTATGTGGAAGCGAACTTGATGTATACTGGATAGCAAGTTTTTAAACTGTCCAATTACGTGCTGATATGTGAGAGGCTCCATGAGAATCTTTCCGTCTTCTTCCTCTTTGTTGCTCTTCTGAATACTTGACTGAGTAGGGATCATATAGGATTTTGAACGTTGACCGGAGGAACCGATATTCCAGTCCTCTGAATCGGGAGATCCTGCTACAACAGAATATGTCGATTCTGGAACTATTTCGGCAGCTTCAATCAGCGGTATAGAATGAACCACGCCTGGGGAGTACAAAGGTAGCTCGGTATCAGATGACGGCGAGACAGGTATTTGAACGAATCTTTCGTTTTGTTCAAATACAGAGGTTAGAGGTAATGAAGTCTGCCTTTCGATCTGGACTCCCGCTGAAGGATAGTAGCCGGATTCAACCAAAATATGGCAAGTTTGATCCACAATCTGTTCTAACTGCATGAGTTGTGTCCGGCGGACCTCTGATTGAGATCGGAGTTGCTGATCGAAAGAAAGATCATCTTTGTGCCCCTGTCCTTCTGATGCAACGGGTAAATAGCCAGCCAACTGCATAACTTTTGTTAATCCAGAAGACCACAGATACTGATACTCTTGAATTTCTTCAAACTGGCGGTCCAAATTGGCACGAATCACGTCAATTTCAGCCTGCACCGCATCGTAAGAACTCTGTGTCTCTAATAGACTAGTTCTCAATGCGTTGCATTCGTTATCCACGGACGCAGACTGAACCAAGCGTTCTTGTAAACTGTCTATCGTTGTACTAACATGTTGTTCTAGATCTCCCGGTTCAAAATCATGGGATTCCTTGCGATTAGGGACAACGGTATCAGTTGGAATGGAATAGTTTAGCCGTTCCAGTATTCGCCGAGCTGCGTCAGACCAGGCTTTATTTAGTTGTTGTGCACGCCTCAACTCGTTGTTCACTTGAATAGTCACTGCTTCTTGATGGCTGAGCTGTAGGTTCACTTCGGCAAACTGCTCAGCACGAGATTTTTCTAGCTCGGCCAGTTGTACTTTTGTCCGATCCAGTTCATTTCGCAGAACATCTCGTTCGCATTCAGTAAGACGGATTTTTTCAGGCTCAACTGAGCCCAACAGATGAATATATTTACCAACACGGTTCTCGACAGCCGTAAGCATTTCGGTCATTTGTTCAATCCGACTCATTTGGGATGTGTATGATGAACATACGTGATCAAGTTCTTCAGAAAGCCGTGAATTTTCGGTTCCCAGTTCTTTACACTGTTCTATACAGTTCTGGAAATCTATTATTGTGGATGTGTGTTCAGTCTCTTTCTGTATATACTTCATTCTCAAATCTGTAAGTTCCTGAACTTGTGCATCCTGTTGGGCAAATTTTTGTTTGGCGATGTCAAGAAGTCTTTCCACCTCACATGAAAAGGAATCTATTGTACCTGAACTTTCATGCAGCTCCAGTTTCGGTAGCGATGGCTCACAGTAATCTCGAACCGTATTCATAAAACGAAGGAGGCAATCCGTTTGATCGCCTTTCTCGTCGCCTAGTGGAACATGATCTTTGCCGGCAGGGAAGGTTGTGTCAGCTGTTACCATGCTCAAAGGTTTGGTGAATATATGGCGGGAATCTTCCTTGCAATGAGGGCACATTACCAACGTCATTGAATAACCATCATTAAACTCATCCTCTACTGAATCATTCACCCGGGGCCCAGATAGTGTGGAAGAAATAATCTGTTCGTCTCTTTGAACTTCACCAACAAAAGGGGTAACTGACGCGGCTTGTACCGTTCTCTTCCGAAATAGGCCCTCTCCCGCAGTGGTACGCACCGTAGTAAAATCCGAGTAAGGGACATCCAATCGTTTTATCTGCTCGTCATCATCATTCTCTGGTCTACCTCGGGATATATGTTCCGAGGACTGTTTGGGCGGTTTAATCTTCTCAGTCCCACCTTTCTCCAAACTACTGATATCCGGAGGTTTTGTATCACTATCTATCACGTGGGGTACAGTGGGACAAGTAGCCACACTATCAGCCGCAAAGTCAACAGTATGGGTAGTGACTACAGGTTTCGTAGAAAGACCACCTTTACCCGAGATAGCGGTATGCGTTTTACTTTTTTCCTCATTGGGATCTAGGGCCGCTACACCCGTAGCAACCGTATCAATTTGATCGTTTGAGTCGGTTTGGATGTTATTCAACATGTTTCTAAACATATCGTTTAGTAATCTTTCCTCGATAACCTGAGTCTCCATTTGTATCAGCCGTTCATGAAGACAACTAACAGATTTTTGTTGTTCAGACAGCTCATCACGAATATGCAACAACAAGCTGGTCAGACGACTTCTCTCTGCCTGAGCTATACAATACCGCTCCTTCAAATCTTCAACTAATGCGAGCAACTCACGAGTGCATTCCCATGTGCAGCTGGATGTTTCAAGACCTTCAAGACTTGGCGGAGCTTCCAACAGAATTGCTAACTCATTTACGAAACTGCGTAGGTAAGCAGACGTGGAATCCAATGGAAGTACATTGGAATAAACAGAATCTGCTTCGATCATCATTACCGGTCCTGTGGATACTTTAGTAGAGCGCACTGAACTAGACTTAGATAGCGAGCGATCGTTGTATCGTACGTGCATTTCGCTGATTCTTGACAAACGCTTCTCAAGGACATTCAGGGATGAACATATTTGCTGTGTGACATCCTTGCTAATATCGTCCACATACGCCGTTATCTGATTCAATGCTTTGTTAACGCTACACAAATCCGCATATTTTCCTTCCATCTCAAATAATGCTGCTGAACAGACAGAAGTAGGAATTTGGCAAGACCTGGCGGGTTTCAAACCTCTCAAGATCTTCGTTGAGCTTTTAAAGCGAGGTTCTGACTGTTGTAACTCGTGTCGTGTGACACTTGGTGACGTTTCCGGAATACCTCTTTCGAAAACGTGTATTGAATCAAGTATTTGGGAGAACTGATCTTCACCAGGTGGAGCAGATGTGGTGATTTCCGAAACTAATTGGACAAGATATGATTTTATGGCTTCCCAATGTACTTCCGACGCAAATGTGAGACGGTGTGACTTTTGTAGCCGGCTGATGAGTTTCTGGAGATTTTCGGCAACATTTGTAAGGCGTCGTTCTGTTGCACATTTCTGCTGCTCACACAGGCTGTGATTGGCATTCATTTCTTCATAGAGTTGATTCAAACGCTTTCTTTCTTCTGTTAAACTGAGCACACTCAGATTCAATGCATCCTGTTCACATCGTAACTGAGCCGTCTCAGTGATCGCAGCATCAAGTTCATTTTGGAGTTTCGTCAACTGTTGCCGAGCACTGACTAGTTGTTCGTTAAGATAGTTCGTTTCACCCTCATAGTCTTGAAATGTTTTCACCGTTTGCCTCAATTCTATTTCCGGTTTTGTGTCTCCTGACTCGATCAGTTCCGATCTTTCAGTGAAAGCTCCTCCAAGGTCTCGATTCTGAGTTGATATATCACGATTTATGTTATACTGAGCTTCCAAAGTATTCAACTTAACTCGAGTAGCATCCAGCTCTTCTGCCTTTTCCAGATAAAGGTTCATACTACTCTCTAGTTCTGCTCTTTGAGCCTTTAACTCAGCAAACGCATCATCCAATTCTGTTTCTTTTTCTGCCAGCTGACGTTCGACATCTGCCAGAGATATCTGCAATTGATTGACTTCTTCTTCGTGCGACTGTAATTCAGACTGAAGCCTCGAGCGCAGCGAACCGATGCAAGCTCGCGCATTTTCCAATTCACTGAAATCGCTTTCGACGTATGTCGGCAGGGAAGACAGGTTGATATCAGATACGGGACCGGAAGTGGAGAAAACAACTACTTCAGGATGTTCTGAGGTGGTAGATAACATTTCACAAAGGGATAAAAAGTCATCCAAGGCTACTGCAGAAAACAAATCACTTCGCATTGACGACAGGTTCAACAAAGTGACACGAAGTTGAGTGAAATCGCAGGTTGGGCGCTCCACACGTGAGAAAACATCTGAATGTCGACAGATAACATCACAGAACAGAACAATGGCAGAGCTGGACAAATCAACCAAATCCTCCAAAGAAACCAAAGACAAATCTCTAGCCATCAGTTCCGATCGCAAATGCCCAACCTCATTCTCCAAAGCCTCCAAAGTCAACGACAAAGAGGAAGGCTGGACAATACCCCAAAAGTGATCAGGAAACATACAACCAAAATCAGCGGTGAACACGGAATCAGATAAGCCCACTTCACAGTCCCGCGTGGAGGAAACTCGAGGATCCCCTAAAAATTCCAAATGAACAACACGCTCGGCCACTGCCGGACGACCCAGTAAATCACCGCGCTCTAAAGCCTCCACCTCATCTTGCTCATGCGTCTCATGAACAACGCTCAGCTGATTCTCCAACTCGCGAACACGGCTCTCCAAATCGACCACCAATGATCGATGACGATCACGTTCACATGCCACGGCAGCCCATAGACTGTCCAAACCGGAAACACACCGGTTCACATCCGACAAACACTCCGATTGCCAGTCCGAATGAGCACCACGCAACGAGCGCAACTGAGCACCAACCGAAAACAATACCTCCCTCAACTTCTCCACAGACGACTGTGACGCAGCACCACTGGACGATAGCAACGATTCATATCTCGAAACCAAACGCGAAGCTGTCTCCTCCGATTCCAACAAACGATCGGACAATTCCGATAAGCGAACAGTTTGGCTATCAATTGTCCGCTGTGCGTCAGAAAGACTAGTCTCAGACGCGCGAAGTTGTACACGCAAACTATCCAACATGGCCACACTATCATCTCGTTGATTCTCAGCATTCAATCGGGCCAAATCAGATTGCAACAATCTAGCACGCACATCCTCCAATTCGGCATCAACCAGACCGCGCTCATCTTTCGCCGCCTCCAAACTCGAACGGAGCTCACGCAACTGATGCGACAAAACAACAAGTGCGCCCTTAGCCCCGTCCACTTCTTCGCTCGCCAGCGTCAACACCGAATCGCGTTCCGATACACTGGCCCGAAGCACGCCAATCTCCTGCAACAATTGATCATGGCTAGAACGAGCATCGGATAACTCCGCTCTCAATTTTTCCAATTCAACAACGTCAACCGACTCGCGAGAAGAGACCGCATACTCACTACGTGACTCAAGCTCAGCCAGATTCGAGCGAGCCTCGGACAATTGTTTCTCCAAATCCGCCTTCACTCGTTCAAACAACTCAATCCGGTCTAATGCATCTCGAAGACGAGATCCCAATTCAGACAACTCAGTTGAACAAATCGGTTCAATAGAATCGATCAATGACAAATCGGATTGAATACATTCATCAACACCAACAACACCAACGACCGGCGCATCGCTAGTCAAACCGCCAGAATCAGCAACCACTTCGCACGGATACGCCACAACTGGGGCATCTGAACTGACACACAATTCTGCACTAACCACATCCGGTAAAGCAAACTGAGTGACAACACGGTCCTCCGATATCGGACACACCGAGGTCTGGTCGAACTCCAAACCTGAACTCGGACCAAATTCTGTAACAGGACCGGTCATCAACACACGACTGCTTAACAAAGACAGTTCACTACGCTTCTCACACAACTCCTGAGAAGCACGTGTGTAAGCATCCATAAGCAAACGGTGCTCGTCTCGAACACTAGCCAATTCAGTTTCCAACTGAGAAGTCAACTCCACATCCGTCTGCACACTGACCGAACAACCGGAAGAATCCAAAATAGGTGAACCAACAACAGAAACATTCGCGCGCAATCGAGACAACTCCAACTGCGCACTAAACAATGCCTCTTCCGCATCATGGAACTTCGATGCTGAGTCCGCCTGTGCCTTCTGCAAATCCGACAATTCGTCCTCTTTCAACGATAACACAAAACGAACATCACGAAGAGAAGAGTCACGTTCTGCAAGCAGTTTGGACAAAACAACAATCTGATCCGAATAAGCCGACAATTGGGCACGCAACTCCTCCGTGGACAATTCCTCTCCAACACGCTCACACTCAGCCTCAACCGCAGACAAAGTCACAGCCTGATCCGACAACATCTCACCAGGCAATTCCACGGACCCAGACAACGGAGATAGAGGTGGTGGTGGAAGCTCAGACGCTTGTGGCACATCACTCACCGAGACAAGATCAGTCAGAGACGTTGACACGGCCGCATCCACACCATCACCTCCAACGTACGAGTGCCAACCGGCACTAACCAACAATTCTTCCGTCACAACTCCAACATCAACATGATCGAATTTAGTCGCCACAAGCCCAAATTCCAATCCTCTCAATTCGGAAGGCAAACCCTCATCTACAAACGACACATCCGCGTCAACCATACGATCAACCAGGCCTCTCGATCCGATCGGTGCATCTGAGGTGCCAAACTCGACACCCATTCCCAACAGGTCCACACGCTTACGCAAAACGCTCAACTCATCAATAGCCCGATCACGATCCGAAATTACCTCATTCAAACGAGATTCAAACTCACTCGTTGCTTCAAGCATCGAACTGTTCAATCGATTTGCAAATGTCTCTTGCAATTCCAAGCAACGCCTCTCCAAAATATCACACTGCTCACCAGAACTTCGGGAACGAGCTTCCGACACTTCCAACTCCGTGCGAGCAATCGACAAATCCTTCTGCGTCGACAACAATTCAGCTTGCAACGCATCCAACTGACCACGCAAAACAGTCAACTCAGCAATCCGGTCCGACAACTGACCACCGGACACGGATAATTCTTCGCTCAAATGCACATTCTCATCACGCAAACGAGAACACTCAGCACAAGACTCAAACAACTCAGCCGATTCGCCTTGCACTTCCAAACATTCAACATGCTCACCCACTGCCGGACGACCCAGTAAATCACCGCGCTCTAAAGCCTCCACCTCATCTTGCTCATGCGTCTCATGAACAACGCTCAGCTGATTCTCCAACTCGCGAACACGGCTCTCCAAATCGACCACCAATGACCGATGACGATCACGTTCACATGCCACGGCAGCCCATAGACTGTCCAAACCGGAAACACACCGGTTCACATCCGACAAACACTCCGATTGCCAGTCCGAATGAGCACCACGCAACGAGCGCAACTGAGCACCAACCGAAAACAATACCTCCCTCAACTTCTCCACAGACGACTGTGACGCAGCACCACTGGACGATAGCAACGATTCATATCTCGAAACCAAACGCGAAGCTGTCTCCTCCGATTCCAACAAACGATCGGACAATTCCGATAAGCGAACAGTTTGGCTATCAATTGTCCGCTGTGCGTCAGAAAGACTAGTCTCAGACGCGCGAAGTTGTACACGCAAACTATCCAACATGGCCACACTATCATCTCGTTGATTCTCAGCATTCAATCGGGCCAAATCAGATTGCAACAATCTAGCACGCACATCCTCCAATTCGGCATCAACCAGACCGCGCTCATCTTTCGCCGCCTCCAAACTCGAACGGAGCTCACGCAACTGATGCGACAAAACAACAAGTGCGCCCTTAGCCCCGTCCACTTCTTCGCTCGCCAGCGTCAACACCGAATCGCGTTCCGATACACTGGCCCGAAGCACGCCAATCTCCTGCAACAATTGATCATGGCTAGAACGAGCATCGGATAACTCCGCTCTCAATTTTTCCAATTCAACAACGTCAACCGACTCGCGAGAAGAGACCGCATACTCACTACGTGACTCAAGCTCAGCCAGATTCGAGCGAGCCTCGGACAATTGTTTCTCCAAATCCGCCTTCACTCGTTCAAACAACTCAATCCGGTCTAATGCATCTCGAAGACGAGATCCCAATTCAGACAACTCAGTTGAACAAATCGGTTCAATAGAATCGATCAATGACAAATCGGATTGAATACATTCATCAACACCAACAACACCAACGACCGGCGCATCGCTAGTCAAACCGCCAGAATCAGCAACCACTTCGCACGGATACGCCACAACTGGGGCATCTGAACTGACACACAATTCTGCACTAACCACATCCGGTAAAGCAAACTGAGTGACAACACGGTCCTCCGATATCGGACACACCGAGGTCTGGTCGAACTCCAAACCTGAACTCGGACCAAATTCTGTAACAGGACCGGTCATCAACACACGACTGCTTAACAAAGACAGTTCACTACGCTTCTCACACAACTCCTGAGAAGCACGTGTGTAAGCGTCCATAAGCAAACGGTGCTCGTCTCGAACACTAGCCAATTCAGTTTCCAACTGAGAAGTCAACTCCACATCCGTCTGCACACTGACCGAACAACCGGAAGAATCCAAAATAGGTGAACCAACAACAGAAACATTCGCGCGCAATCGAGACAACTCCAACTGCGCACTAAACAATGCCTCTTCCGCATCATGGAACTTCGATGCTGAGTCCGCCTGTGCCTTCTGCAAATCCGACAATTCGTCCTCTTTCAACGATAACACAAAACGAACATCACGAAGAGAAGAGTCACGTTCTGCAAGCAGTTTGGACAAAACAACAATCTGATCCGAATAAGCCGACAATTGGGCACGCAACTCCTCCGTGGACAATTCCTCTCCAACACGCTCACACTCAGCCTCAACCGCAGACAAAGTCACAGCCTGATCCGACAACATCTCACCAGGCAATTCCACGGACCCAGACAACGGAGATAGAGGTGGTGGTGGAAGCTCAGACGCTTGTGGCACATCACTCACCGAGACAAGATCAGTCAGAGACGTTGACACGGCCGCATCCACACCATCACCTCCAACGTACGAGTGCCAACCGGCACTAACCAACAATTCTTCCGTCACAACTCCAACATCAACATGATCGAATTTAGTCGCCACAAGCCCAAATCCCAATCCTCTCAATTCAGAAGGCAAACCCTCATCTACAAACGGCACATCCGCGTCAACCATACGATCAACCAGGCCTCTCGATCCGATCGGTGCATCTGAGGTGCCAAACTCGACACCCATTCCCAACAGGTCCACACGCTTACGCAAAACGCTCAACTCATCAATAGCCCGATCACGATCCGAAATTACCTCATTCAAACGAGATTCAAACTCACTCGTTGCTTCAAGCATCGAACTGTTCAATCGATTTGCAAATGTCTCTTGCAATTCCAAGCAACGCCTCTCCAAAATATCACACTGCTCACCAGAACTTCGGGAACGAGCTTCCGACACTTCCAACTCCGTGCGAGCAATCGACAAATCCTTCTGCGTCGACAACAATTCAGCTTGCAACGCATCCAACTGACCACGCAAAACAGTCAACTCAGCAATCCGGTCCGACAACTGACCACCGGACACGGATAATTCTTCGCTCAAATGCACATTCTCATCACGCAAACGAGAACACTCAGCACAAGACTCAAACAACTCAGCCGATTCGCCTTGCACTTCCAAACATTCAACATGCTCACCCACTGCCGGACGACCCAGTAAATCACCGCGCTCTAAAGCCTCCACCTCATCTTGCTCATGCGTCTCATGAACAACGCTCAGCTGATTCTCCAACTCGCGAACACGGCTCTCCAAATCGACCACCAATGACCGATGACGATCACGTTCACATGCCACGGCAGCCCATAGACTGTCCAAACCGGAAACACACCGGTTCACATCCGACAAACACTCCGATTGCCAGTCCGAATGAGCACCACGCAACGAGCGCAACTGAGCACCAACCGAAAACAATACCTCCCTCAACTTCTCCACAGACGACTGTGACGCAGCACCACTGGACGATAGCAACGATTCATATCTCGAAACCAAACGCGAAGCTGTCTCCTCCGATTCCAACAAACGATCGGACAATTCCGATAAGCGAACAGTTTGGCTATCAATTGTCCGCTGTGCGTCAGAAAGACTAGTCTCAGACGCGCGAAGTTGTACACGCAAACTATCTAACATGGCCACACTATCATCTCGTTGATTCTCAGCATTCAATCGGGCCAAATCAGATTGCAACAATCTAGCACGCACATCCTCCAATTCGGCATCAACCAGACCGCGCTCATCTTTCGCCGCCTCCAAACTCGAACGGAGCTCACGCAACTGATGCGACAAAACAACAAGTGCGCCCTTAGCCCCGTCCACTTCTTCGCTCGCCAGCGTCAACACCGAATCGCGTTCCGATACACTGGCCCGAAGCACGCCAATCTCCTGCAACAATTGATCATGGCTAGAACGAGCATCGGATAACTCCGCTCTCAATTTTTCCAATTCAACAACGTCAACCGACTCGCGAGAAGAGACCGCATACTCACTACGTGACTCAAGCTCAGCCAGATTCGAGCGAGCCTCGGACAATTGTTTCTCCAAATCCGCCTTCACTCGTTCAAACAACTCAATCCGGTCTAATGCATCTCGAAGACGAGATCCCAATTCAGACAACTCAGTTGAACAAATCGGTTCAATAGAATCGATCAATGACAAATCGGATTGAATACATTCATCAACACCAACAACACCAACGACCGGCGCATCGCTAGTCAAACCGCCAGAATCAGCAACCACTTCGCACGGATACGCCACAACTGGGGCATCTGAACTGACACACAATTCTGCACTAACCACATCCGGTAAAGCAAACTGAGTGACAACACGGTCCTCCGATATCGGACACACCGAGGTCTGGTCGAACTCCAAACCTGAACTCGGACCAAATTCTGTAACAGGACCGGTCATCAACACACGACTGCTTAACAAAGACAGTTCACTACGCTTCTCACACAACTCCTGAGAAGCACGTGTGTAAGCATCCA
The DNA here is from genome assembly GCA_948099385.1 of Fasciola hepatica. NCBI lineage: Eukaryota > Metazoa > Platyhelminthes > Trematoda > Plagiorchiida > Fasciolidae > Fasciola > Fasciola hepatica. Next base: position 6,516,262 of record CANUEZ040000053.1, read on the forward strand.
TAAGCAAACGGTGCTCGTCTCGAACACTAGCCAATTCAGTTTCCAACTGAGAAGTCAACTCCACATCCGTCTGCACACTGACCGAACAACCGGAAGAATCCAAAATAGGTGAACCAACAACAGAAACATTCGCGCGCAATCGAGACAACTCCAACTGCGCACTAAACAATGCCTCTTCCGCATCATGGAACTTCGATGCTGAGTCCGCCTGTGCCTTCTGCAAATCCGACAATTCGTCCTCTTTCAACGATAACACAAAACGAACATCACGAAGAGAAGAGTCACGTTCTGCAAGCAGTTTGGACAAAACAACAATCTGATCCGAATAAGCCGACAATTGGGCACGCAACTCCTCCGTGGACAATTCCTCTCCAACACGCTCACACTCAGCCTCAACCGCAGACAAAGTCACAGCCTGATCCGACAACATCTCACCAGGCAATTCCACGGACCCAGACAACGGAGATAGAGGTGGTGGTGGAAGCTCAGACGCTTGTGGCACATCACTCACCGAGACAAGATCAGTCAGAGACGTTGACACGGCCGCATCCACACCATCACCTCCAACGTACGAGTGCCAACCGGCACTAACCAACAATTCTTCCGTCACAACTCCAACATCAACATGATCGAATTTAGTCGCCACAAGCCCAAATCCCAATCCTCTCAATTCAGAAGGCAAACCCTCATCTACAAACGGCACATCCGCGTCAACCATACGATCAACCAGGCCTCTCGATCCGATCGGTGCATCTGAGGTGCCAAACTCGACACCCATTCCCAACAGGTCCACACGCTTACGCAAAACGCTCAACTCATCAATAGCCCGATCACGATCCGAAATTACCTCATTCAAACGAGATTCAAACTCACTCGTTGCTTCAAGCATCGAACTGTTCAATCGATTTGCAAATGTCTCTTGCAATTCCAAGCAACGCCTCTCCAAAATATCACACTGCTCACCAGAACTTCGGGAACGAGCTTCCGACACTTCCAACTCCGTGCGAGCAATCGACAAATCCTTCTGCGTCGACAACAATTCAGCTTGCAACGCATCCAACTGACCACGCAAAACAGTCAACTCAGCAATCCGGTCCGACAACTGACCACCGGACACGGATAATTCTTCGCTCAAATGCACATTCTCATCACGCAAACGAGAACACTCAGCACAAGACTCAAACAACTCAGCCGATTCGCCTTGCACTTCCAAACATTCAACATGCTCACCCACTGCCGGACGACCCAGTAAATCACCGCGCTCTAAAGCCTCCACCTCATCTTGCTCATGCGTCTCATGAACAACGCTCAGCTGATTCTCCAACTCGCGAACACGGCTCTCCAAATCGACCACCAATGACCGATGACGATCACGTTCACATGCCACGGCAGCCCATAGACTGTCCAAACCGGAAACACACCGGTTCACATCCGACAAACACTCCGATTGCCAGTCCGAATGAGCACCACGCAACGAGCGCAACTGAGCACCAACCGAAAACAATACCTCCCTCAACTTCTCCACAGACGACTGTGACGCAGCACCACTGGACGATAGCAACGATTCATATCTCGAAACCAAACGCGAAGCTGTCTCCTCCGATTCCAACAAACGATCGGACAATTCCGATAAGCGAACAGTTTGGCTATCAATTGTCCGCTGTGCGTCAGAAAGACTAGTCTCAGACGCGCGAAGTTGTACACGCAAACTATCCAACATGGCCACACTATCATCTCGTTGATTCTCAGCATTCAATCGGGCCAAATCAGATTGCAACAATCTAGCACGCACATCCTCCAATTCGGCATCAACCAGACCGCGCTCATCTTTCGCCGCCTCCAAACTCGAACGGAGCTCACGCAACTGATGCGACAAAACAACAAGTGCGCCCTTAGCCCCGTCCACTTCTTCGCTCGCCAGCGTCAACACCGAATCGCGTTCCGATACACTGGCCCGAAGCACGCCAATCTCCTGCAACAATTGATCATGGCTAGAACGAGCATCGGATAACTCCGCTCTCAATTTTTCCAATTCAACAACGTCAACCGACTCGCGAGAAGAGACCGCATACTCACTACGTGACTCAAGCTCAGCCAGATTCGAGCGAGCCTCGGACAATTGTTTCTCCAAATCCGCCTTCACTCGTTCAAACAACTCAATCCGGTCTAATGCATCTCGAAGACGAGATCCCAATTCAGACAACTCAGTTGAACAAATCGGTTCAATAGAATCGATCAATGACAAATCGGATTGAATACATTCATCAACACCAACAACACCAACGACCGGCGCATCGCTAGTCAAACCGCCAGAATCAGCAACCACTTCGCACGGATACGCCACAACTGGGGCATCTGAACTGACACACAATTCTGCACTAACCACATCCGGTAAAGCAAACTGAGTGACAACACGGTCCTCCGATATCGGACACACCGAGGTCTGGTCGAACTCCAAACCTGAACTCGGACCAAATTCTGTAACAGGACCGGTCATCAACACACGACTGCTTAACAAAGACAGTTCACTACGCTTCTCACACAACTCCTGAGAAGCACGTGTGTAAGCATCCATAAGCAAACGGTGCTCGTCTCGAACACTAGCCAATTCAGTTTCCAACTGAGAAGTCAACTCCACATCCGTCTGCACACTGACCGAACAACCGGAAGAATCCAAAATAGGTGAACCAACAACAGAAACATTCGCGCGCAATCGAGACAACTCCAACTGCGCACTAAACAATGCCTCTTCCGCATCATGGAACTTCGATGCTGAGTCCGCCTGTGCCTTCTGCAAATCCGACAATTCGTCCTCTTTCAACGATAACACAAAACGAACATCACGAAGAGAAGAGTCACGTTCTGCAAGCAGTTTGGACAAAACAACAATCTGATCCGAATAAGCCGACAATTGGGCACGCAACTCCTCCGTGGACAATTCCTCTCCAACACGCTCACACTCAGCCTCAACCGCAGACAAAGTCACAGCCTGATCCGACAACATCTCACCAGGCAATTCCACGGACCCAGACAACGGAGATAGAGGTGGTGGTGGAAGCTCAGACGCTTGTGGCACATCACTCACCGAGACAAGATCAGTCAGAGACGTTGACACGGCCGCATCCACACCATCACCTCCAACGTACGAGTGCCAACCGGCACTAACCAACAATTCTTCCGTCACAACTCCAACATCAACATGATCGAATTTAGTCGCCACAAGCCCAAATCCCAATCCTCTCAATTCGGAAGGCAAACCCTCATCTACAAACGACACATCCGCGTCAACCATACGATCAACCAGGCCTCTCGATCCGATCGGTGCATCTGAGGTGCCAAACTCGACACCCATTCCCAACAGGTCCACACGCTTACGCAAAACGCTCAACTCATCAATAGCCCGATCACGATCCGAAATTACCTCATTCAAACGAGATTCAAACTCACTCGTTGCTTCAAGCATCGAACTGTTCAATCGATTTGCAAATGTCTCTTGCAATTCCAAGCAACGCCTCTCCAAAATATCACACTGCTCACCAGAACTTCGGGAACGAGCTTCCGACACTTCCAACTCCGTGCGAGCAATCGACAAATCCTTCTGCGTCGACAACAATTCAGCTTGCAACGCATCCAACTGACCACGCAAAACAGTCAACTCAGCAATCCGGTCCGACAACTGACCACCGGACACGGATAATTCTTCGCTCAAATGCACATTCTCATCACGCAAACGAGAACACTCAGCACAAGACTCAAACAACTCAGCCGATTCGCCTTGCACTTCCAAACATTCAACATGCTCACCCACTGCCGGACGACCCAGTAAATCACCGCGCTCTAAAGCCTCCACCTCATCTTGCTCATGCGTCTCATGAACAACGCTCAGCTGATTCTCCAACTCGCGAACACGGCTCTCCAAATCGACCACCAATGACCGATGACGATCACGTTCACATGCCACGGCAGCCCATAGACTGTCCAAACCGGAAACACACCGGTTCACATCCGACAAACACTCCGATTGCCAGTCCGAATGAGCACCACGCAACGAGCGCAACTGAGCACCAACCGAAAACAATACCTCCCTCAACTTCTCCACAGACGACTGTGACGCAGCACCACTGGACGATAGCAACGATTCATATCTCGAAACCAAACGCGAAGCTGTCTCCTCCGATTCCAACAAACGATCGGACAATTCCGATAAGCGAACAGTTTGGCTATCAATTGTCCGCTGTGCGTCAGAAAGACTAGTCTCAGACGCGCGAAGTTGTACACGCAAACTATCCAACATGGCCACACTATCATCTCGTTGATTCTCAGCATTCAATCGGGCCAAATCAGATTGCAACAATCTAGCACGCACATCCTCCAATTCGGCATCAACCAGACCGCGCTCATCTTTCGCCGCCTCCAAACTCGAACGGAGCTCACGCAACTGATGCGACAAAACAACAAGTGCGCCCTTAGCCCCGTCCACTTCTTCGCTCGCCAGCGTCAACACCGAATCGCGTTCCGATACACTGGCCCGAAGCACGCCAATCTCCTGCAACAATTGATCATGGCTAGAACGAGCATCGGATAACTCCGCTCTCAATTTTTCCAATTCAACAACGTCAACCGACTCGCGAGAAGAGACCGCATACTCACTACGTGACTCAAGCTCAGCCAGATTCGAGCGAGCCTCGGACAATTGTTTCTCCAAATCCGCCTTCACTCGTTCAAACAACTCAATCCGGTCTAATGCATCTCGAAGACGAGATCCCAATTCAGACAACTCAGTTGAACAAATCGGTTCAATAGAATCGATCAATGACAAATCGGATTGAATACATTCATCAACACCAACAACACCAACGACCGGCGCATCGCTAGTCAAACCGCCAGAATCAGCAACCACTTCGCACGGATACGCCACAACTGGGGCATCTGAACTGACACACAATTCTGCACTAACCACATCCGGTAAAGCAAACTGAGTGACAACACGGTCCTCCGATATCGGACACACCGAGGTCTGGTCGAACTCCAAACCTGAACTCGGACCAAATTCTGTAACAGGACCGGTCATCAACACACGACTGCTTAACAAAGACAGTTCACTACGCTTCTCACACAACTCCTGAGAAGCACGTGTGTAAGCATCCATAAGCAAACGGTGCTCGTCTCGAACACTAGCCAATTCAGTTTCCAACTGAGAAGTCAACTCCACATCCGTCTGCACACTGACCGAACAACCGGAAGAATCCAAAATAGGTGAACCAACAACAGAAACATTCGCGCGCAATCGAGACAACTCCAACTGCGCACTAAACAATGCCTCTTCCGCATCATGGAACTTCGATGCTGAGTCCGCCTGTGCCTTCTGCAAATCCGACAATTCGTCCTCTTTCAACGATAACACAAAACGAACATCACGAAGAGAAGAGTCACGTTCTGCAAGCAGTTTGGACAAAACAACAATCTGATCCGAATAAGCCGACAATTGGGCACGCAACTCCTCCGTGGACAATTCCTCTCCAACACGCTCACACTCAGCCTCAACCGCAGACAAAGTCACAGCCTGATCCGACAACATCTCACCAGGCAATTCCACGGACCCAGACAACGGAGATAGAGGTGGTGGTGGAAGCTCAGACGCTTGTGGCACATCACTCACCGAGACAAGATCAGTCAGAGACGTTGACACGGCCGCATCCACACCATCACCTCCAACGTACGAGTGCCAACCGGCACTAACCAACAATTCTTCCGTCACAACTCCAACATCAACATGATCGAATTTAGTCGCCACAAGCCCAAATCCCAATCCTCTCAATTCGGAAGGCAAACCCTCATCTACAAACGACACATCCGCGTCAACCATACGATCAACCAGGCCTCTCGATCCGATCGGTGCATCTGAGGTGCCAAACTCGACACCCATTCCCAACAGGTCCACACGCTTACGCAAAACGCTCAACTCATCAATAGCCCGATCACGATCCGAAATTACCTCATTCAAACGAGATTCAAACTCACTCGTTGCTTCAAGCATCGAACTGTTCAATCGATTTGCAAATGTCTCTTGCAATTCCAAGCAACGCCTCTCCAAAATATCACACTGCTCACCAGAACTTCGGGAACGAGCTTCCGACACTTCCAACTCCGTGCGAGCAATCGACAAATCCTTCTGCGTCGACAACAATTCAGCTTGCAACGCATCCAACTGACCACGCAAAACAGTCAACTCAGCAATCCGGTCCGACAACTGACCACCGGACACGGATAATTCTTCGCTCAAATGCACATTCTCATCACGCAAACGAGAACACTCAGCACAAGACTCAAACAACTCAGCCGATTCGCCTTGCACTTCCAAACATTCAACATGCTCACCCACTGCCGGACGACCCAGTAAATCACCGCGCTCTAAAGCCTCCACCTCATCTTGCTCATGCGTCTCATGAACAACGCTCAGCTGATTCTCCAACTCGCGAACACGGCTCTCCAAATCGACCACCAATGACCGATGACGATCACGTTCACATGCCACGGCAGCCCATAGACTGTCCAAACCGGAAACACACCGGTTCACATCCGACAAACACTCCGATTGCCAGTCCGAATGAGCACCACGCAACGAGCGCAACTGAGCACCAACCGAAAACAATACCTCCCTCAACTTCTCCACAGACGACTGTGACGCAGCACCACTGGACGATAGCAACGATTCATATCTCGAAACCAAACGCGAAGCTGTCTCCTCCGATTCCAACAAACGATCGGACAATTCCGATAAGCGAACAGTTTGGCTATCAATTGTCCGCTGTGCGTCAGAAAGACTAGTCTCAGACGCGCGAAGTTGTACACGCAAACTATCCAACATGGCCACACTATCATCTCGTTGATTCTCAGCATTCAATCGGGCCAAATCAGATTGCAACAATCTAGCACGCACATCCTCCAATTCGGCATCAACCAGACCGCGCTCATCTTTCGCCGCCTCCAAACTCGAACGGAGCTCACGCAACTGATGCGACAAAACAACAAGTGCGCCCTTAGCCCCGTCCACTTCTTCGCTCGCCAGCGTCAACACCGAATCGCGTTCCGATACACTGGCCCGAAGCACGCCAATCTCCTGCAACAATTGATCATGGCTAGAACGAGCATCGGATAACTCCGCTCTCAATTTTTCCAATTCAACAACGTCAACCGACTCGCGAGAAGAGACCGCATACTCACTACGTGACTCAAGCTCAGCCAGATTCGAGCGAGCCTCGGACAATTGTTTCTCCAAATCCGCCTTCACTCGTTCAAACAACTCAATCCGGTCTAATGCATCTCGAAGACGAGATCCCAATTCAGACAACTCAGTTGAACAAATCGGTTCAATAGAATCGATCAATGACAAATCGGATTGAATACATTCATCAACACCAACAACACCAACGACCGGCGCATCGCTAGTCAAACCGCCAGAATCAGCAACCACTTCGCACGGATACGCCACAACTGGGGCATCTGAACTGACACACAATTCTGCACTAACCACATCCGGTAAAGCAAACTGAGTGACAACACGGTCCTCCGATATCGGACACACCGAGGTCTGGTCGAACTCCAAACCTGAACTCGGACCAAATTCTGTAACAGGACCGGTCATCAACACACGACTGCTTAACAAAGACAGTTCACTACGCTTCTCACACAACTCCTGAGAAGCACGTGTGTAAGCATCCATAAGCAAACGGTGCTCGTCTCGAACACTAGCCAATTCAGTTTCCAACTGAGAAGTCAACTCCACATCCGTCTGCACACTGACCGAACAACCGGAAGAATCCAAAATAGGTGAACCAACAACAGAAACATTCGCGCGCAATCGAGACAACTCCAACTGCGCACTAAACAATGCCTCTTCCGCATCATGGAACTTCGATGCTGAGTCCGCCTGTGCCTTCTGCAAATCCGACAATTCGTCCTCTTTCAACGATAACACAAAACGAACATCACGAAGAGAAGAGTCACGTTCTGCAAGCAGTTTGGACAAAACAACAATCTGATCCGAATAAGCCGACAATTGGGCACGCAACTCCTCCGTGGACAATTCCTCTCCAACACGCTCACACTCAGCCTCAACCGCAGACAAAGTCACAGCCTGATCCGACAACATCTCACCAGGCAATTCCACGGACCCAGACAACGGAGATAGAGGTGGTGGTGGAAGCTCAGACGCTTGTGGCACATCACTCACCGAGACAAGATCAGTCAGAGACGTTGACACGGCCGCATCCACACCATCACCTCCAACGTACGAGTGCCAACCGGCACTAACCAACAATTCTTCCGTCACAACTCCAACATCAACATGATCGAATTTAGTCGCCACAAGCCCAAATCCCAATCCTCTCAATTCGGAAGGCAAACCCTCATCTACAAACGACACATCCGCGTCAACCATACGATCAACCAGGCCTCTCGATCCGATCGGTGCATCTGAGGTGCCAAACTCGACACCCATTCCCAACAGGTCCACACGCTTACGCAAAACGCTCAACTCATCAATAGCCCGATCACGATCCGAAATTACCTCATTCAAACGAGATTCAAACTCACTCGTTGCTTCAAGCATCGAACTGTTCAATCGATTTGCAAATGTCTCTTGCAATTCCAAGCAACGCCTCTCCAAAATATCACACTGCTCACCAGAACTTCGGGAACGAGCTTCCGACACTTCCAACTCCGTGCGAGCAATCGACAAATCCTTCTGCGTCGACAACAATTCAGCTTGCAACGCATCCAACTGACCACGCAAAACAGTCAACTCAGCAATCCGGTCCGACAACTGACCACCGGACACGGATAATTCTTCGCTCAAATGCACATTCTCATCACGCAAACGAGAACACTCAGCACAAGACTCAAACAACTCAGCCGATTCGCCTTGCACTTCCAAACATTCAACATGCTCACCCACTGCCGGACGACCCAGTAAATCACCGCGCTCTAAAGCCTCCACCTCATCTTGCTTATGCGTCTCATGAACAACGCTCAGCTGATTCTCCAACTCGCGAACACGGCTCTCCAAATCGACCACCAATGACCGATGACGATCACGTTCACATGCCACGGCAGCCCATAGACTGTCCAAACCGGAAACACACCGGTTCACATCCGACAAACACTCCGATTGCCAGTCCGAATGAGCACCACGCAACGAGCGCAACTGAGCACCAACCGAAAACAATACCTCCCTCAACTTCTCCACAGACGACTGTGACGCAGCACCACTGGACGATAGCAACGATTCATATCTCGAAACCAAACGCGAAGCTGTCTCCTCCGATTCCAACAAACGATCGGACAATTCCGATAAGCGAACAGTTTGGCTATCAATTGTCCGCTGTGCGTCAGAAAGACTAGTCTCAGACGCGCGAAGTTGTACACGCAAACTATCCAACATGGCCACACTATCATCTCGTTGATTCTCAGCATTCAATCGGGCCAAATCAGATTGCAACAATCTAGCACGCACATCCTCCAATTCGGCATCAACCAGACCGCGCTCATCTTTCGCCGCCTCCAAACTCGAACGGAGCTCACGCAACTGATGCGACAAAACAACAAGTGCGCCCTTAGCCCCGTCCACTTCTTCGCTCGCCAGCGTCAACACCAAATCGCGTTCCGATACACTGGCCCGAAGCACGCCAATCTCCTGCAACAATTGATCATGGCTAGAACGAGCATCGGATAACTCCGCTCTCAATTTTTCCAATTCAACAACGTCAACCGACTCGCGAGAAGAGACCGCATACTCACTACGTGACTCAAGCTCAGCCAGATTCGAGCGAGCCTCGGACAATTGTTTCTCCAAATCCGCCTTCACTCGTTCAAACAACTCAATCCGGTCTAATGCATCTCGAAGACGAGATCCCAATTCAGACAACTCAGTTGAACAAATCGGTTCAATAGAATCGATCAATGACAAATCGGATTGAATACATTCATCAACACCAACAACACCAACGACCGGCGCATCGCTAGTCAAACCGCCAGAATCAGCAACCACTTCGCACGGATACGCCACAACTGGGGCATCTGAACTGACACACAATTCTGCACTAACCACATCCGGTAAAGCAAACTGAGTGACAACACGGTCCTCCGATATCGGACACACCGAGGTCTGGTCGAACTCCAAACCTGAACTCGGACCAAATTCTGTAACAGGACCGGTCATCAACACACGACTGCTTAACAAAGACAGTTCACTACGCTTCTCACACAACTCCTGAGAAGCACGTGTGTAAGCATCCATAAGCAAACGGTGCTCGTCTCGAACACTAGCCAATTCAGTTTCCAACTGAGAAGTCAACTCCACATCCGTCTGCACACTGACCGAACAACCGGAAGAATCCAAAATAGGTGAACCAACAACAGAAACATTCGCGCGCAATCGAGACAACTCCAACTGCGCACTAAACAATGCCTCTTCCGCATCATGGAACTTCGATGCTGAGTCCGCCTGTGCCTTCTGCAAATCCGACAATTCGTCCTCTTTCAACGATAACACAAAACGAACATCACGAAGAGAAGAGTCACGTTCTGCAAGCAGTTTGGACAAAACAACAATCTGATCCGAATAAGCCGACAATTGGGCACGCAACTCCTCCGTGGACAATTCCTCTCCAACACGCTCACACTCAGCCTCAACCGCAGACAAAGTCACAGCCTGATCCGACAACATCTCACCAGGCAATTCCACGGACCCAGACAACGGAGATAGAGGTGGTGGTGGAAGCTCAGACGCTTGTGGCACATCACTCACCGAGACAAGATCAGTCAGAGACGTTGACACGGCCGCATCCACACCATCACCTCCAACGTACGAGTGCCAACCGGCACTAACCAACAATTCTTCCGTCACAACTCCAACATCAACATGATCGAATTTAGTCGCCACAAGCCCAAATCCCAATCCTCTCAATTCGGAAGGCAAACCCTCATCTACAAACGACACATCCGCGTCAACCATACGATCAACCAGGCCTCTCGATCCGATCGGTGCATCTGAGGTGCCAAACTCGACACCCATTCCCAACAGGTCCACACGCTTACGCAAAACGCTCAACTCATCAATAGCCCGATCACGATCCGAAATTACCTCATTCAAACGAGATTCAAACTCACTCGTTGCTTCAAGCATCGAACTGTTCAATCGATTTGCAAATGTCTCTTGCAATTCCAAGCAACGCCTCTCCAAAATATCACACTGCTCACCAGAACTTCGGGAACGAGCTTCCGACACTTCCAACTCCGTGCGAGCAATCGACAAATCCTTCTGCGTCGACAACAATTCAGCTTGCAACGCATCCAACTGACCACGCAAAACAGTCAACTCAGCAATCCGGTCCGACAACTGACCACCGGACACGGATAATTCTTCGCTCAAATGCACATTCTCATCACGCAAACGAGAACACTCAGCACAAGACTCAAACAACTCAGCCGATTCGCCTTGCACTTCCAAACATTCAACATGCTCACCCACTGCCGGACGACCCAGTAAATCACCGCGCTCTAAAGCCTCCACCTCATCTTGCTTATGCGTCTCATGAACAACGCTCAGCTGATTCTCCAACTCGCGAACACGGCTCTCCAAATCGACCACCAATGACCGATGACGATCACGTTCACATGCCACGGCAGCCCATAGACTGTCCAAACCGGAAACACACCGGTTCACATCCGACAAACACTCCGATTGCCAGTCCGAATGAGCACCACGCAACGAGCGCAACTGAGCACCAACCGAAAACAATACCTCCCTCAACTTCTCCACAGACGACTGTGACGCAGCACCACTGGACGATAGCAACGATTCATATCTCGAAACCAAACGCGAAGCTGTCTCCTCCGATTCCAACAAACGATCGGACAATTCCGATAAGCGAACAGTTTGGCTATCAATTGTCCGCTGTGCGTCAGAAAGACTAGTCTCAGACGCGCGAAGTTGTACACGCAAACTATCTAACATGGCCACACTATCATCTCGTTGATTCTCAGCATTCAATCGGGCCAAATCAGATTGCAACAATCTAGCACGCACATCCTCCAATTCGGCATCAACCAGACCGCGCTCATCTTTCGCCGCCTCCAAACTCGAACGGAGCTCACGCAACTGATGCGACAAAACAACAAGTGCGCCCTTAGCCCCGTCCACTTCTTCGCTCGCCAGCGTCAACACCAAATCGCGTTCCGATACACTGGCCCGAAGCACGCCAATCTCCTGCAACAATTGATCATGGCTAAAACGAGCATCGGATAACTCCGCTCTCAATTTTTCCAATTCAACAACGTCAACCGACTCGCGAGAAGAGACCGCATACTCACTACGTGACTCAAGCTCAGCCAGATTCGAGCGAGCCTCGGACAATTGTTTCTCCAAATCCGCCTTCACTCGTTCAAACAACTCAATCCGGTCTAATGCATCTCGAAGACGAGATCCCAATTCAGACAACTCAGTTGAACAAATCGGTTCAATAGAATCGATCAATGACAAATCGGATTGAATACATTCATCAACACCAACAACACCAACGACCGGCGCATCGCTAGTCAAACCGCCAGAATCAGCAACCACTTCGCACGGATACGCCACAACTGGGGCATCTGAACTGACACACAATTCTGCACTAACCACATCCGGTAAAGCAAACTGAGTGACAACACGGTCCTCCGATATCGGACACACCGAGGTCTGGTCGAACTCCAAACCTGAACTCGGACCAAATTCTGTAACAGGACCGGTCATCAACACACGACTGCTTAACAAAGACAGTTCACTACGCTTCTCACACAACTCCTGAGAAGCACGTGTGTAAGCATCCATAAGCAAACGGTGCTCGTCTCGAACACTAGCCAATTCAGTTTCCAACTGAGAAGTCAACTCCACATCCGTCTGCACACTGACCGAACAACCGGAAGAATCCAAAATAGGTGAACCAACAACAGAAACATTCGCGCGCAATCGAGACAACTCCAACTGCGCACTAAACAATGCCTCTTCCGCATCATGGAACTTCGATGCTGAGTCCGCCTGTGCCTTCTGCAAATCCGACAATTCGTCCTCTTTCAACGATAACACAAAACGAACATCACGAAGAGAAGAGTCACGTTCTGCAAGCAGTTTGGACAAAACAACAATCTGATCCGAATAAGCCGACAATTGGGCACGCAACTCCTCCGTGGACAATTCCTCTCCAACACGCTCACACTCAGCCTCAACCGCAGACAAAGTCACAGCCTGATCCGACAACATCTCACCAGGCAATTCCACGGACCCAGACAACGGAGATAGAGGTGGTGGTGGAAGCTCAGACGCTTGTGGCACATCACTCACCGAGACAAGATCAGTCAGAGACGTTGACACGGCCGCATCCACACCATCACCTCCAACGTACGAGTGACAACCGGCACTAACCAACAATTCTTCCGTCACAACTCCAACATCAACATGATCGAATTTAGTCGCCACAAGCCCAAATCCCAATCCTCTCAATTCGGAAGGCAAACCCTCATCTACAAACGACACATCCGCGTCAACCATACGATCAACCAGGCCTCTCGATCCGATCGGTGCATCTGAGGTGCCAAACTCGACACCCATTCCCAACAGGTCCACACGCTTACGCAAAACGCTCAACTCATCAATAGCCCGATCACGATCCGAAATTACCTCATTCAAACGAGATTCAAACTCACTCGTTGCTTCAAGCATCGAACTGTTCAATCGATTTGCAAATGTCTCTTGCAATTCCAAGCAACGCCTCTCCAAAATATCACACTGCTCACCAGAACTTCGGGAACGAGCTTCCGACACTTCCAACTCCGTGCGAGCAATCGACAAATCCTTCTGCGTCGACAACAATTCAGCTTGCAACGCATCCAACTGACCACGCAAAACAGTCAACTCAGCAATCCGGTCCGTCAACTGACCACCGGACACGGATAATTCTTCGCTCAAATGCACATTCTCATCACGCAAACGAGAACACTCAGCACAAGACTCAAACAACTCAGCCGATTCGCCTTGCACTTCCAAACATTCAACATGCTCACCCACTGCCGGACGACCCAGTAAATCACCGCGCTCTAAAGCCTCCACCTCATCTTGCTCATGCGTCTCATGAACAACGCTCAGCTGATTCTCCAACTCGCGAACACGGCTCTCCAAATCGACCACCAATGACCGATGACGATCACGTTCACATGCCACGGCAGCCCATAGACTGTCCAAACCGGAAACACACCGGTTCACATCCGACAAACACTCCGATTGCCAGTCCGAATGAGCACCACGCAACGAGCGCAACTGAGCACCAACCGAAAACAATACCTCCCTCAACTTCTCCACAGACGACTGTGACGCAGCACCACTGGACGATAGCAACGATTCATATCTCGAAACCAAACGCGAAGCTGTCTCCTCCGATTCCAACAAACGATCGGACAATTCCGATAAGCGAACAGTTTGGCTATCAATTGTCCGCTGTGCGTCAGAAAGACTAGTCTCAGACGCGCGAAGTTGTACACGCAAACTATCCAACATGGCCACACTATCATCTCGTTGATTCTCAGCATTCAATCGGGCCAAATCAGATTGCAACAATCTAGCACGCACATCCTCCAATTCGGCATCAACCAGACCGCGCTCATCTTTCGCCGCCTCCAAACTCGAACGGAGCTCACGCAACTGATGCGACAAAACAACAAGTGCGCCCTTAGCCCCGTCCACTTCTTCGCTCGCCAGCGTCAACACCAAATCGCGTTCCGATACACTGGCCCGAAGCACGCCAATCTCCTGCAACAATTGATCATGGCTAGAACGAGCATCGGATAACTCCGCTCTCAATTTTTCCAATTCAACAACGTCAACCGACTCGCGAGAAGAGACCGCATACTCACTACGTGACTCAAGCTCAGCCAGATTCGAGCGAGCCTCGGACAATTGTTTCTCCAAATCCGCCTTCACTCGTTCAAACAACTCAATCCGGTCTAATGCATCTCGAAGACGAGATCCCAATTCAGACAACTCAGTTGAACAAATCGGTTCAATAGAATCGATCAATGACAAATCGGATTGAATACATTCATCAACACCAACAACACCAACGACCGGCGCATCGCTAGTCAAACCGCCAGAATCAGCAACCACTTCGCACGGATACGCCACAACTGGGGCATCTGAACTGACACACAATTCTGCACTAACCACATCCGGTAAAGCAAACTGAGTGACAACACGGTCCTCCGATATCGGACACACCGAGGTCTGGTCGAACTCCAAACCTGAACTCGGACCAAATTCTGTAACAGGACCGGTCATCAACACACGACTGCTTAACAAAGACAGTTCACTACGCTTCTCACACAACTCCTGAGAAGCACGTGTGTAAGCATCCATAAGCAAACGGTGCTCGTCTCGAACACTAGCCAATTCAGTTTCCAACTGAGAAGTCAACTCCACATCCGTCTGCACACTGACCGAACAACCGGAAGAATCCAAAATAGGTGAACCAACAACAGAAACATTCGCGCGCAATCGAGACAACTCCAACTGCGCACTAAACAATGCCTCTTCCGCATCATGGAACTTCGATGCTGAGTCCGCCTGTGCCTTCTGCAAATCCGACAATTCGTCCTCTTTCAACGATAACACAAAACGAACATCACGAAGAGAAGAGTCACGTTCTGCAAGCAGTTTGGACAAAACAACAATCTGATCCGAATAAGCCGACAATTGGGCACGCAACTCCTCCGTGGACAATTCCTCTCCAACACGCTCACACTCAGCCTCAACCGCAGACAAAGTCACAGCCTGATCCGACAACATCTCACCAGGCAATTCCACGGACCCAGACAACGGAGATAGAGGTGGTGGTGGAAGCTCAGATGCTTGTGGCACATCACTCACCGAGACAAGATCAGTCAGAGACGTTGACACGGCCGCATCCACACCATCACCTCCAACGTACGAGTGCCAACCGGCACTAACCAACAATTCTTCCGTCACAACTCCAACATCAACATGATCGAATTTAGTCGCCACAAGCCCAAATCCCAATCCTCTCAATTCGGAAGGCAAACCCTCATCTACAAACGACACATCCGCGTCAACCATACGATCAACCAGGCCTCTCGATCCGATCGGTGCATCTGAGGTGCCAAACTCGACACCCATTCCCAACAGGTCCACACGCTTACGCAAAACGCTCAACTCATCAATAGCCCGATCACGATCCGAAATTACCTCATTCAAACGAGATTCAAACTCACTCGTTGCTTCAAGCATCGAACTGTTCAATCGATTTGCAAATGTCTCTTGCAATTCCAAGCAACGCCTCTCCAAAATATCACACTGCTCACCAGAACTTCGGGAACGAGCTTCCGACACTTCCAACTCCGTGCGAGCAATCGACAAATCCTTCTGCGTCGACAACAATTCAGCTTGCAACGCATCCAACTGACCACGCAAAACAGTCAACTCAGCAATCCGGTCCGACAACTGACCACCGGACACGGATAATTCTTCGCTCAAATGCACATTCTCATCACGCAAACGAGAACACTCAGCACAAGACTCAAACAACTCAGCCGATTCGCCTTGCACTTCCAAACATTCAACATGCTCACCCACTGCCGGACGACCCAGTAAATCACCGCGCTCTAAAGCCTCCACCTCATCTTGCTTATGCGTCTCATGAACAACGCTCAGCTGATTCTCCAACTCGCGAACACGGCTCTCCAAATCGACCACCAATGACCGATGACGATCACGTTCACATGCCACGGCAGCCCATAGACTGTCCAAACCGGAAACACACCGGTTCACATCCGACAAACACTCCGATTGCCAGTCCGAATGAGCACCACGCAACGAGCGCAACTGAGCACCAACCGAAAACAATACCTCCCTCAACTTCTCCACAGACGACTGTGACGCAGCACCACTGGACGATAGCAACGATTCATATCTCGAAACCAAACGCGAAGCTGTCTCCTCCGATTCCAACAAACGATCGGACAATTCCGATAAGCGAACAGTTTGGCTATCAATTGTCCGCTGTGCGTCAGAAAGACTAGTCTCAGACGCGCGAAGTTGTACACGCAAACTATCCAACATGGCCACACTATCATCTCGTTGATTCTCAGCATTCAATCGGGCCAAATCAGATTGCAACAATCTAGCACGCACATCCTCCAATTCGGCATCAACCAGACCGCGCTCATCTTTCGCCGCCTCCAAACTCGAACGGAGCTCACGCAACTGATGCGACAAAACAACAAGTGCGCCCTTAGCCCCGTCCACTTCTTCGCTCGCCAGCGTCAACACCAAATCGCGTTCCGATACACTGGCCCGAAGCACGCCAATCTCCTGCAACAATTGATCATGGCTAAAACGAGCATCGGATAACTCCGCTCTCAATTTTTCCAATTCAACAACGTCAACCGACTCGCGAGAAGAGACCGCATACTCACTACGTGACTCAAGCTCAGCCAGATTCGAGCGAGCCTCGGACAATTGTTTCTCCAAATCCGCCTTCACTCGTTCAAACAACTCAATCCGGTCTAATGCATCTCGAAGACGAGATCCCAATTCAGACAACTCAGTTGAACAAATCGGTTCAATAGAATCGATCAATGACAAATCGGATTGAATACATTCATCAACACCAACAACACCAACGACCGGCGCATCGCTAGTCAAACCGCCAGAATCAGCAACCACTTCGCACGGATACGCCACAACTGGGGCATCTGAACTGACACACAATTCTGCACTAACCACATCCGGTAAAGCAAACTGAGTGACAACACGGTCCTCCGATATCGGACACACCGAGGTCTGGTCGAACTCCAAACCTGAACTCGGACCAAATTCTGTAACAGGACCGGTCATCAACACACGACTGCTTAACAAAGACAGTTCACTACGCTTCTCACACAACTCCTGAGAAGCACGTGTGTAAGCATCCATAAGCAAACGGTGCTCGTCTCGAACACTAGCCAATTCAGTTTCCAACTGAGAAGTCAACTCCACATCCGTCTGCACACTGACCGAACAACCGGAAGAATCCAAAATAGGTGAACCAACAACAGAAACATTCGCGCGCAATCGAGACAACTCCAACTGCGCACTAAACAATGCCTCTTCCGCATCATGGAACTTCGATGCTGAGTCCGCCTGTGCCTTCTGCAAATCCGACAATTCGTCCTCTTTCAACGATAACACAAAACGAACATCACGAAGAGAAGAGTCACGTTCTGCAAGCAGTTTGGACAAAACAACAATCTGATCCGAATAAGCCGACAATTGGGCACGCAACTCCTCCGTGGACAATTCCTCTCCAACACGCTCACACTCAGCCTCAACCGCAGACAAAGTCACAGCCTGATCCGACAACATCTCACCAGGCAATTCCACGGACCCAGACAACGGAGATAGAGGTGGTGGTGGAAGCTCAGACGCTTGTGGCACATCACTCACCGAGACAAGATCAGTCAGAGACGTTGACACGGCCGCATCCACACCATCACCTCCAACGTACGAGTGCCAACCGGCACTAACCAACAATTCTTCCGTCACAACTCCAACATCAACATGATCGAATTTAGTCGCCACAAGCCCAAATCCCAATCCTCTCAATTCGGAAGGCAAACCCTCATCTACAAACGACACATCCGCGTCAACCATACGATCAACCAGGCCTCTCGATCCGATCGGTGCATCTGAGGTGCCAAACTCGACACCCATTCCCAACAGGTCCACACGCTTACGCAAAACGCTCAACTCATCAATAGCCCGATCACGATCCGAAATTACCTCATTCAAACGAGATTCAAACTCACTCGTTGCTTCAAGCATCGAACTGTTCAATCGATTTGCAAATGTCTCTTGCAATTCCAAGCAACGCCTCTCCAAAATATCACACTGCTCACCAGAACTTCGGGAACGAGCTTCCGACACTTCCAACTCCGTGCGAGCAATCGACAAATCCTTCTGCGTCGACAACAATTCAGCTTGCAACGCATCCAACTGACCACGCAAAACAGTCAACTCAGCAATCCGGTCCGACAACTGACCACCGGACACGGATAATTCTTCGCTCAAATGCACATTCTCATCACGCAAACGAGAACACTCAGCACAAGACTCAAACAACTCAGCCGATTCGCCTTGCACTTCCAAACATTCAACATGCTCACCCACTGCCGGACGACCCAGTAAATCACCGCGCTCTAAAGCCTCCACCTCATCTTGCTCATGCGTCTCATGAACAACGCTCAGCTGATTCTCCAACTCGCGAACACGGCTCTCCAAATCGACCACCAATGACCGATGACGATCACGTTCACATGCCACGGCAGCCCATAGACTGTCCAAACCGGAAACACACCGGTTCACATCCGACAAACACTCCGATTGCCAGTCCGAATGAGCACCACGCAACGAGCGCAACTGAGCACCAACCGAAAACAATACCTCCCTCAACTTCTCCACAGACGACTGTGACGCAGCACCACTGGACGATAGCAACGATTCATATCTCGAAACCAAACGCGAAGCTGTCTCCTCCGATTCCAACAAACGATCGGACAATTCCGATAAGCGAACAGTTTGGCTATCAATTGTCCGCTGTGCGTCAGAAAGACTAGTCTCAGACGCGCGAAGTTGTACACGCAAACTATCCAACATGGCCACACTATCATCTCGTTGATTCTCAGC
The DNA here is from genome assembly GCA_948099385.1 of Fasciola hepatica. NCBI lineage: Eukaryota > Metazoa > Platyhelminthes > Trematoda > Plagiorchiida > Fasciolidae > Fasciola > Fasciola hepatica. The sequence continues at coordinate 6,536,030 of CANUEZ040000053.1, forward strand.
ATTCAATCGGGCCAAATCAGATTGCAACAATCTAGCACGCACATCCTCCAATTCGGCATCAACCAGACCGCGCTCATCTTTCGCCGCCTCCAAACTCGAACGGAGCTCACGCAACTGATGCGACAAAACAACAAGTGCGCCCTTAGCCCCGTCCACTTCTTCGCTCGCCAGCGTCAACACCAAATCGCGTTCCGATACACTGGCCCGAAGCACGCCAATCTCCTGCAACAATTGATCATGGCTAGAACGAGCATCGGATAACTCCGCTCTCAATTTTTCCAATTCAACAACGTCAACCGACTCGCGAGAAGAGACCGCATACTCACTACGTGACTCAAGCTCAGCCAGATTCGAGCGAGCCTCGGACAATTGTTTCTCCAAATCCGCCTTCACTCGTTCAAACAACTCAATCCGGTCTAATGCATCTCGAAGACGAGATCCCAATTCAGACAACTCAGTTGAACAAATCGGTTCAATAGAATCGATCAATGACAAATCGGATTGAATACATTCATCAACACCAACAACACCAACGACCGGCGCATCGCTAGTCAAACCGCCAGAATCAGCAACCACTTCGCACGGATACGCCACAACTGGGGCATCTGAACTGACACACAATTCTGCACTAACCACATCCGGTAAAGCAAACTGAGTGACAACACGGTCCTCCGATATCGGACACACCGAGGTCTGGTCGAACTCCAAACCTGAACTCGGACCAAATTCTGTAACAGGACCGGTCATCAACACACGACTGCTTAACAAAGACAGTTCACTACGCTTCTCACACAACTCCTGAGAAGCACGTGTGTAAGCATCCATAAGCAAACGGTGCTCGTCTCGAACACTAGCCAATTCAGTTTCCAACTGAGAAGTCAACTCCACATCCGTCTGCACACTGACCGAACAACCGGAAGAATCCAAAATAGGTGAACCAACAACAGAAACATTCGCGCGCAATCGAGACAACTCCAACTGCGCACTAAACAATGCCTCTTCCGCATCATGGAACTTCGATGCTGAGTCCGCCTGTGCCTTCTGCAAATCCGACAATTCGTCCTCTTTCAACGATAACACAAAACGAACATCACGAAGAGAAGAGTCACGTTCTGCAAGCAGTTTGGACAAAACAACAATCTGATCCGAATAAGCCGACAATTGGGCACGCAACTCCTCCGTGGACAATTCCTCTCCAACACGCTCACACTCAGCCTCAACCGCAGACAAAGTCACAGCCTGATCCGACAACATCTCACCAGGCAATTCCACGGACCCAGACAACGGAGATAGAGGTGGTGGTGGAAGCTCAGACGCTTGTGGCACATCACTCACCGAGACAAGATCAGTCAGAGACGTTGACACGGCCGCATCCACACCATCACCTCCAACGTACGAGTGCCAACCGGCACTAACCAACAATTCTTCCGTCACAACTCCAACATCAACATGATCGAATTTAGTCGCCACAAGCCCAAATCCCAATCCTCTCAATTCGGAAGGCAAACCCTCATCTACAAACGACACATCCGCGTCAACCATACGATCAACCAGGCCTCTCGATCCGATCGGTGCATCTGAGGTGCCAAACTCGACACCCATTCCCAACAGGTCCACACGCTTACGCAAAACGCTCAACTCATCAATAGCCCGATCACGATCCGAAATTACCTCATTCAAACGAGATTCAAACTCACTCGTTGCTTCAAGCATCGAACTGTTCAATCGATTTGCAAATGTCTCTTGCAATTCCAAGCAACGCCTCTCCAAAATATCACACTGCTCACCAGAACTTCGGGAACGAGCTTCCGACACTTCCAACTCCGTGCGAGCAATCGACAAATCCTTCTGCGTCGACAACAATTCAGCTTGCAACGCATCCAACTGACCACGCAAAACAGTCAACTCAGCAATCCGGTCCGACAACTGACCACCGGACACGGATAATTCTTCGCTCAAATGCACATTCTCATCACGCAAACGAGAACACTCAGCACAAGACTCAAACAACTCAGCCGATTTGCCTTGCACTTCCAAACATTCAACATGCTCACCCACTGCCGGACGACCCAGTAAATCACCGCGCTCTAAAGCCTCCACCTCATCTTGCTCATGCGTCTCATGAACAACGCTCAGCTGATTCTCCAACTCGCGAACACGGCTCTCCAAATCGACCACCAATGACCGATGACGATCACGTTCACATGCCACGGCAGCCCATAGACTGTCCAAACCGGAAACACACCGGTTCACATCCGACAAACACTCCGATTGCCAGTCCGAATGAGCACCACGCAACGAGCGCAACTGAGCACCAACCGAAAACAATACCTCCCTCAACTTCTCCACAGACGACTGTGACGCAGCACCACTGGACGATAGCAACGATTCATATCTCGAAACCAAACGCGAAGCTGTCTCCTCCGATTCCAACAAACGATCGGACAATTCCGATAAGCGAACAGTTTGGCTATCAATTGTCCGCTGTGCGTCAGAAAGACTAGTCTCAGACGCGCGAAGTTGTACACGCAAACTATCCAACATGGCCACACTATCATCTCGTTGATTCTCAGCATTCAATCGGGCCAAATCAGATTGCAACAATCTAGCACGCACATCCTCCAATTCGGCATCAACCAGACCGCGCTCATCTTTCGCCGCCTCCAAACTCGAACGGAGCTCACGCAACTGATGCGACAAAACAACAAGTGCGTCCTTAGCCCCGTCCACTTCTTCGCTCGCCAGCGTCAACACCAAATCGCGTTCCGATACACTGGCCCGAAGCACGCCAATCTCCTGCAACAATTGATCATGGCTAGAACGAGCATCGGATAACTCCGCTCTCAATTTTTCCAATTCAACAACGTCAACCGACTCGCGAGAAGAGACCGCATACTCACTACGTGACTCAAGCTCAGCCAGATTCGAGCGAGCCTCGGACAATTGTTTCTCCAAATCCGCCTTCACTCGTTCAAACAACTCAATCCGGTCTAATGCATCTCGAAGACGAGATCCCAATTCAGACAACTCAGTTGAACAAATCGGTTCAATAGAATCGATCAATGACAAATCGGATTGAATACATTCATCAACACCAACAACACCAACGACCGGCGCATCGCTAGTCAAACCGCCAGAATCAGCAACCACTTCGCACGGATACGCCACAACTGGGGCATCTGAACTGACACACAATTCTGCACTAACCACATCCGGTAAAGCAAACTGAGTGACAACACGGTCCTCCGATATCGGACACACCGAGGTCTGGTCGAACTCCAAACCTGAACTCGGACCAAATTCTGTAACAGGACCGGTCATCAACACACGACTGCTTAACAAAGACAGTTCACTACGCTTCTCACACAACTCCTGAGAAGCACGTGTGTAAGCATCCATAAGCAAACGGTGCTCGTCTCGAACACTAGCCAATTCAGTTTCCAACTGAGAAGTCAACTCCACATCCGTCTGCACACTGACCGAACAACCGGAAGAATCCAAAATAGGTGAACCAACAACAGAAACATTCGCGCGCAATCGAGACAACTCCAACTGCGCACTAAACAATGCCTCTTCCGCATCATGGAACTTCGATGCTGAGTCCGCCTGTGCCTTCTGCAAATCCGACAATTCGTCCTCTTTCAACGATAACACAAAACGAACATCACGAAGAGAAGAGTCACGTTCTGCAAGCAGTTTGGACAAAACAACAATCTGATCCGAATAAGCCGACAATTGGGCACGCAACTCCTCCGTGGACAATTCCTCTCCAACACGCTCACACTCAGCCTCAACCGCAGACAAAGTCACAGCCTGATCCGACAACATCTCACCAGGCAATTCCACGGACCCAGACAACGATGATAGAGGTGGTGGTGGAAGCTCAGACGCTTGTGGCACATCACTCACCGAGACAAGATCAGTCAGAGACGTTGACACGGCCGCATCCACACCATCACCTCCAACGTACGAGTGCCAACCGGCACTAACCAACAATTCTTCCGTCACAACTCCAACATCAACATGATCGAATTTAGTCGCCACAAGCCCAAATCCCAATCCTCTCAATTCGGAAGGCAAACCCTCATCTACAAACGACACATCCGCGTCAACCATACGATCAACCAGGCCTCTCGATCCGATCGGTGCATCTGAGGTGCCAAACTCGACACCCATTCCCAACAGGTCCACACGCTTACGCAAAACGCTCAACTCATCAATAGCCCGATCACGATCCGAAATTACCTCATTCAAACGAGATTCAAACTCACTCGTTGCTTCAAGCATCGAACTGTTCAATCGATTTGCAAATGTCTCTTGCAATTCCAAGCAACGCCTCTCCAAAATATCACACTGCTCACCAGAACTTCGGGAACGAGCTTCCGACACTTCCAACTCCGTGCGAGCAATCGACAAATCCTTCTGCGTCGACAACAATTCAGCTTGCAACGCATCCAACTGACCACGCAAAACAGTCAACTCAGCAATCCGGTCCGACAACTGACCACCGGACACGGATAATTCTTCGCTCAAATGCACATTCTCATCACGCAAACGAGAACACTCAGCACAAGACTCAAACAACTCAGCCGATTCGCCTTGCACTTGCAAACTTTCAAGTTGATCCACCACAGAGGATTGATTCAATTCACTTGGCATCACATATTCTGTCTGCGTCGATATGGTTAAATATGACGGTCTTACTTCTGTTCTCACAGGATAACTAATAGCGACATTTTTCGAACAACCATCCAACTCACGAGGCCAATCTGTCCGCAAACTAATGCATGGACTTTCAGATTCCGGCCGCAAACCCGAGCGCATATCATCCAATTCAAAACCTCCGGCAGCCACTAAATACTTCAAATCACGCAATTCCGATTCACGTTGTGACAACATCAAAGACAATGCCGTACACTGCGCGCTCAGCTCAGCTAACTGTGCTGATGGTGAAATCCTAGGAGTGATTGCGGCCCTTGGTGTCCCTGAATAAATGGGAGATACAGCTTGTGGTTCAATATCTACATGAGTGGTCACTGCACTCGAAACGTCCGATGCCGAAACCACATCTGTTGTTGCCGGTGTCACACAAGACTCTTCAAATGTAAAATGCAGATGTCCCACTTGCGTTTGTGGACTGCTCGCGTTGCGCTCCAATTGCGAACGATCCGAAAATAACTTAATCGACGAATCAGTTACTTGCAGGGATTCATATGGCTTATCTTGATCCTCTCTTCTCATATCATCAGATCGTTGTACCTCACAAGTTGCAGAACTCCCCATCTCGGTTGTGACTTTATCGGACGATGAGTCAGTAGGACTCAATGTCGATTTACTCCCCAATTCGGCTCTCAGCTGTTTCAGTTTGTTCACCGCCTGGTCGCGTTCAGCCAACACCGCGTTCAGACGACATTCAATTGCATTCGTTGCTTCGGTTACTGAACTCATCAGTCGATCCGTGAACGTTTCTTCCAACTCAGAGCATCGTTTTGCCAGCACGTTTATTTGTTCTTGCAATTGTGCATTGTGGGTCTTTGGTTGATCGGTCTTTATTTTCAATGTTTTGTTTTCGTTGAATCGTTGATCAAGCTCAGCTGTGAGCTGCATTGATATCTGTTGACTGTCGTCCCGTCCAGTTGATGTGCGGTCTGTTTTTTTGTCTTCTTTTTTTTCGACGGCTGACTCCGATGATTCATCCTTTTGTTCAGACGTAACCGACAGTGAATGTTGTATGATTTCTGACTTCAACATTGCTTCTCGTTGAGCGATTTGCTGTAAGTCTCTCGGTGGTCTTGGTGGAACAATGTCCATTCCTTTGACAATTACTGTCTCGTATTTGTCTACTTCAACCGCAACTGATGTCGGCTCGTCGACTGATTCCACTCCTATCAATTTGGTGGACGTGGATTGATTCGCTTCACACAATTCGATTTGGGGACTGGCCGAAGACAATGGCTGTTGCAGAGGTTTCGAGTAATGACTGTCAAACAACGCACTTTCGAAACTTGTTTCTGGCGCAACAGACGAGATTGGCAATGTATCCAATGTTTTCATTCCAATCACCTGTGAATACGTTGATGGCCTAAATGCGTAAGTCCAAGAAGTTTTTTCATCCATTTCCTCGATACTTCGCATGTAATCGCCGGTTTCCGTGACTTGTACTGGGAAAGCATTTGATTCAGGTTTCCCATTATTCATCTCTGACTGCACTGCTTTGTCTTCTGAGTGGTATATACCGGATGCATTAGCTCCCCTGAAGGAATCGAACTGTGATTGAATGTGATCATATTCGGCACATTTCTTCTCCAATTGACAGCGAAGTTCATTGCACAACGCGGTGAGTTGAGCACATTCTTCCAGTTTTGCATTCAAATTCTCTTTAACACAATCCAGTTCGTCTCCTATAGCTGCAGAGTGTTCTTCCGCCGCTTTCTTTTGATATATCTGTTCGGTAAGTTGTCTCTGCATAGTATTCATATTGGTTTGTAATTCTCCTATCATATTCTTCAAACGAACTTCCTCCAACAGCCATTGATCGCTCATGTGTTTGGGTGGTTTTGGTGCCAGTTGTATTAGATCACTACTTTCAGGCACCACTGAAGGTAAGCCACCACGAACTTGTTCTTGTCCTGAGGAGGAAGAGGACTCACACATCGTACTAGCATCCACAAGAGTTCTGATCACTTCAGAAGCAAACTGGCTCGAATCAACAAAAACTGCTGCGTCAATCACTGTGGGTAATTTCCTGCCAATAGTTGTTACATACTGTGGATGTCTTTGTGGGGGTTCCATCATAGCATCAAACTGACGTCGCAAAATGTCCCTTTGTTCAGTCATCTCAATGAGACGCCGTTCGGCATCAGCTGAGGCTTCTGTGAGCTGATAACAACGCTTGAAACAAGAGGTGCCCAAACGATCAGTTATTTTCACCAATTGATTGGCTTGAAGATTCAATGAGTCTAAAACACGGTGCATTGTCTCCACAAGACCGAAAGATGTCTCACTTTGCCAATAATCTTCCAGCTGCCATTCCTTCGACTCTTCTGAACGGGTCATTGAAAGAGTCACATCATCGTGGGCCATGAGTGTGTCCAAAATCCTCAGCAGTGCGGAACGCTGCAGCGCGATTGCGTGAGCTAGATCAACCAATCGGGATCTCAGAGGTGTATAGTAAACATCGAAATTACTAGAACACATATTGCTGTCAACAGTAATAACGCTCGGTTGTGGACCACAGCTCGACTGCAAGGATCCATCAAAATATCCGGTACTTTCGACAGTCACTCCAGTTTGAAATCGTTGTTTGGGAACATTAAACGATGGTTCATTCACACCCAACGTGTTAACTTTCAGAGCACTTCCCACTGACTCATATTGTTCTAACCTCTCTGATAAAACGATACAGTCTGAAGAAGATTTCTCTAAATCACACCGAAGCTTCTCAATCATTTCACGAGCTTCATCTCGTTCCGCTAGCAAGACGTCTACATCCATAACACTTGGAATTACATATTCTGTCTGCGTCGATATGGTTAAATATGACGGTCTTACTTCTGTTCTCACAGGATAACTAATAGCGACATTTTTCGAACAACCATCCAACTCACGAGGCCAATCTGTCCGCAAACTAATGCATGGACTTTCAGATTCCGGCCGCAAACCCGAGCGCATATCATCCAATTCAAAACCTCCGGCAGCCACTAAATACTTCAAATCACGCAATTCCGATTCACGTTGTGACAACATCAAAGACAATGCCGTACACTGCGCGCTCAGCTCAGCTAACTGTGCTGATGGTGAAATCCTAGGAGTGATTGCGGCCCTTGGTGTCCCTGAATAAATGGGAGATACAGCTTGTGGTTCAATATCTACATGAGTGGTCACTGCACTCGAAACGTCCGATGCCGAAACCACATCTGTTGTTGCCGGTGTCACACAAGACTCTTCAAATGTAAAATGCAGATGTCCCACTTGCGTTTGTGGACTGCTCGTGTTGCGCTCCAATTGCGAACGATCCGAAAATAACTCAATCGACGAATCAGTTACTTGCAGGGATTCATATGGCTTATCTTGATCCTCTCTTCTCATATCATCAGATCGTTGTACCTCACAAGTTGCAGAACTCCCCATCTCGGTTGTGACTTTATCGGACGATGAGTCAGTAGGACTCAATGTCGATTTACTCCCCAATTCGGCTCTCAGCTGTTTCAGTTTGTTCACCGCCTGGTCGCGTTCAGCCAACACCGCGTTCAGACGACATTCAATTGCATTCGTTGCTTCGGTTACTGAACTCATCAGTCGATCCGTGAACGTTTCTTCCAACTCAGAGCATCGTTTTGCCAGCATGTTAATCCGCTCCTGCGATTCAGCGTACCTTACTTTCTCTACCATGAGCTCCTCTTTCACCTGCGATAAATGTTGTTTCGAGCAACATAATTCTGAATCCAATACTCCTATTCGTTTTTCTTGTTGGTTGCATGTTTCCTTGAGGCTGTTCATTGCTTCTTGCATAACTTCTCGGTTTATTTGCCATGTAGAACAGTTGCAGCAAAAAGTCGAATCTACGTAGTCCCGCTGATCAGTAACCAGGATAGCAGAGGCGTCGTGCGTTTGCACTGTGCTATCCATCATAGCCAGTTTGTGTGATTTCAACACTGTAAAACTTCCCTTAGAGAACGTTCCGTCATGAGTTCCCATGACTGCGCCTCCCAGTTCAGCTCCCGAGCCTGAGATGGATTTGGTCCGATTTTCTTCTGTTACGGCAATCAAAGAAGGTTCAGCCACTTCCGTGTGAATGATTTCTGTCTGTATCTCAGTAGAAGTCCAGTGCCTCAGACTGATCTGAGCCGTCCCGTGTAACGATACAATCAAATCGTTGAGTTCCTGGACGTTAATATCACGATGTCTAAGGTTTTCCAGCACTAGGGCACATCTACCTAAAGCTTCGTTCAGTTGTTTCGATAAGAAGGAATTCTCAGCCAACAAAGTCTGGTTTCTGCTACTTAACGCATCTAGTTCAGCAATGTGAGGACAAGAATCAGCGTGAGCAATACACGGCACCGAGATTTCTGTTTTTTCCAGAGAAACTCCTCTGGTCAGTTTATGATTCATTAATTCCAACTGTTCAATCTTAGCAGACAATTCTGCGCATTGCCGTTCCAGTTCATTTCGCGTGCTCTGATACGATTGCTGCACCAACGATAACTCATTCCGAACAAGACTGCAATTTCTCTTCTCTTCGACTAGTTGTTCAGAAATTGATTTCAACTCCATCTCAAGCCGTGTTTTCCCCGACTCCAATGTTTCACTACGATTGCTCAGCTCGGAAACTTTGCCCAAGGAACAACGCAGCTCGAAGCTTGTCCTTTCAAGGTCACGGTTGAGACTTTCCGTGGTTTCGCGTAGCTGGGAAATTTCAAGTTCCTTTTGCTGAACCCGTTGTTCTTCGATGGAAAGTTTTTGCGCTAGTTCAGACCGGATTTGATTGAAGTTCTCTACTTCTTTTTTTGTCTGCTCCATACTCGCGCGAACTGAGCACAATTCTGTTTGCAAAGTCAATGTCTTTTGCTGCATTTCGCGAAGCTTATTCTCGGCGCTCACTCGAGCCAGCTCACTGAGACGTAAGTCTTCTTTTGTGTGTTCCAATAACTCAGCATTTTTCTCCAGCTCTGTAACACAACCACAGACTTTGGCATTAGTTTTGTTGGCTTCTTCCAGTTGCATTTGGACGTGGCGACCGGCATCTGAGGCCATGTTCGTCGTTGAATTATCCATAGCAACCGTTTTCTTTATGCTCAGTTTTTGTTCCAGTTCAGAATTCACCGTTCTTAGCGCTTCAACCTGGGCAGCGAGGTCTTCGCAACGTTGCTCCAGTTCAAATCGACCAATCCGATAGGACTGTTGCATTGCATCAAATTCTGTCCGAAGTGTCTCATGGCTATGTGTTTGTTGTGCTAACTGGTCTGCAAGTAAAGAAAGCTCCGACTCCAAATGAGATTTCTGTGAGGCGAGCCCTTCACTACGGGCACTCAGTTCCGTCATTTGTTGTAGAGTTTTGGACAAGTTGGAACAAGCATTATTCATCTGCGTTGTTAACTGCTCATTGACTTGCCGCAAACGTGTGAGTTCGGTTTCCGCTTGAGCGTACTTTTGTATTTCACACGCCAATTGCTGTGTGAGATCAGCTTTATTTTGAGTTAGAAGCTGTACTTGACCTTTGGATTCTTCGGTTTCCCAACGCAATGTTGAGAGTTCCCGTTCTAGCTGTTGGGCAGTCTGCTGAAGAAGACGAAACTGTTCCTCAGTATTGGCACGCGCCAGGTCGCGTTGTTGTGCATCTATCTTTATTGCTTGTAGTGTTTTGGCATCTGTTTCTAGCTCCAGAACACGTGATTCCAAACACGATTTAGTCTCACTCATTTCCTTGAGCTGTTTCTGGACTGAAGACAAGTACTGTTCTGTACATATTAGTCGTTCTCTGGTCGCCTGGAGTTCATCCGCCATGACACACGTTGGCGCCTGGAAGTGCAACGGCTTTTCCGCCTCCTTCATTCTTTCCTCAACAGAACTCTTAGCCGCAAGCTGTCTCTGGAGCTGATTGACGCGAGTCTCCAGCTCAATTACTTGCTGATTCTGCAGCGACTTTTCGGAAGTTAGTTGTTGTACATATGTTTGACTTGTTTCTAGCTCATGACGAGCGGCATCTAACGCCTGTTGCAACCGGAAAGTAATTTCTGAACGTGACTCTTTCTCCATAATTAATTCTGTTTGAAGCTGTGCGACCAAAGCGGAATATTCATGCCTAGACTGCGACTCGCCAGCTTGGAATGCTTCCACAACCTCTTGTCGCCGTGACGGTGTTTCGGTTGAAAGCAGAGCCACGGTCTGTGCCTCCAACTCGGCTTCCACAGAATCCCGGGCTCCAGTTGCTCTATACAAATCTTTCTGCCTATTCAAATGACGACGAAGACGGCCTACTTCTTGCTCAAGCTCTAAACGATTCGATTCTGTACACCTGCAGCTCTCCTCAACGGAGCGCAGGTGATCGCGAGCTGCATTTAGTTCGTGCACTAACTGATTATAGGCGTTGTTCCCTCGGTCTATCTGAGTCTTATAGTTGCCCATGGTTGTCTGACACCATCTTATATACCATTGAACAAATTGTGGAACTGCACAGAACTCCAACTCAGACCACAAATCTGCTACCATGGATTTCTCGTCCGGAGGAATGGCTTCTTTCAACTGTTGGTGAATTTCCGCCAGACACGAGGTCAAACCACTGATTTCGTTATTGGCAGCATTCAGTTCACCTCTTAAACTCTCTAATTCACTACGCAATCCAACTGACCCGACAAGTTTGATGAGCTCAGTAGTTCTATTCTGTAGCTGGGAACCAGTAGAGTTTGCTGTGATTATTGCTCCATCGTCCATCACTTCCACAGAAAAAGAGGAATCCACCACCAACATTCCCCTAGTCTGGACACCCACTTGTGCACGGGCACCATGAATAGCAGATATGGGTAAGTTCTCGTCGGTCAAAATATCAAGTGTTTGGATGGATGTGGACCGTCTATTGGCTCTGGATGAACTCTCCGTAAATTGTATTCGGGAAGGCACAGTTTGGATCACTGTCTTTAATTCGTTTATACGTTTTCCAGCTGATCTTGTGAAATCATGAACAAGAATGACGAGATCATTTTGAACTGATCGAATGTGAGTGAGATTTTGTCGAATCTGTTGTAAAGCGGCTGCAATCACTCTGGATTTGGTCGGCTAAAATAGAAAATAATGTAGATAGAGTTTGCGGATTTGTAACAAGTGAAATAGTATTGATAGTTACACCCAATGGCAGTTCAAAATCTGGTAACCAAATATGATATAGAAACCCTTTGTGAGCATTTTTCCGAAAATCAATTCGCACGTGTTAGAGGAGGCATATTAACGACTGTCGGACACCCCAGCATAGCCAGTGAGTATATTTAGGTTGAGTGTACCTTTTTGTTAGATTTTTTACTGACAATACTTTATCTATTTAAGACTCAGCAACAGTGCTGAAATAAGCTTTAGGAAACCTAAGATTTTTCATGACGAAACAGTTCGAATGGGTTTAGCTGAGAAATCAATCGTTGAACGAAAGGTGTAAGGTGTAAAGCATGGGCTAACACATCGTTGTGGTGTTGGGCAGTTCCAAAAGAATGTCGGCATTCAAATTCTTTTGAATAAGTCAGAACCACCAAACACATTTGACCTTTGAGAGTCATGAAAGTTGGCTGATACCTATACGCTACAAAGTATCGCAGTTAAAATTTAGACCAACAAAGACGTTATCATAATGCTACTTCCCGACAAACGTTAACTATTATCACTTCATTTTATGCTCACATAGAGTTACAATAAACAGCTGTTCGGAAAAAACCTGGCCGTTTTCACCTTCTAGTCGCACAAACTATCCGTTCATTTACATGCGTAGATCGCAACAGGAAAATACCTAAGCTTACAGCAACGATTACCCCATAACTTTTGCAATTTTATCCATCCTATCGGTTATTCGATAGTTTGTCTCTACGCTACTTCCATCCCAACAAGCAGCTCCAGCTTTCAGTACCAATTCGGTACCTCTGACCCTGCATTTTCATGCCGTGGCTTTATTTGCAACCTCACAGTTGCATCAACTTGAAAGTAAAATAAATCAAAGAAAATGAAGCAAATACATACTGCATAAGAGCAGAAACAAAAAACCGTGCCGAAAAGTGGATTCCCATTCGTGTGCCACTGGTCGTGAAATTACGCCATATCACCTGAAGCCTCCAGCCATTCGGTTGGCGGATCTCGTGGATCCCGGAGCAGATTACAGGATTGAATTTATCGGTACAAGTCTTCATATATTTCTGTCACCTTATGAACTAGTCACTTTCGCTTAGCTCCCAATCACCATTTATCTCTAAAGACAATTAAGACAGGATTAACATCTGATGACATGCGCGACCCATGCATCAGCCGACGTACACTGTTTACGTTAGGCACCTCATCCAGTGCGCATGTCCCCAAACAGACTTCTCGAGTGTTATGTTCACTGATATACGTTCAGTTTCAGTTTCAGTTTATTCGACCATTAACCTCGCACTTCAGTGCTCACGTTTCGGTTCCTAGCTCCCAGCATCGTCCAGTAAAGGGGGAAAAAAAGAAGCAATAATGATAAAGATCCAAAAAGTCGAAGTACCAAGGGGGAATCAAGAGGACAAAGAAAGGGTCCGAATGCAATTAGGCCACTGACCGCGACACCCAGCCATATCATTTAATGTCCCCAACCATTTAGTAGGCGGATCACGTGGACCCCAACCTGGAAGTCTAACAAGTCCTACTCGACCAAGTTCACCGGTCAAGGTTTTCATACCTTTTTGCCATGTCATGGACTGACCACCTCCACTCACCTTCCAATCACCACTTGCCTCAGAGAACAGCGTACGCTGAGGAAGCTTATCGGTGGACATGTGCAAAACATGTCCCATCTACCATAACCCGTTCAGATTCAATACTTGATCCACAGACTGACCTCTGGTCCCCAAAATCTTACGCCTAACCTCAGCATTGCTGGTACGGTGTTCCCATCATACTCGGGCAATGTTACGGAGACATCGGTGCCCGAACACCAACAGTCTTCACCTATTTTCTACCCTCAACAGCCATGTTTCTAAACCGTATAAAAGAGTGAACCTAACCACCGCAGTGTAAACTCTACCATAGACAGACAATCGGATGTCACGCCAACGCCATAGATGACAGACGTTGGCAAAAGCCAAACGTGCCTTCTGTATACGCGATGACAATTCATCCGATATCTGTCCACCTGGTGAGATATAACTGCCCAGATAACAAAATTGATCCACTTCAGCTAGAGCTTCCCCTGCCAACACAAGATTTGGTGTTGAGCCAACCCAGTTCTGTAGCAGCATTTTACACTTTGAAGTTGCGAAACGCATCCCAAACATTGCTACACTTTTGTTTAGGCTATCTCAGAGAGCTTGCAACTTACCTCGATCTTCACTCAGAAGAACAATATCGTCCGCATATTCCAAGTCAGACAGTTTACTGCCTGAACAAAGATCGACGCCGCTATTCTCACACGAAGATAGGGCTATCTCAAGAATCAATTCAACTACAAAATTGAAAAAGAGTGAAAGAGAGCAGCCTTGAGGAACACCACTTTCTATGGTGAACTCGGGGGACAGATCGCCGTAAGCACGAACTTGGCTCCGTCTGTTCGCATACAAACATTGGAAATGAGAGATAAACTTCTCTGGCACACCTTTCAATGAGAGGCAGCACCAGAGAACTGTGCGGTCGACTGAGTCGAACGCCGCTTTCAGATCGAAAAAGACACAGATTGTGGGTCTACGAAAGATTTGTCTGTGCTCTAAGATTTGCCGAAGAGCAAAGATGTGGTCGATACGACCACGACCGGGTCTGAAACCAGTGTGATTTTCATGCGTACACATTTCGCTGGTACTGGATAGTCGGTCGAGAATAAGACCGATAGGCAGTTTAGATGCGATACTTAACAAGCTAACTCCTCTGTGGTTTTCACAAGAGGACATGTCATCTTTCTTGTAAAAAAGCACAACCACCGATTCACATCATTCCCTCAAAATCTGCTCACTATCCCAAATGATACGGAGGAGTTTTGTTAACTCCGAAACCAAAGCTTTGCCTCCATCCTTGAAAAAAGATGGAGACAACACATCCGGTCCAGCGGCTTTGTGCTTTTTCAAGTAACCCATCTCCCGTCCAATCTCCATCTCTGATGGAGGACTGATATCCACCTGCATTGTTTCGCTGGCAGGTATATTTAGAAGGTCCAAAGTTGAAGTGGGCCAACTGAATTGTTCCTTAAAGTGCTCCGTCCAGCGCTCCCGACAGCGTCCCTGAGAGTGAATCAGTGAGCTGTCGGATTCCTTAGTTAACCCACTTACACCAGGCTTCCGTGAACCGGTACCTCTAGTCAAACGGAAAAGGTTGCGAGCATTGCCAATGGATGCATTCATTTCCATTTCCCTGCATTTCGCAATCCACCACTGCTCACGTTCATTCCTCAGGCTTCTAGTCAGCTGACGTCTCAGAAATTTACGCACCTCATTGAATGTGGCATCCGGAGGGACGGATCTGCGAGCGTCCAACAGAGCAACTGATGTCGAAGATATCCATCGTTTGTGAGACCGGCTTGAACCAGAGTTCTGGGTTTTGATGGTCAGAGCATGAGTAAGGGTGTCCAATCCAATGAAAAAGGAGAAAAATGTAAAAAAACCTGACCAATGGACTTGGTTATTGCAGCGCATGAGGGAATTTTTGAAGAGTTGGTTAGGTATCATGACCAGTGGCATTTTTGTAATTGAACTATTTTTCATTTAGTTGATATCATTACCTGTAGTCCTTTTCTCTCTCCCTACTGCTGATTGTCTTAACTCTCTGATAAGGTTTCAGCGGAAAGACAGCAACCAAAACCGCCGCACTCGGTGTATCAATACTGGTTGTTCAACTTGTCCAGAGATAGACCTGCGGTCTCTAATACTTGAATTGGTCAGGCTGTAAGCCACCATACTGGAGTTTCTTTAATGTAAGCGTGAGAACTTAGCTTCGGGCTCGTAGAATTTTCTGTGTTTTGTCGTCTCGGATCAAACACGTGCAACCACCCACAGATCAGTAGCCCAGTATACTACACACCTCACACTTATCTTCAGCATTATTGATCTGGTGTTCTCCTCCAAATTCCAGCAATGCTACTACGTCGACGCTCAAACACAGACAGGTTGAGTGTTCTCTGTCCCCGAGACGGTCATGCTGATGAGCCTCATAATGTGACCAAACTGTCATAGTACACACTCGCACCTTGATGGACAAGTGAATGTCATGAAAAACTACGGGTGATTTACAATGGCAAGAGTCAACCTGGTCCTCTGTATCCGCATAAGAATCTTATCTTATATCTCATCACCCGATGAAATGCAACAACTCTCGTCTTTCGATGGCGTTTTTCGACAGAATGAGGCTCGGCGTAAAATCAAACCAGTCTTACAACAGCTTTCTGTGCTCCGGTGCTAAACATAGTGAAAACATTGATTCAGGGTATCCATTAAAGCTAGCAGCTTATTTGGATCCTTAATCGTCAGTCTATCCTGAATCGGTGTTCTGTCTAAATGGAGAACAACGTAGCTATTCTTGCACCAGGGTAGGGCTACATACATAACAATCTTAACTACAAAGGTTAAAGTGAAAGGGCGATAAGGAGCAAGCTTGACGAGTATCACTATCCCTGATGAACGTGGATGAGCCTCATAAACTTAGCTTGCCGTAAGGTGTTTTGGGGACCTACCTCCAGCTCAAAAAAGGGGATCATATCTAACTGAGGTCAACCGCGCTATAAAAATGTCTCCATTTGTTCCAGGAATGTAAATAAAGACTGAGAAATGCATACAAAAAAACAGACCTTGATTCGATTGTAAACTCGTCTTCAAAAAGTTTACCCATGGTAACAAAAGCGATGACTGACTACCATTATTTCCGATAATACTGTTACTGAACATCAAACATTTACATATAACAAATCACATGACGCATCGCTTTTTTGATAAATCCCGAACTGATTTCGGCTCTGATACATTAGTTTTATAGCTAATCTATGATATAATCTGCGTACAAGTCCGAACGTTTGGTGTACGGTTGATAAATTATTAAGACTACCTGGTTCGAACATCAAAAACCTCGCCATATATTTTTTTCCGTTATCTACTTCGCTACTGAATTTGATAATATTCTTTTGGGCTTATCGGTTCAGTTCAGCTACTTCAGCCACTAAGCTCGCACCTGCGTGCTCCGGTTTGGGTTTTCACTTCACAACATCGTCTAGTTGAGAGCAAAATGGATAAAGGTATGAGAAAACACAAAGTTACAAGTAAAAATAACTGAGACAACGAAGGGGCTCGCATGCAACTAAACCATTAATCCCGGCACCTAGTCATGTTACTCAGTGTACCCAACCATCCGGTGGGAGGGTCTCATGGGCCCCAATACGGAGGTCTAACACGCCCTGCGTGGCAAATTCCGCTCGTTAAGGTTTTTATGTCCTTTTACTGCGTCACAGACTAAACAACTAGACGCACTCCCCAACCACTAGGTACATCGGCCGGGTCTACTGTGAATCGTAACGTCCTGATGTGTACTTTTCTCTATACTGGTTGTCACATTTCCATCCATCTTACATAAATCATAGGCGAATTTATCGCCACCACCTGCCACAACTGGTCATTCTCTAGAAATGTGTACATTGGGGACATATTTTGGGCATATTTATTCCATGCTCTAAGATTTGTAACCATAACCATAATTCTACCACACCAGAATTTCGTTGACTCAAGTTTTTATCATTTCCGAGCTCTAATTTTACGAAAGAACACGGTTACTGTCTTATCAAAATTGATAACATTTCTGATTAAGATATTTTGCTTCCCTAGTTTTTCTTATTAGCAACTTTGATTTTGAAGTGCAGTGCTCATCCCCCCCCCCTACCCTGTCTCCCTAGAGCGTAGTCCCGAAGACCGGCCAGCCCATTCGTGCGAATATATTCTCCCAGTCCCGGTTGATTTCACCACTGAAAACTCTCAAGACAGAACACCCCTTTCGAACGAACCAGGACATCGGACCGCACGCCTACACACCAATAGAGAACGCCATCTGCTTCTGTACTACTGAAAGCTCGCAGCCCCTTTCCATTGTAACAGGTGTCAATTGTTACACTTGAGTGTGCATATGTAAACGTCGTTGACCCTTTAGGCAGTTCACTGAAGCTCATTGGGATCATTCAACAAAAAGTTTCAGTGGATATTCAGGAATTCCAGGTATGCTGCTTCGTTGTGTTATCAGTTGCTTGCAACATCTACTGGTATCTGCGATGGTGTCTATTGCAGGCGTACTTCTAGCACTTGATCTCAGCTGACAAACCGTCTAGATTCGCTTAATATAGTCGCCGCAACAACCTCATTACAGCAGTAGAAATCGCGATGGGACAGTCAACGAGAAAGGTATTCTTGAAGGCTATTATTGCACAAGAATACAGTCTCTTTGAAGAGAATAGCAGCTCAGTTTTGTGCAGAGAGAACGGAGGTTCATGTGATTGGTAGAAATAAGGCCAGCATCGAAATTAGTGTGGACCGAGGGACTTTAAGTTGGCGAATAACTGCACTCATGTCTCGGTTGAAGAGTCATCCAATTGGCTGGAACGCATTCCTACGTTGTATTGAGATTATGATTTGAGGAATACTTTTAGTTGTGATGAGACCGGCCCTTATTTTAGAGTAGCGCCAACAAACAGCTTGGCTGTGGAAGAAAAGGCAACCGTTTTTATCACATGCACTGCTTCTGGGGAAATGCTCAAACCATTAGCCTTCAGCAAGCACAGAATTTCACGATACTCCAAACACATTAACCAGGTGCTGTGGGGAGCCTATTATCACCCTGAGGGACGAACGTGGATGACCAAAGACATATCTCAAAAGCGGACTCGGAAAGTGAACGGTCAAATTGTACTGGAGGGACAATTAATTCAATTTCAATTTCAGTCCCGGGACTTGACAACGAAATGCCTGAATGTCCAGATTCTTCAGCTAGCGAGCTTCTTGGATCCGCCGACGCTTTGGCCATTGGAAGAGCTGAGTCTTCTTCAACACCTGGCTACAATCAGGGAAGGTTTAGGTTAGACCTCCAAATACCGTACTCTTAAATTGCCTTTTGGATCAAAACCGCTAGTCACACATTCCTCACAGACATTCTCCTTTATAACAAGAATAACAGTAAGTAGTAGTCGGTGATACATAAGGGTTCAACGAGCAATGGAAGTGAAGAGTGTAATTCAGTTGACCAAACAAAATCGGTAGTACAGGCTCCAAGTCGTCTTCATCCAAACAGCGTCTTAAACACCTTAACTGGGCTCCTTCTGAGCTCAGCCACTGTGCTCGAGCTTATCACATCTCCTGGAAGCTTATTCCAGTCTCTGTTTGTTCTTTCCTAATTGTCAGAGCATGTCCCAGTTTCAGTTTGTCTTTATTCAACCATTAACCTCGCACTTCAGTGCTCACGTTTGGGTTGCTAGCTCCCAGCATCGTCCAGTAAAGGGGGGAAAATAGAAGTATAAGATGAAATTGCCGAGAGTAAAGTAAGAAGCAGAATTCACGAGGAAAAAGAAAGAATTCGGATGCAACTATGCCACTGACCGCGACACCCAGCCATATCATTTAATGTCCCCAACCATTTAGTAGGCGGATCACGTGGACCCCAACCTGGAAGTCTAACAAGTCCTACTCGACCAAGTTCACCGGTCAAGGTTTTCATACCTTTTTGCCATGTCATGGACTGACCACCTCCACTCACCTTCCAATCACCACTTGCCTCAGAGAACAGCGTACGCTGAGGAAGCTTATCGGTGGACATGTGCAAAACATGTCCCATCTACCATAACCCGTTCAGATTCAATACTTGATCCACAGACTGACCTCTGGTCCCCAAAATCTTACGCCTAACCTCAGCATTGCTGGTACGGTGTTCCCATCATACTTGGCCAAAGCTACGGAGGCATCTATGCTCAAATACCGACAGTTTTTGGCTATCTTCCATCCTTACCGGCCATGTTTCGGAGCTTTATAAGAGCACCAAGCTAACTGCTGCAATGTAAACTAGATAATCCGATGTCACACCGATGCCACACATGACTGAGGCCACCGAAAACCAAACGTGCTTTCTGTATACGCGATGATACTTCATCCGATATTTGTCCACCTGATGAAATTTAACTGCCCAGATAACAAAATTTATGGGAATAAAAACGTAGCGAACAAGCTCGTTTTCAGTTATTCGTACTCATACCAATACATAGCAATATATATGTCTCACAAAATAAGAACGGAGAATGACAATCCAAATCTGTCTCTGCACGTGCGTGTGTGCATGTGAAATTGATCACAGTGTGGAATGTTCAAATGGTTGCACATGTGTTCGGGACCAAGACGTGGGCCACGGAAGCTTAAGTGCTTGCACAAATTGTTTCTGAGCGCACAGGGGAGGATTGTAGAGACGAATACTCACGGCTTCGGCTGTGGCTAAGATGCGACACTTGACAAGTCTTGATTGCTTTCCTCGGACTTTGTAAATGGTGCGAAAAACGTTTATCACCTCCACTGAGTGGTTTGACTCAACAAGGTGTGAGCACACCGCACTCGTAATTGTCCTAATTGCTCCCGTGTTCAGCCAGGCCGGGTGGTGTTCACGAACGCGTTCGGATGAGCGTCGAGTCGTGCGACCAATGTACCTAGTCCCACAGTAACAGGTGAAAGAATACACACAAAACGAGATTGCAGAATTCGGCACTGTGTCTTTCAATCGAAAACACACTATCGGTTTGGAAACGAACAGGGTTTGTAACTGTGCAGCGTAGAATGTACTGTTGATTACTCCCTCTCCTTTGAAGAGGAATCTTATACGTTGCTTAGTTAACAGAGCAAGAAAAATCTGCTCCGAAGACACAATAAGAAATGAACTCCTTTTTCTGCGGAGTGTTTTCTTAAATAACGGCTATCCTGAACGGTTTATCGACAAGACGGTGCAAGAAAATGAAGGGAAATCAAAGGAGATAGGAGCCGCTAAGAAGGTACTATATGTGCGTTTGCCGTTCAAAGGCGACACGGAAGCCGAAATTATTCAACGAAGATTATCGGGAGTAATCAACAGTACATTCTACGCTGCACAGTTACAAACCCTGTTCGTTTCCAAACCGATAGTGTGTTTTCGATTGAAAGACACAGTGCCGAATTCTGCAATCTCGTTTTGTGTGTATTCTTTCACCTGTTACTGTGGGACTAGGTACATTGGTCGCACGACTCGACGCTCATCCGAACGCGTTCGTGAACACCACCCGGCCTGGCTGAACACGGGAGCAATTAGGACAATTACGAGTGCGGTGTGCTCACACCTTGTTGAGTCAAACCACTCAGTGGAGGTGATAAACGTTTTTCGCACCATTTACAAAGTCCGAGGAAAGCAATCAAGACTTGTCAAGTGTCGCATCTTAGCCACAGCCGAAGCCGTGAGTATTCGTCTCTACAATCCTCCCCTGTGCGCTCAGAAACAATTTGTGCAAGCACTTAAGCTTCCGTGGCCCACGTCTTGGTCCCGAACACATGTGCAACCATTTGAACATTCCACACTGTGATCAATTTCACATGCACACACGCACGTGCAGAGACAGATTTGGATTGTCATTCTCCGTTCTTATTTTGTGAGACATATATATTGCTATGTATTGGTATGAGTACGAATAACCGAAAACGAGCTTGTTCGCCACGTTGTTTATTTTCAATGTGTTCTGTTGGATTTTTCAGACAACAAAATGTATCCACTTCAGCTAGAGCCTCCCCTGCCAACACAAGATTTGGTGTTGAGCCAGTCCAGTCCCGCAGCAGCATTTTATACTTTGAAGGTGCAGAACGCATCCCAAACATTGCTACACTGTTGTTTAGGCTCTTTAGGAAAATCTATATCTTACCTGGATCTTCACTCAGCAGAAAATATCGTTCGCGTATTCCAAGTCATACAGTTTACCGTCTGAGCGAAGATCGACGTCGCTATTCTCACACGATTATAAGGCTTTCTCAAGAATCAATCTAATTAAAAAACGTGAAGAGGAAGGGGAGAAAAGAGCAAACTTCACGAACACCACTTTTCGTTGTGAACTCGAGTGAAAGACCGCCGAAAGTACAAAGCCGGCTTCGACTGCTTGCGTACAAGCACGGGGAAAAAACATTTCTCCTGCCACACCCCTCAATGAGGGGCACGGCTAGAGAGATGTGCGATCGACTGAGCCGAATGCTGCTTGCAAAGTCACGGAACACAGAGGCTGTGAAACTATGGAAGATATGCCTGTACTCTGAGATTTGCCGAAGGACCGGGTCTGAAACTGGCTTGAGTCTCACGCATAGACTTTCCGCGGGAGCCGGATAAATGGTGCAGAATAATCCTAGCGAGCAGTCTGGAGACAATACTTACCATTCTAATTCTTTTACGGTTTTCACAAGACTTTTCACCTTTCTCGTAAATCGGCACAATCACCGATTCACGCCTTTCTCTAGGAATCTGTTCAATAACCAAGATTTTCTTATTACATGCTTCCGCATGAGTGCAGTGGAATTGGTGTATACCTCATAGCTACGAAGGCCCACTGCAGTATTGAGGATAACCGCCAACCGGACCCTGAGAATTGGAGTGGAGAGCCACACAGGGTCCAAATAGGTCAGATGTGGTAACGATCCAGACGACAGTGGATTACTGTCTACCCGGGTGAGTTGTGTTAACTCCGAAACCAAAGTTTTGCCTCCATTCTCGAAAGAAGATAGAGACAACCCATCCGGTTTAGCAGCTCTATACCTTTTCAAATAACCTACCTCCCACACAACTTCCGTTTCTGATGGATCGATATCTACCTGCATCGGTTCTCTTCCAGGTATATTCGGAAGTGTCACTGTGGAAGTAGTCCCAGTGAATTGTTCCTTAAAGTACTCTGTTCAACGGTCCAGACGACGTCCTTGAGAGTGAATAAGTGAGCCATCGGATTCCTTGATTAACTCACTTACCACGGGCTTCCGTGGATCGGTGCCTCTAACCAAACGGTAAAGGTTGTGAGAACTGCCAATAGACGCATCCTTTTTCATTTCCTTATATTTCGCAATCAACCGCTGCTCACGGTCACTTAACAGGTTCCTAGTCAGTTGGTGCCGCAAGGATTGATGTACTTTATTGTATGACGTCCGGAGGGACGGATCTGCGAGCATCTAACAGAGTAACTGATGTCGAAGATATTCATTGTTTGTGAGGCCTACCTGAACTACTCTTGTGACACTAGAACCGGCATCTGTTGCTAACATTCATCGGGGTCCTGGACATTCGGCTGCACAGATAACTAAGTAGACAGCTCTGCTGAAAAATTAGATCGTCGGTTGACATCTATAAAATAACTGAGGGGAACGGGTGGCTTTAGAGTTGATGCGACCACGGACAAGACGTAAACAGAAACGAGCACATACCAAGGCGTGATCGGAGTCCACAGGCGTAGACCAAAATGAACGGCAACCATCAATTGATTCACGCCAGCGGTAGCCAATAACAATGTGGCCAATTTTAGTCCACCGTTGTGAAGACTCAGGAGAGCGCCATGGAAGCGTATGCCGCTCCTTACGACAGAATTTCGTGCTCACCAGAAAAAATGTGGTCAGAGCACAGCTAGATGAGACGAACGCCGTTGTCGGTACGATCAGTCGGGATAGCAAGCGGGCCTCCAATTTACCTTTCGGAATCCCCAAACGGCCAGCTTGGGCGTTGGAATCCCCAGCAATAACCACTCCATCCGTAGAACTCACGTTTCGAGGCAGTTGAGATAAACCGCGATGAAATTTGTCCTTGGTCTCAGATTAAATGAAGTCCGTGGGCACATACACAGATATGTCCCCTCAAGCAGTCATGTTCTTGCGGCTCAAATAAGGTCTCCTTGTGATATCGTGCTTCTATGAGTCGCTGTAGTATTTTAAGAGCCACCATAAGGTAACCTCTGGTTTCCTTTTAAAGACAACCCAAATCGCTTCAACCTGTGTTCATAACACAACTCCTTGTATTCCGTGAATCATCGCGCGAATCGCCGTTGTGGCTGCTCGAGAGCTTTGATGTTCCTCACAAAATATAGCTTCTATGCTTGGACAGTTGTCTAGATTGGATCTCAAAGACCTTACATAGTGGCAACAGGACCCGCGGTTTCCGGGAGATGACAGCTCTCCTTAGTTGTTGCAGGGCTTTACATGTCTTTTTGTATTACTATCTGACATTGGAGGCTGGGCTTAAAGTCAGTGTTTACCGCCACAATTAAGACCCGGGCCTCTATGGTCTGAATTAGCGGCTCCGATTGTATGGGCCATAGTTCTTCCTCTTTGACGAGATGCTGAAATTTTTTCACATGAACAGAAAGACCCCACGCCACTGATTACTGGTAGACGTTATTGAGATCATGCTGAACAGCCGCCTTGACGTTGTCTGCGAACGAGAAGCACGGGTTTCCCAACCCGTCTGCAAGGTCGTTAAAGTACATCACGGACAATAGGGGGTCCCAGGAAAGACCCTTGCGGAACATCGCTATGCAATCTCCCATTACCCGACAAACAACCTACCCTGTCCTGTAAGCTCTGAAAAACTCACTTTTGTATTTTTGCTGTGAGATGGGAAAATTCCACCTTCGATGATTCGAGCAGTCTGTGGCTAGACGAATTGAAGATTTTCTGGGAACCCAGATAACAGACTTCCACCCGTTGTCCCCGGTCCACCCGACCTACTAACTCATTTAAGAAGCTTATTAGTTGGTGGAGGCAAGAACGTTTGTGTAAAAACTCATGCTGTTCAAGTCACCCTTACTTTCAACTAAGCTATGTGAAGCTGGCATTTTTGCCGCCAAAAGCAACGGCAAGTCATCCACCTTTAAATGTGGACACTGTTCAACAAATGAAGTTCGATTTCAGAAAATGGCTTCTGACACAAGTAGCGAATATAACGGACGACGGTGCCAGCGAAATGGCTCTATTTTAGTAGATAAGCAACTTAATAACTTTGCACGGAAGATAGAAACACTGTTCTCAAAAAATGACGACAAGTAGATAACTGAGTGCGAAAGGTTCTGATAAGGAGTGCATTACAAGCTGCAAAAATACTGCAAAAATATTCGCAGAAAAGGATCTAGCTGTATACCGTAGGCAAGAACACCGGAAACAATTAGCAATGATAGAATAAGTTGCTACTGAAAGTTTATTTCGCGTCTTATTTCAAACGCGATAGGTACCAACAACCTCGAAAGCCTAATGGGTGCTGAAAACTCGCCTTTGTGTTCTAATAATAGTTTGTGTTGTTTTCTTGACGTCCCAACAAACACCTCCGAGGAGCGAACAAATTTGGTCGGTCCTTAGGACGTTTGCTTTAGAGGGAGCATTGTATCAGGTATCAGCACGTACAAATCTATATGGAAAATAGTGATATTTAAGCGCCTTTTCGGTCACAAGTAGTTTTGCTACCAAGACCTTCATTCATAAACAAGTCAACCTGTAGACACGTAAACGCCTATTACTTTTGATAATAATTTAGGATGAAATAATCAATGAGTAACAAAATTCCATGCGATAGACCAAAAGGTAGATACCTAATACAAACTGATGAAGTTCAGTTGAGTTGCTATATAATCTCATCAATGAAGTTTACCTTCACATTTTCATCGGATGACCAACCTGGTTTTATTTCAACTGAACAGACGATATTACGACATTAAATGTAACGATAATATCTGATTGCATCACAGACGTCAAAACTTACAGCATATTCGGTCAATTTTTCTCCCACAAAATGTGGTCGATGTTCATCGTGTGCCTGTGGCTGATCGGATTCAAACAGTTGAATACGAACTGAATTCGCCGCATTTTGTCGAGCATCCTTACCAGACAAATGGAGGTCAGATTGAACACTTTCAGTTTTACTACTAGTTAAATGTTTGACTAATGTGGACAAAGCTTCCATCTCCAATTCTAGTTGATTCATGACTTCATCCAAAGTGATAACGGAGACGGAAATAAAATCAGACTGTAGGTACGTCTGCAAACCATCCGTGCCTCGATTTGCGAATTGCATACGGCACAAAAGACGTCTAAGACGTTGCTCAAAAGGTACTGGATCATTTTTTTCTGCTTCCACTGCAGCTAGTGGCCCCCTTCCACGTTGTTCGACACCAATTGAACGAGGAATTGACCGACTTCGTTCTACATCCCACTTATTTGGAGAACTGTCTTGTGATTGATACAATCCAGATCGGTCCGTTGGCTCAGAATAGATCTGAGCAGTCGGCGAAAATGGTGTTACACGTGGAAGACGCTTCAGTCCTTGTTGTGAAAGCAGATACCGACAAGTATCGTTGAGGACGTCAATTTCAGTCTGTTTCCATACAAATTTCTCCATCTGTGCACGAGAGTTGAGAGTTTCTAACTGATTAAGTTCATTCTGTTTAGTTGTCAGAAGTCGCTGAAGTCGTTCAAGGAGATTTGTCGTGTCAAACTGAAGTTGTTGATCACCGAGTACAACTGGCACAAGGTCAGGAGAAGTTGGTGTGTGCAAATAAACGTGAGCTTCATGCTGTTGTGGTTGCTGGGGCAACATAGACTCTGCCTGACTTGAACTGGGAGACAATCCGGAGAGTTGTGGACTTTGTTTTACGTTGGTGTGTTGGAGGACCACAGAATCATGTGGCCATGGTCCTGGGGATCCAGTTGAAGACAGACACAAAGCTACCGTATCATCTGATGTACTTGATTCTTCCACACGATGGCAAATTTTTTCATGCTCCTTAGGTGGCATGGAAGGCTGGGATAATGTTGCGTTTAACGCTTGGAGTTCTTGTCGAAGCTCGTTTACTAAGGTGTTTAATCTATACACTTCTGCCTCCGCTTGATTGGCTCGATTTTCCAACTCATCAAGATCGGTATTTTGTTGAGCTGATTCTTTTCTCAAAGTAGATTCCATAAAGCTCAATATGGATTGAAATAGATGTCTTGAAAGCTCAGTCCATTCACATGGATGGACAGTCGTACGTGATGTTAACAAGTTAGCGGCAGCATTAGCCATTATTCTGGTATCGTCACCAACTAAATTACGGTTGTAAGAAATGAGTCGAATTTGCAGTTCGCCCGCGAACTCAAGCAGAGCAACAGCAAGGGGTGCATTCTGTACTTCGGTGGAAGACACCAAATGACATGGATCCGACGGTTCACGCCATGATTTCATTGAAGATCGACGAAGGGTTTCGGTCGCCTCAACCAATCGGGTACGTAGGGTGCGTAATTGACTGGTTAGGTTTGCTTCTTGAGCTTCGTAATCCGCAAAAAGACGATCATTTGCTTGGCAAAAATCTCTCAGTTGCCGTGCAAGGTACTGGATTAAATGATTCCTTTGTGACAGTTCCGTGCTGAGCCGAGCAATCTATAATTATATAGATGCATATGAATAATTATCTATTACTGACAACAAATTATCACTATTTATCACTTTTCATAAGACACTTTGCATCTGCCTTGGCATAAAACTCAAACATTTCTCCTCACGCCATGGGTTGTTCAAAAAACGTCATCTTTGCGAACACAAATGTGGCATGCTCAACACCATTATTTCCTAAAAATATCAGCTTTGTACAAGCTGAAAGCTAATCACCTACCTGACTCGAAATGCCCGACACTCTTTTTCAGTCTTGCACAACTGCCTAAATAAATCTCCCATTCTACCTTCAAAGACAACGTCATAAAATCTGACCACAATACATTTACATTTTTCTTCCACCTACACATGGCTGTAAATTACTAGGCTCCCCAGAACGAAACACAAATATCTGCTTTGTATCAGATTATCATACAAAGTAGATTCAGGATTTTCGACCGCATCAAGAAAGGCACATTTTATCAACAGAAAAAAACATCGCCGATGAATTTCCAGTCAGTTTGAAATTAACCAAACCTTTTTAAAATAGCTGCATTACAGTTCCCTTACAAAACGATTCCTGAGAGTACAACTCACAGGCCCTCCAAAAAAGCAAATATAGTAGATCATTTCCTTCCATTGTTCTAAAACGAGACTGAAACGCCATATGTGAGGTCCACTGATCGTTGTTCACAAAGCATAAAGAGTACCAGATACTGGCACGGATTTATTTACCCGAACCATTTTCTTGGGGCTGTTTTGAATTTTAAGCCACGAACTGGTATTTGTTGCTGGTCCGTCATATGTTGTGCAGGATACTGTTTCATTATTCCTTGCAAAATCACACATGTTCATAAATAAAAATCTAAAAATTGGACTCAAAATTTAATATTAAAAGATAATTAATCTAGATTGTTTTACATCTGATTTTCGACCGATCCAGAATACTGAAAGCCATCCTAATATTGCCACAGTCAAACTGATAAACAGTTTATGTACTACGTCAGTCCTTAAATGTAAAACGTAAGGATGACGAAAGTGCTGTCCTATTTCGGGACTGGTGCCAGTCTGACGGCCAAATGAATGCCTTTATCTGTCACATCGAACATGGAGAATGTAAAAATGGATACATCACGAATAAGCGACTTTCTTTCATTCGGTATTTATTTTTATTCGTTTATCTTATTTTCTCACTGAGGCATGACAGAAAATCGCTGCTGAGATAAGGTGGATCAACCTTGCCGTTGAAGCACTGGTTATCGAAACACACGGCAGTGACTAGTCGATACACCAGTAAAGTACTAGTGAAAATCGGAAGCGATGAAAAGCTGAAAATCAAAGAATCCTAATCGAAAATACCAGATCAACACAGTATTTGCTCTATTAGAGCGTTCAATTATTCACAACCTACTTCGCTTTCCGTACTGGGAGATGCTCTTTCATTTGGATCGCATGGTATTGGTTGACTCTCCTCCAGCGACGTGTGCAAATATCGCGCCTCAGTGCTTGCATGGGGAGCTTCAAAAACGACATTCTTTGAGTCAAGCCGTGGTTCGGCTTCCGTGAATGGTGACAAACTTGCAATGGGAATAAGCTCCTGGGGTTTGCCTCCCTTTGGGGCCGTCAGTGTGGCACTAGTCGACGCGGTGGCCCTCATTCCAGTTTGGTCACGTGGACGTTCCTCGGGAAAAATAAAGTGTCCCAGTTCCTTCACTGCATTCAACATTCGTTCGTATTCACGTCTTCGATCTGAGACAGCCTGCAGAGCCGTGGTTATTATAAAACAGTATCGTCTACCTGAGACGAATTATTATCCGCATCCATCTCGAGAACCTTCAAATAAATCATATAAGCCTAAGGCAAAATTTGGAATATATTACCTTATCCACTGCCGCATGCAGCTTTTTCAGGTGATCGTCGAACTGATTCAAAGGTCCACATAAACCCTGTGGATAAAGATTGATTAAAACCAACAGGCTTACCGTTCCTATGTGGAGGGGGGATTCATTTGGTTCACGTCCCAAAACGACCTCCCCGACTTCTGATCCCTCATCCAATACATAGCGAGGAACGCCACTGCTGTCTGATTCGTTTGAAGTAATTTCCTGTTCGGGCAACTATATTTGTTTACAATAATTTGTCGTGCAGAACGATACCTTTCTCTCGTCAGTGGGAGGTGGTTTATTGCTCATTTTTCATACAGTTATAATATGGAATAAAGTCTTCAGTAATCTTATGATAAAAAAATAACGCCTAGCAGCACATCCCGGAGCTCATAGAACGTGACGTCTACAAGCAGGCCAGACCAAATGTGCCGCGCTACCAGTTTCCATGTGGTGATGATGAGATTTGGGATAACAAAACTCCACTTATATTCGTACTCTTGTAACCCTCTATTTCATATCCAGTCAAGCAGCTTTCTCCAGGTATGGAAGTTATCAATAAAACGAGGTTTCTGTCAGCAGCATTTGAAAGCAGACCTTGAAGTCATGATGTAGTGTATGGGTTTCGGACTGGTTCCCAGTTGTTCCCGGTTCTTGAGGCACCTCCTTTTCCGTAGTGGCCGCTTCACCGAAGTCAAGGGAGCCGTAAAACGAGGGAATACTACCAAGGGCAAATTTTCTAGAGGGTAGCACGGACAGTGGTTTAGAATGGGCAGTTTTGCGACATAGATATTGAAGCGGCTTGGCAGACACTAAACTCACTAAAATGCAACTACGAGCTGCTTAGATGCGCCTTGGTTATGAACAAGTATCTGTACTTAAGTCCACTTGGGAATGACAACCGCTTCCCGGGGGCATCTAATTCCGGCACTGGATCTTCCTCTAGCTGTAGACAATCTTCTATCCGAACCTTTCTCCTCGGTCGCATAAAGTAGATTATGGTTAGGACAGTTGTACTTCAAGCTACTTTCATGCATCCAAGCCCGATTCAACTAGAGCCGCATGATAGTCTTCGGTCGGACATGTAGGCCTACTTTAGAAGTCCTGCAGGACCTTCGGGTGATTCTGATCAGTCATTCATCGAGGTGCGTAACTGACCAAGCAAACGTTGACCAAGCTCTTTGATAAGTCAGGAATTCAGGCTAGCCTCAGTTCCTTTAATAGAACAGTTGTTTTAAGTCTGCTTGGTAAACTCCACCTGGTACCGGTGGACACAACAGTATAGCCATCTTACGTCACGCGACTCTAGTAGCATGGAGCTCTTCAGTTCGTCAGCTCCGGCTATTAGCTCGTTCAGTACCCCATCCCCCGTCAAGTATGCAGGATAACGAACATAACTGCCAAAACCCCATTAACTGTTGTCCGTCTTCACATTACGTTCATCGGACGAGAATAGGGTCCTCATACATTTTGCAAGCATCCAAATCGGTGGCCCCGTTGCGGATTATTTGTTCCTCCGGTTGTTACGGGGTTCCTCTTGTTTTGGTTGTGCATGTGCCTATTGAGATTTTAGTGCTGTCGATTTCGGTCTGTCACTGTACGTTTATTTTTGTGCTTTTTTCATTATTGAACCTTAGTTAGTTATGCCTGAGCCTGCCGTGTCTGAAATGTCTCCTACTGCTAGCCCAGAGAAGGCATTGTCATCTA
The DNA here is from genome assembly GCA_948099385.1 of Fasciola hepatica. NCBI lineage: Eukaryota > Metazoa > Platyhelminthes > Trematoda > Plagiorchiida > Fasciolidae > Fasciola > Fasciola hepatica. The sequence continues at coordinate 6,566,698 of CANUEZ040000053.1, forward strand.
TTACGGGGAATGCCTCCCTTTGACTGACTCATCTGGAAGTACCACCTGCTGCTTCCAGAATCACGCCTCAGCAGCCGAAGTACGTGCACCTCGCTGCTGAAATTCCCTTAATTATCCCTAAAGCTGTCCAGGAAGTCACTTCCAACCCACACACAGACAAGCCCTGTGATGTGCTCCGCCAGGCTATCCTGGAAAGCTCAGGGGATTCCCACTCAAACCATCTTTGGCAGCTCCTTGATGTCGCTCCCTCGGCGATCAGAAGCCTTCACAGCTTCTGCGTCGTATGTTGCGACTGGCTAATGGTGTCCACGTTGGAGATATGATGTTGCGACGATTGTGGATGCAGCAGCTTCGCGGAAAAGGATGATGCACTCTGGCGCTCCTCATAGATGAAGTTCCACCAGACAAACAGGCTTCGGCAGCGGACGGCCTTGTGGAAGCAGCCTCCGCCCGAATTATTCGGAGTATTCGTCGATCCACAGCCACCACGGAGGCAACTGTGGCAGGTACAGCTGCGCAATTTGGTGCCCCTCCAGCGGACCTGACCGCTATTCAGTCATCACTTCCAGCACATTTTAGCCGCTCCCCAACCAGCACACGATGTCCCACTTCCTGTTGCAGCCCTCCCAAGCCAGTCTGTCCGATGCTGACGCTAGGGTGCGGTGTTGGTATCGCCACCGGTGTCATACCAACCCCCTGAAGTGTACGAACTCATGCAAGTTCCACGACTACCTGGGAAACCCGCCAGCCAACGAGTAGGCATGGCGGCCCCCGATGGCCTCCCGTCGCCCTGCCTTCTTTTGTCTATCAAGGACCCCTATGTCACAACTTCAGTTTTTGATGGGCACTAGAGCATAGAGCAGTGTCATTCCCCGTAACCCTTCTGAGCTTCAGCTTCGCGACACTGAAGAGCTCCAGATAGCCAACTGGTCTTGTGTATCCACTTTTGGTATCATGTGGCCTAAATAAGCCTTTGGTTTGCGTCTTTTTTTTCAGTGGACGTTTGTTGTTGCAGATGTTTCCCAATCCGTCTTTAATGTTGATTTCCTGTATTATTTTCACTTTTCACTGCATTCGGAGCTCCCGTAAGTTGACCGACCGCGTGGCTCGTCGTGCTGTTGTTGGGTCTGTGCTCTTGATCAATATTGTTCGACCTTCCGTAGCTCCTGACTCCAGAGACGCCTTCGCCGAAATCTTGGCCGGGATTCCCTCTCTCACCAAGCCTGCAGACAACTTTCCCGCGGTGTTCTCGGCGGTCGTATATCATTTCAGTGCAACGGGTCTTCCCACTTTAGCTCGTCCTCTTCGTCCATCCCCAGACAAACTTGATATTGTTCGATGTGAATTCTAGCAAATGACGAACCTAAGCATCACCCGCCCTTCTAACAGCCCCTGTGCCTCTCCACTACTTATGGTGCCTAAGACAGCTTCAGATCAACAGCATCCTTATGGTGATTGCCACCGCCTCAATCGGGTTACAATGCCCAGATGGGTATCCTGTGCCTCATTTTCATGACACCACGTCTGCTCTGGCCGGATCCAACATCTTCAGAAGAATCGACTTCTGGCCGCCTCGAGTTTCTTCATATGCCATTTAGCCTGCCCAAAGCATCCCAAATGTTCCAGCTGTTTATCGACGTAGTTACCAGCAGGCTACCGTTCGTTCACCCTCATGTCGATGACGTCCTTGTCGCCAGCCCCAGTATCGCCGAACATCAGCCGCACTTTTCAACAGCTGTTCCAGTGGCTATTAGAGCACGGTGTCGCCCTCAGCGCCGCCAAGATCGAATTGAGAAAGCAGCCTTTACTCTCACTCGGTCACCTCATTGACGTGAACGGCATCCGTCCGGCTAAAACCAAGGTCAGTGATATAGCTGGATTTCTATTACCCAAGTCCTTCAAACAACCCGAAAGTTTTAACGGCTTTGTTAGTTATCATCGCCGGTTAATACAGCACTGCGCCACGCGGATGCAACCGCCCACGGACCTTTCGCGAGGCAAAAAGTGGACCCTCATCTGCGCCGATCAAGTCAAGGAGGCGTCTTCTCGGCTCTGACTGGCTTTGGAGTCTGCCGTTCTTCTTCCTCAGCCGGATCCCCATGCTCCTTTCAGTTTGGCTGTTGAAGCCTCCGATGTTGCCACTTGCAGCTTTCTCCTGCCCGGAGTTTCCATAACCCCGGAGGTGAGGTGTTCTACTTGAGCAGGAACGTTCCTGCGGACATTTGTACGGGAGTACAGCTTCAGCACTTTCTCAGCGCGCCCTTGAAGGGCACTCAGGCTCTAACGCTTGAAAAAGTGATCTGCAAGCCGTGCAGTGAAAATGTTGCGCGGAGGAAAGAGATCCTCTCTCCTCGTGCGAGCCTCTGAGAGACACGATTTTAGGCGAGACAGTAGCTGGGGATAAGAAATGTGCGAATTTTTGCAAACTAGTTTGTCGGCTTTTCCTTGTACACCCCCTAGTTTGCCTGGGTCCTTGTACAGGCCGGAATGTACAGTCTTTTCTCTGTATTCTGGGAGAAGTTAGACGTAAGTTCCATGTGAGATCTCATGGTCGCCTTCCAGAGTTGCAGGAAACGTTCCTTCTCACCACGTCGTTAAATCAAAGGGCGACCCTATTGGCTTGTTGATGGTGATGAGAGAAAGAGGGCAAATAAATTAACGAAAAGCCTAATTCCTCATGCTTCTTCAGGATCGGATAGGAGTGGCACCTCTTGTCCAGAAACGTTCAGCAGGAAAGTTACCAAATGACCAACTCGCATATTTGTTGCCAATAATTTGTAGGCTCCGGTAGGCAGACCATCGCTTGGCGTGGTCCGTCGCCGACTCAGCTCGGTCGCACTGCCGCCACAGGTAGTGATATCGTCGTCTCGCTTTGCGACGTTCACGGTCATGTTGTTTAGCGGACAGCTCATATAAATGAGAAATAAGGGCCTTGCCCTGATTGTTGATGGACTCTGGAGTGGAGTGATGGTGGTTCCGAGAGGCGGGGACTCGCTCTGACCGGGAAGGAGCAATCCGTAATTAGGCTAGAGAGAGAAAGAGAGCAGATTTCCGAAAATTTCGTAGACTCGAAAAGGACCAATCACAAGCAGCTTTTGTCGGACTTGTCAGCGGCGATCCTGTTTGGCTGTTGCTCATCCGCTTGTGTGGCTACGAAGCTATACTTAACGGCGTCACTTGCGAAAACCGCTGAATCACCATAGCTTGTGAACCGGAAAAAGCCTTAGATTATAAAAACTGATTTTCCTAATTTCACCAATGAGTTTGCGCTACGAGTCACCAGCCAGCCAACAAATAATGCTGTTAAACTGGACGACCGCGTGGTCACTTTAAGTCAAGCCAGGTCACAGATAAATCGACCTTCAGCTTTGTTCACCTCTTTAACACACCCTTCCTCAACGTAGTGTTCACTACCAAGCACCGTGGCCATTTGTCCTTTTCACTCACAGGCTGCGCGAATGCAGTCAAAGTATTCACTCTTCACCCTTTTCGCATCGATAGTTCTCCTCCTCATGGTATGCGGGAAGCCCGTCCCAGTATTCCTGGTGGCATAGTGCGCAGCTCCGCAGTGACTGACGTGATCAGCTAGTAGCAGGAAATGTTAGCGAACTCGTGCAATAAGGAAACAACATGGTGCCGTTTACTCGACCTTACACAGGACTAGCTTCTCAGCCTCGGGGTCAAGTCTAATTTTTTGCTACGGTAAGCATTACAGTGAATACCTTCAGCCTTCACCAGTTTGTGGTCCGCCTCTTATAGAAGCTTGGTGGAGAAATCACCTGTGAAGGATCAGAGGCGCAGATCTGGTTTGCTATCGAGAGGAGTGGCGGTCTCACAGGCTCACGAGTCATACGACTCTACTACTCACCCTCGTGTAGTTGCTCGGGCTCACATGAGGAAGGTAACTCAGAGGCACAGAGAAACCTGTGTGAAAAGTATGATCATAATAATAAGGTCAAAAAGGTTAAAGTGAGACCATTATAAGTGAGCATTTGCTGGATTTGCTTTGTGGACATCCACACACAAAGGCCACTCTATCCTATCTGCTAGCCGATCCACGACCCCCCTCCCTATATGTGCTCAAAAACGATTTAGGTGTGCTCTGAGGCTGTTCTGGCTCCCTCTCTACCATACAGCAGGCCACATAACGGATGAAAACTGAAAAAACTTGGGGAAAAAACAATACACCTCCGGTCTTCAATTATTTTCTTCCTCCCATCCTCTCTCTTTGTTACATTTGGTTTTTATCATCTCCTCCTTGTCTGACTGGTTCCATCCTCCAACTTTCTTGATATATCCTGATGTGATGGTATGATTGTGAATCGGTGAAGAAGAGCTCGTTCACTAAACTGTTCTTCAATCAAATAAGCCAGAAAACTGCAGGCGGTTTTGTCGTGGAAAGCCGGCACATCAATCGGGGTTGTGGTGCAATTCAACTTCGTCCCAGCATTCAGCACGCACTGTTATCTGTCTCAAGGCTAGCTGCCTATCGTGGATGTCACCTGATCGATGCTGCTCCACGCTCCTGGAAAGGCACCCTGACCGCCCTCCCTCCCAATCGCTTTCTTGATCTCAAGGCTTGCGGGGAGTATCCTCCTAGGTAAAGTGTTCGTTCGGTGTTGAGGGTAACAATAAGGAACTGCTGGTTCACACGCAGTTCAAGATGGCGAAGAGGGTGCTTAATAAGTGAAAGGCTTTGCAAAAAATTCTGATCATGCAGAGCCTGTCATCAGTCACATCTTACCAGGCACGACTTTCGTCAGTTGCATCGTACGTCAGCGTTCGCATGAAAGCCAATAACTCGGTTTACGTGCGCTATTGGAGGTCAGCCACCTATGGATGTTGGCTGATAAGTCCTCAGACGAACTAAATCGATTAGCAGAAAACAAGTCACCGTCCTTCGAGATCGATAACAAACTGAAATGAGAGTGGAGGATCGATGGTCCAACCGGCTCTTGATGAAAAGAAATAACCCTACAAGCCGTCGAAAAATCCATCCTCACCGAACCCAGGGGAATCAGCGAATAGGCGAACAAAAGTCACCTCAACCGATAAAAATGAAATCAGCCGACGAAGTATCATCATTTGTTTTACTGGCCGAGGCAAAACCAGCCATTCGGGTCCACGGCCAGAAGACCCAGAGGAAGAAGCATATACCGGCCATGATGCGCTGCAGCGGTTTTCACCTAATGAAAGGTTTGCTGAAAAACCGGTTCCCTCGGGAGGGCTGGTAACTTCTACTTCTCACACTTCGTTCGCGAGTTTCAATTTTGCCGAATCACAACGGGCTGTTCGAAAACTTCGGTTCATGTTTTGTTCTTCATTGTCGGCCTCATTCCCTTCTCACTGTCAGCCAGGATGCAACGGAAGCTAATGCTATTCGTGAAGTCCTGACCTATTTTTTCACCGTTTAGACACCAGAGTGATGACCACACACCGGACTTGATTTGTTGAATTTCTTAGTCTCCGGGTTTGGAGGTTTTGAAATCCACCTCAACATGTGCATATTGACGATTATAATGCGCCACCGTGCTGTACTTATCTACTCCATCATTCCGCACTTCTTCAGTCATTATTGACCCGGACCCGTCGATTGACGGCATCCATTCGTTGGATCAATTATAAAACATCTCCTTCGTTGAGGCAGCTATAATCCCAAAACTTTCTACTCTTGTTGCTTCACTATTAAACTGGTGACTGTTCCTCCAAACCTTCCAGCGACCACTATGGAATTAAGCCGCAAGGGAGGTTTTCACTGTAAATTACTGGGTAAAGTGGCTATTAAACCACCCTCCGGTAAGCCCACTGCCTCTTATTTTACCGTAGTATGTCAAACTTTGTAAAAGGGGGTGAAAGTCTACTGATGGTTGAGTCCGTAGTGATTTAAGGACCATGGAAATTATTTTCAGCCTCTTAGAGGTTGGTAGCGAGTATTTCCATCACTTTCGAGAAAGTGCGCCTAGGACGGGGTAAATAGAATAAACCGGTCGCTGGTATGTTCTCCACTATCAGAATTAGATCTTCTCAAGTTTAACGGGTCGCAATTTCAACGTCATTTCTTCCGAAAGTTTGAAAGCCACACTCAGGTTTGACTTGGGGACGGGGGTTGGTGTCTGATCTATCGGCTTCAGTGTTGTGAACGGAAATCAAAGAATCTATTATAACTTGTTTTCTTTATCATATTCGTGACGTTCATCGGCAGGCTGGGGACGTATTGAAGTAATATTCTGGTGAGATGCACAATATTTTGCGGCGCATACTGAACGAAGTAACCATAATAATGTTCATTTCTCAACATTCTGGTGCCGAGCCTTCTCAATTCGATCAGCTAATCATTTGCCGGGATGCACCGGGGCAACCAGGGTGTCTGAATGACTACAGTTTCCTTGGCACCACAGAGACGGATTGGATTAAGTTGCCTGGTCCATGGCAGTTGATTGGATGAAAAGTGTCAACGGAATCCATCAGATTGGAGAAGAACCAAGGTTTAGCGATTTGTGTCAGTCTGTTAGCACTAAGGCTTCTTTACAAGGCAACAGATACATTCATCTACTTCGTGAACGAACGAATACGCTAGGTATTTCGGGGAAGGACAGTGAAACGGACAATCGTGGAAACCTTCTCTTGTCGTTTTCACGTACTTGCATTACTGAGACTTTGATATTTATTTTATTGATCTTCGAACAAGTAAAACACACATTAACCACAACAATTGAGCACTTGCTCGTATTTTGCTTATGTGTTGCAGCATCTCTGTGACTCGATCTCTGACTGCCGTGACGGTCGTATCCGACAACGGCCCTCGCCCAACTCTGGTTCTCGATGATAAACGCTGTGGCCGTACAGTTGAGGCCTGTACATAATTCACGTGTGTATGATTTGGTAATTAATTGCTGTAGGTTCAGCGAATCCATCTCGTTCTGACTTTGGGATTCCCTAATTGATCCATGCATTATTCACAATCGGAACAACCTTTACAGTACTGAAGTACCTGAAGTTTTGCCATGGCCACTATTTGGAAAGAGCTTGTTGCAATCACTATGACAGAGAGGGACGGGTTGGGACGAACCTAGCTGGGACAACGACTGCCAACGATGATGTGACTGGTCACGCAGCCTGGATCAATTTGGGGACTTCGAGATACAGAGGTTCTCGACAGGAATCAAGTGTGCACGGGAAGCCCATCTCAATTTGCTTCCAGGTGCACCGGAAGTGGGCTGCTGGGTAGATGAAAGTGGTGGGCGGCTGGATCAGGGAGCTGTCGTGAAAGCGAGAGTAGTTCCACTGAAGACCACATCCATTCAGCGACCGAAAATGAAGGCAGCAGTATTGGCCCTGAGAGTCCACGGGTTGAGTATGAAGTGTTTTGAGCAGATGGACTCGGTAAAGCACTCATTGAGCACTACATAGCTAAGCGAGCGCGAGTCCCGAAACAAAAACAAGACTGATCCGTAACTTCTACGATACTCAACTATTGAATGACCAATACCATAAGACATATACAAACCGCAAATGAGCCATCACACAGATTCCGAAAATGAGAACCAAGTTTAAGGCGTGCAAGAGACAAGCGTATGCGTCACGAAGGCTCAAGATGGGATACGACGAAGTACCGCGTTGGGCGCGAATAACCTAGAGTTGGTTTATAGAAACTTAAGTCGTACGAAACATGCAAATAATATGCGTAGGTGAGTCATTCCACGAAATCATGATGTTACATTGCCTTCGGAGGATTTTCCGAAACTGATCGTGGTAAAGCCCATCAAAGCCCTCCGATCCTACCAGAGTCGGGGGTTTGGAGTAAGGGTACCGATTCCTTCTACCTATCCAGGATTTACTGTCAGTGTGTGAAGCTACCACTGCCGACAACCAGGATTTGCCCAAACATACGCACCGTTTTACGTGATTCATTGGCCAGGCCTTCAAGATGTTCCCGGAATTGTCTGCAAGAGCAGCTGCTTGACCATGGGCGCAAAGTGAGATATGCAGAGACTCCAAGTCCATGAGCCATCTTGAGAAAGCGGTTGTGTATGTGTACGTGCCTGTGCCTGTGCAAAAAAAACAGCAATAGTGACCGCATATAGAATTACTTCCGTCAGTGTCAATAACAAAACAAGAAATCGTGGGACAGTGTCGTGCCCTGATGGTAACGTGGGGATAACTGCGTTTCACGCGCTCATGAGTGTGTGCTGGTGGGAGAGTATTTGTGTGAAAACGACGGTCACAATTCGTGCAACAGTCTCGTGGATGACAAACAACCGTTGGACACTCGGAGCATTATTACGATCTGCTAAAGTTCGGTGATCAACCTTCCAATCAATAAGAGTGTTCGTTAACCAGTGTCCGTATGTGTGTACATGTGTAGGAAATTGTTAATATACAAATGCTTGCTATTATACAGTTGCGTGAGTTAGTTACTTGATCTGGAACTTGCAGCGGAGTGACCGTCTATTCGTTCGTCTTGACATTCCCGAGGACTGATACTAGGCACGTTTCGAGCCAACGTCCCCTTGGCGGTTCTTACCTTCACCGCTCTTATCAATCCGTCGAAAATGTCAACGGCTTCCATGACAACACCCAGGGGCCACCTGCCGGGGTAGGCATGTTTGTCTGAGATCATGACTACATCGCCAGCTTTGGAAGGTCTTTCTTTGGTGAGCCCCTTCTGCCGGGTTTGCAAGATCCGTAGGAATCCTCTTAGCCGTTGCCCCCAAAACACCTTTGCCAAGTAATTCGCCTGTTTCCACGGGTGCACGTAGCTATCACAGAGGCTCTCCAGCCCTTATAATCCAAAGTTTGACCTTAAGGTCAGCAGATCTTTCGGGGTAAGCGCCAGATGGGTATGGTTGATGGATGACACTGGAACTAAACGGCCACTGTTCAAGATTCTCTCATCCTCGGTCATCACGGCGCTCGGGGTTTGATGGTCCGGTGGTCGTTGCCCGACCACCTGCATCAATATCCTTCTGATAGACCTAATTAAGCTTTTTCGAGTGCTCCCGCGGTGACTGGCCTTCAAGGGTTGAAGTACCATTGGATGTAGTATGCCACGGTTTGGTTCTGCAGCTGGTCTCTTTCTAACTTTTGGTGTCAAAGCTGCAATTCTCGTACAGGACCCACAAAATTCGCCCCTTTGTCAGGATAAATATCCGACGGTACGCGTCTTCTGGTGGTAAGCAGCCGCAGGACCCGGAGGAAAGAGCCAGTGGTAAACTAATGCACAACGTCCGAGTGTACCTCCAGGGAATTCCCTCACTTCTTCCGCATCTAACCCAAAAGGATCCGGAATAACAAGTCTGCGGTCACAAAAAGACCACATCGGAGTCATTCTACCATCTGGCAGCCGAGTTTATATTGCTCGCCCTCGACAGCTGTGCGTCTTCTGCTTTAAACACAAAGTCGGATAACACCGTTCACAGTTGCCCTTTCCCTCAGTATCCAAAACCTCTTCCGGATGACACTCGTCACTTGGCTTTTGCCGGTGTGCCACTACACGGCGCGTATGTGTTGAATCAGCAAATCTCTCACGGGTAGCCGAACAGGTAATAATACGGGATGCTTCGCGTCAAAACTCAGGTGAAAGTTCGTCAACAAACAATCTATCCTCAGTAGTCCAGTGACAGCTTTTGGGTTTAGAGATTTGAAGTTGCTCTCTGGAGTCGATATATTTTCGTCACTTGATCCCGTCCCTCCGGGATTCCCGAACTCTTGGGGGAAGGCTTCGACTTGTATTTTACTGAATAGATTATACTCCGTGGTTCGCAGGTCATCGTAAGTTATTGGACCCACAAGTAGGCGGCTGGGTGGATGGACATCTTTCATTATCAAGGATTGTCTCTTTAACCTGGTCAACTATACCAGTGGTGGGAGCTTCTCTATCCAAGAGGAAAACCTAACCAACCGTAGCAAGGAGTTGTTTGTACGGCGGCGGCTACCGTCCTACCGCGCCTTTGATCCCCATTTCTGACTCGGGGCGGATTCAGTTCGCAAACGGGCCAGTCCTGTTCAGGCGTGTACAGGAATTTCGGCCCTCCCGTCCACGCGTCCAACTGCCAAAAATCGGTCTTACCTCGGGAACGCAAATCGGCTGGGTTGTCGGCGGACCAAACATGCTGCCACTGGTTTACAGGGGTTCCTTCGTGCATCACTGTGAGCCGATCAATGATGAGAGTAATGAAATGGCTCCTTGTGTTATTGATGAAAAACTGCACTATTGTCAAGTCCAAAACCTGGATGATCAATTGTAGGAGTGGAAGCAGCACTTTGTCGCTTGCACAGTCATTACATCTAATACGGCCGCACCGACTTCGAGACGCGGGATAGGAGCCGATTTCATTGGGGATACCCCGAGCCTTGGCAAACAGAGTCCTCACAGCGTAGCGTTCAACATCCAGGTACCGCGGTCCATGGAATACAGCCCGTTGCCCAACTTTGGATACATCAGTAAAGGCGTGCAACTGTCCCGTCTGCGTTGTATGATCGGAAGGTAAGCACCTGGGAATCCGCCCGTCCCCTAATGTTCTAGAGATCAAGAGCTCTGCCCAGTCTAGCCCGTCTTCCTTGTCAAACGACTGGTCCCAGTAGACTTTCTGCGACAAAGCCACCGCAGTAGGGTTTTACCGGGCAGCAACCAAGGGAAAACAAAACCGAGTGGGCCGGACAGACAGCGGACTGCTGGAGGTATACCTCGGCGAGTAACTGGTTGGCTTCAAGAACCTCAAGGGCCTCCCATATTCACTTTGTGAAATGGGGACAGCCCTTCTCCAGCAAATCTTTTAGGCACCTAAATTTTGTTATGATGGATTCAACTTCGTTGAACGATCCAAGTTATCTGTTGACGTATAAATTTCCGCTGACACTGTGAACTACTGACAGGCGAACCAAAGCTACACACTTGTCTGCGGTTTCTCGTAAAGCACAGTTGGCACAATAGGGTGATGATATCGCTCGAAAGGGATAAATTGCCATACCGTAGTCTACCACCGATTTGTTCAGGTCGTTCTTATCCCGCCACAAGAGAGGCATTTCATACCACTTCTCCACCGGTACTTTTGACTGGGGAAAGAACCCTTCGATGTGGGCCGACAAAACCACTCTGCTTAGCTTGAACCGGCACAAGGCCCCAATCAGCGGAGTCTTCCAATTAAGGCCTTGCAGCGTAAAATCGTCTATCGAGTTCCCTTGAAACTTGGATGGGCAGCTAAAGACCAAGCTCTGTTCTTCGGATTTCCCTGAATAGAAAACCGGGTGGTGAGGTGGGCTCCGTACCCATTCCCGGTCGCTGGTAGTTGTAGGTACACTTTCTACGTGACCAAGCACTTCATTTAATAATAATGGTTTATTTCGGGGACACCCGAAGCATGCTCGATTGCATGATCATATGATACAGGTGAGGTCACAAAAAGGTTCCTTGGGTATTCATTTGGGTAAATGCAGCCTAAAAGTGTACAGGTTTTAGTGGTCGCACGAACGATTGCCCGGCAAATTTGAGTTTGAAGGTCGGGTGGACGTACATTTGGGTATAGTCTGAACATCCGGGCGCGCGAAAGCGCTACTTTTGGCGCAGCTGTCGAACATACGCGATAACTGATACTTATTTTGGTGAATCGTACAGTCCACGATAACTGCAAAGATACAGCCCACGATAACTGGTTACGTGCTACGTTGGTAGGCACTAGGTGTCGATGATAAAGTGAATCGCGATATTTTCCTGGAAAAGTAAAGGGGAATATTGTTTCCAGGTTTGAATTCCCATACATATATATGCGATCGTACGCATATATATTAATATATAAATAAATGCATACATATATGCATGTATTTGCGAATGTGCATATAAATATATATACATATGTATACATAATTCGCTTACACATAAGGACACCGAGGCAACCATATGTATATATATATATACATGTAAATGTATACATGTATATGTATATCTGTGTACATATATATTGACATAAATATATATAATACATGTATATATATATATATATATGTCTATATACATGTATATATATGCATATATATATTTATATACATATATATATATATATGTGATTCTTATACACATAAGCACACCTAGGTATCCATATATGCAAATATACTGGAATCGCCGCTGCAACTAAGCTTGTGAACCACCCGTAGCTAGTGGCTTACGGAACGGGCAACGAACCAAAAGTTCCGACGTGTGCCGAAAAACAAAGAAAACTCGGTGAAGTGAATTGGAATTGTTTATTTAATTATTTAACCTAAGAGAGGTTCGTGAGGTGAGCGAAAAACCAACCGGATAGTTCCAGCTGGAAAACGTTTGTGCTCCGCACCTCTGAGGTGATCTAACGATTGATGAATTTCCTCACGACTCGACCGAGTGAGTCAATCGCTCAAGACTCGACCGAAGAGGTATCCTCTCCCCGCTCTCTTCCAGGTTTTAAACTGCAAAAGAGCGATTTAGTGCTGAAGAAATGTGTGGCACTTACGTGGCTGCGACATGCAGTGTACGCAAAAGTAGTTCTCTTCGTTTTGAAAATTGGCACATTGGTAATGCGCCCACCTAGTGCATTTGCAGCATTGGACCCAATTAGTCGTTTCGTCCAAGCCCATGGAAGGGTCTCCCATGTGGCAGATGCTGTAAATGTCCTGGCGTATGGGTGAATTCGCCAGGTCGAAACGTTTCCTTTTCTCGTGTAGTCTATACTGCGCCGAGGTCGTTGTCTTTAGCTGTCGGAATTGCACAAGCTGCAGAGGGTCACCGATGATTTGCAAATCTGCATCATCGGTATTTCTAAGGTTCAAGGCAGCCTTACGTTTTGAAGACGGTTGGACTGCCGTGTGGTGTGATGTACTCGGAACTGGTTCAACAGGTCGATTACGAGTAAAGATGTTCCTAGGAACCCAGCTAATAAATTCAGAAACCAGTGTGTCATTGCCTAAAGCTACGCTTATATTTTTGCCCTATCGCTACAAAAAAAATCTACATCCTTTCCGGAACCTAACACTCGAGCCAAGTTTCTCATTTGAGGTACCAGTTCCGTGAACTTTGTGTACCCCAAACTGTTCAACGCTACGGCAATGTCCTTCCCTAATTCCTCACTTATAGACAACTTATCACTAGGACTAATTCTGGCCGACTTTTCTACCGCCGTATCCCTTATTGGTACAGGCAGCACAGGAGTGAACGAGCTGCCCGTCTTCGTTGCCCAACGACCAACAGGAAGCCTGCACAGGTCGTACTTAATAAAAATGGCAACGGCAACAATGTGGCTGCATGGTAGCAGCCACTGCTTGGAAAAGGGACATGTGCAGGCTGGATTAACCCTCATGGTTACCACAGCCACACAGGCCCGCGCACACCGGACACTCCATCGGCCAGAATTGTGACTTACATTGTGAACGGCACGTCTACTGATTTGCTTTTGAACGGCTTCACGGGCAAAGCCGGTAAGCCGTCCAAGGTGATCGGAATACACATGGAACCCCGTCGCTGGCTTGAAAGAACCGACTAACTCCTCCCCAATCCTTCTACGCCTACTTTCCTCCAAATCTTCGGACCGCTTCAGGATGCGGGCGAAGACATCCACCAGGGAGGACCTGGTGGATAACCCTGCCTTCAAATACCTATTCTCGACTTCCACCCTGTTTGTGGTGAACGTCCCAAACGAGGTTGCCCACTTGGCACTATAAGCAGCCCACATGTCTTCATAGGGCAACCATGTACGACTTAGATATGCAAACGCCATTGGGCTGCGACTGGCGATTTCAGCCTTGAACCTATCGAAAAGCATCTTCGTAGACGCATAAACCATGTTCCGCATCCACTGATGGATGCGTCGTTTGTCGTTCAACGTCGAATGACTAAGTTGAAAGCAGTGCTTCTTCATATCACGAAGCACATGGAACTGACAAAACAGTATCCGAGATTCGGGGTATGATTCCCGAACAGCGGAATACTGTGCGAGGCTTCGGTCTACGATGATGCTTTTCGGCTTGAAAGACACCGGTAGGTACTCCTTCATTTCTTTAATAGCACGTCTGTAACTTACGCCACTCTCATTTGGTAGAATGGCGTAGAAGAAAGACCTACCTAAACCACTCTCGTCTATGAACATCGCGTGCCACAGGACATACCCACCCCGGTTAGACTGATGCGTTGCATCAGCCAAAACTACCTCAAAATACCTAGCTAATAACCCTTTAACCGAATGAGGTACGTAGAAAACGTACCTCACAACACCGTCCTCCGATACTATACGCAAGTCCCCCTTATCTTTAACCATCTCCTTTATCTTCAGTACATCCGACCGAGCATCGAGATGCACTTGCCTAGCCCTTAAGGCGTGCACATCTTTCACCGTAAACAACCTATTGAAGTTGTTCCGAGCGTAAGTACATATTTTGCTTGCATTATGAAAACTTGCCATCATTCTGGCAACCTCTGTCTCCTGATCTGCACTTAGCCTCCTATTCTTAGCGTACATCTTGTCATTAAACAGATGGAAGTCGTGATTATGTACCAAACACTTGCTAACCAACTTGTACTGAGATCCGACCGCACGGACAATGACAAATGCAGGGCAATGAGTATTACGGTATCTGTAGGAATTGTTATATATCAACAACACTACACTCACCTTGTGGCAGCCATTTGAGGCCTGCGGTTGTGAACGCTGCAGTAATTTACACGATAATAAGGAAACGATTTTGGAAAAGCACCGGGATGCGTGCGCAGCCACTTTGAACCACTTTCACTATCATAAATATAAAAAGATGTTAAAGTTTTTCTCTGAAAAACACGAAAATCATTATCAAAATCTGAAAGAGTAGTATACACATCACGAACCAAACGGGCAAACGTTCCAGAATCATCGACCGCAGCCGGGCCCGCAGCGCCGGACGCCATTACGGCCAACTGCGGCGATAACCTTGATCACATCGCTTATATACCCTAATACCACACGCTCAAACAAATATCGAACTACAATATCTCACGTCAATCTCATTTTCTGCAGGCAACAACTCATCTGGTCAAACAGTTTCACACATAACAATCCCAATACTTCAGTCGGGCTACATTTAAGCCCGTATGTTTAGACACTATCGTACATTTGCGAATTGAGTGAAATAGGCTCCGCCGTCGAGATACGTGATGAAGTAAAGCGGTGATGAAGTAAAAATGCGCAGTATTTTGGATAGCGTCGATGTAATGTCGCAAGGGTGAGTAAACTGACAAAGAAAACTTTCGAAAAAGCACCAACGAAAAATTGGAGAATTTTGGGTGATGAAGAACATGCACTTGAACCAGTAGTCCAGATGACACGGAAAATAGCAGAAATATAATACCTAAGAATTTGTGGTGTCCTTCGAGGAGGGGGAATGCGTAAATGAAACAGTCCGTGTAGTCACGTAATTGGTATTTGCTATTCATCAAGAGGTTTTGGAGAACGCCCTCATAAAGAGGTGGATGTAGCTGCCCGAGCCTGGAAATTTCACTGGAGCAGAGTGACGAAAGTTGACAGGTGAGTGAAACACGATTCGAATAAAGGGTTCGTTTCAGGTTAATTGGTGAACACAATTTGACAACAGCAGTTGATATACGATGATCTTATGAAGTCTCAAGGGGGTGGTGCATAAACGATACTGTCAAAACATGTAAAGAATCGCTTAACAAGATGCGCTGGTAAGAGTCTGACATGGGGTATTTGGGAAACAACTGGAAGGTCAGTAAATTGGCATACGTATAGTTCATTGCCAGCGAAGGTTTGGAGAAATCGCTTTCGCAGTGTTGAACTATTTTTGTCCTGGATTGTGAATACTTCATTGTCAATGCAACTGTCATGAAATGCAAATGGCTGGATGAGAAAAGGTGCAACGGAAGGATACACTGAACATAGAGGTGGTGTCACGCCGATGAAGCACTGGAGGGAGAACCATTTCGTTTTGTGTGGAATTGTTGGCAGGTGAGAGACGAATCTTTAAATGATGGTTTTGTTTAGATAAATGTAGTTGTGACATACAAATTACCAATTGGATGAATGGTCTCTTCAAGAATATACCAGGAATTGTCATATTCACAATAAAGATCTGAACAGTGAAACCGTTTCATGTTTTGGGTTACAGAATCCGGTAACTGGATATAATAGAATGAGGGTAAACATGGCATCAGCTCAGACAAATAAAAGGTAAGTCGATGGATATAAATGCCGGTATGGTAAACCTTGTTCAGGAACGTTGGAGGAGGCAATGGGTGGCAGCAGTAATATGCAGGGGATGTTGCTTTTCAATCCGCAGTTGGCACTAGTGGGTGAGGCTGGCCGTGCGCTGGACACCCAACCTGAAAACCAATTCTGGTGACAGAAGGTGCGATCCGCCGGCCTAGTTGCGCCCGCGTATCATTGCAGTTGGCCTGCACGCCCGATGTGCGCCGGCCAAAGCGGTGGATCTGACCGCGCCTCGCACCGTTGTGATTGACATGAGTTTTCTTGGTGGAGCCAAACGACCGTAGGCATCAGGAAGTCCGCGATCAGGCGACCAGGCACCAGGGGATTCCGTAACGTAACCAATGAAGCATCATTCGGGTGGCGTATGAATAGCCAACGGTCAGGTAGATGCGTAGGCCGGGTTAGTGACCGGTGTGGTCTTTAGAGTATTAAGAGTCATCGAGAGAAAGGTACGCACGAACGAAAGTCTGGAAATAGAGAAAAAGTAGAAAAGCGCAGTCTGGGATGCTCTCAGCTGAGGATAAATGAGAATCGATACAAAGAGGCAACAATAATAGACAGTGACTCTCTGAGACTAGTTTTTTGATTGCAGAAGGCGGAAAAACTAAGAATGGTTGTTTAATTTCATCTGTCATAGACCGGCGGTGTTTGCGCGATTCAAAAGTCTAGACCCTTCTCATAGGCTTGGTCATCGGACATGTCTACATTTAGGAGCTGTAAGGTTTGGGTAACCGTGAGGAATTTATCCAACGCACTTCTAAACCGATGGCTGGAAGAAGAACTGCGTATTTCTAACGGTAATTTACTCCATAAGTTAGAGTACACTATGATGAAGAAATGTGAACGTAAGCTGGTGTTGGTAATAGGGGCTGAAAGGGTAATAATTCTAGAACGTAGTGGATAGCTAGAAACGGGCGCAAAGTGCAGTGGATTAGAAGTATATGTCCGACTATGAAGGATGTTATACAAAAAGATAAGGTTCAGTTTCATACGGCGAAGCCATAAAGGGTCTAGTTTAAAAAATAAGCAGCGTTCTTTATAAGTGAGGGCTGAGCTCCATCCAATCAGTCGCTTGGTAAAACTACGTTGAATTGACTCGATACCAGCTCTGTCTGATTTCCGCATACTAGAAAAGATCAGTGGGCAGTATTCTAATAAAGGCCTGGCATGAGATTTATAAAGGAAAAGAATGCAGTCTCGAAGTTGGAAGGAGCGAAATATTAGCCCTAGACACTTTCTGGCCTTAGCGACTTGGGGGGCCGATTATGCCGAGAAATTAAATGTGCAGGAATAGTTCAAGCCAAGGTCCCGAACTATTTGCTTGTTAGCAATGGTTGAACCACAAACGGTTAAGGATCCTGGAGGTAGCTTGCATTTATATGTAAGAACCTCACATTTGTCAGCGGAAAAATTCATCTGCCAAGTTGAACACCATCTATGGAGTGCAGATATGTCTTTAGAGATGTTTACGATAGCCGAGGCGATGCATTCAGGCTTGAATGAGTATACAATTTTAATGTCATCAGCAAAAAGAAATGGGGTGCCATGGCTCACTGAGAGGAATATGTCGTTTATATACATGAGGAACAACAGAGGGCCAAGGACGCTACCCTGTATAACACCGCTTGTAACTGGTTTAGGCTTGGAAGTGTCCGTTTATCGAGACAACCTGAGAGCGATTAGACAGGTAAGAATTGATCCAAGATAGTAGAGGGCCAGTAATGCCAAATGATCGGATTTTGGCCAGAAGATGTGGGTGTGGCACGCGGTCAAATGCCTTTGACATATCCAAGTAAAGTACTATAAGGGCCATTCCACTGTCTGCCATTTCAGTGATGAGATTTAAAAAATCGAGTTGGCAGGTTGCGCAAGATCTTGATTGAAGGAAGCCGTGTTGTCGAGGATCATTAACGTCCAATTGAAAGAGGTGCTTGACAATGTGTTCTTTTACGATTTTTTCCATTAGCCGAGAGAGGACAGGTGTATGGTTAATGGGACGGTAGTTTGTTACCTCATGCAGTGGACCTTTCTTGTGATGCGGGATTATGACTGAGCATTTCCAGTTTGCAGGCACCAGACTGGAGTTCATTGATAGAGTAAATATATTCAGTAGTAGGTAAGGTAAGTCAGGTCCGCATTTAACTATTGCAGTGGGCGGTAAGCCGTCAGGTCCTGGGTAAGATGATTGCTTGAAAGTGGTTAATAATTGGGAGATAATTGAGGCGTCAAATTCCACTGTGGACAGAGTTGAAGCGGTAACTAGGGGAAGAGTCGGAGGGTCAACATTAATAATAGGGGCCACAGTTGAGGCGAAGAATGAGTTGAAGGCCTCTGCAATAGAAAGGGGAGTAGAGGCGGATACACTGTCCATTGAAACAGTGTGCGGGATATTTCCATGATTATGAGAGGTTCTGGTCCTGTACAATAATGACAGTCGCAAAGCTTTTGTTTCCTGGTTACGTAGTGTAGTTTCTTCAAGCTTTTGGATGGTAGAAGTGAGGCGAAAAAGTTGAATAAGAATTGCAAAGTCGTGCGTATTTTCATGAATTTTTTGGAGCTTGGCATACTTTGTTTGCAGCGAAGTGATATGGGATTTCCTATTATTCCTTTGCTGGGGGAGGTAGGTAATCCTATTAAGACATCTGAAGAACTGTGTATAGAAAATATCAGTGGCGTTTTGTGGGTCACGAGGGAGAAAAAGCTCACTCCAATCAGCTTGTCGAATGGTAGCAGGGAGAACCTTCCAGTCAGGGAGAGGAGAGGGTTTGATGCAGTGTGATTTCAGGTTAGGCTGTGGGTGAGTAAGAATGCGGCAGTTAACCAGATTGTGATCGCTACCGGGCAAACTTCGGGAGATTGAGACAAATATATGAGGGACGCCATGGGTGAAAATGAGATCTAAAGTGCTGTTTTTTCTCGTAGGAGAGCGAATATGCTGTACCCACCCTCCTACAGTATTACTTGTTACAAATGGCAAAAGGTTTGCGGGTGCAGATAAAGATGGCCAAGCTATCATGGGCAGGTTAAAGTCACCAGCAATAACTTTTATACTTGAGGGCAGTGAGGATAGGTATTCAAACGCATCAATTAGATATGAGAGTCCGGAGAAATTTTCGCTTGGTGGGCGGTAAACACATCCAACATGCAGTTGAGAGCCAGGAATGTGGACAGTTAGCCAAAGTGAATCGGGAATAGAGTCGAGTAGAGGATGATGAAGTGCCGTCGTATTAAAGGTTTGCTTGACAAATGCCAAACAACCTCCACCGCGTCGAGTTTCCCTATTTACTCTGAAGACATTGTAGCCTACAAGAGAAATCTGGTCTGTTGGAGTGTAATTGGTTAACCAAGTTTCAGTGATCAAGATTATATCATAATTAGAACTAGTGGCCAGATATCGTAAGTGCCGAATTTTGTTTATTATGGATCGGCTATTAAAAAGAACCAAAGAGATACTGTTATTGGTATTTAGTTTTGGGGAATTCGGTTGGTCAAGTAGATTGTGTGGTGCGGAACAGTCTAGATTCCTGGTCTGACTAGCATGTCCATATGCAGGTGGAAAATCAGCGCCGTGAATTGGGAGGTTTGGTCTATGAGCTGTTGCGTAGTATGGCGCGATGTTGGAAAACGGAGGGCTGGTTACGCTATGGTATCGGGCGGTGCTAGGATCCGATGTAGACAAACCCCTTAAGAAGTGCGGGATGTCTAAAGTGTCTGATATAACGACATTTCCATTTGTCCGAGGAGGGTTGAAGATACGAGACTGCATAACAGTGTAGTCCGTTAACAGCTCCGGTTTGGAATACAGATTTTCACACGAGGGTAGGGTTAGCGAATGGGCAGCCGGCAACTTTGACACATGGCATTGTCAAAGGTAGGGCACAGACGGTGGTGGAATGTGCCTAAGGAAACAATGGCCATTATTTGGTGCGATATTATCATAGGGATTTAGAGGATTTGTCCATTGGAGAGAGGGTCTAAGGAATGATGGGGGCATGCCATACATTATCTGAGGACGGTTTGGCGTTAGTGGATTCGATAGGGCCTCTAACGTGGAAGAAGCTTGTAGGCTCATAGGGCTTACATGTTTGTTAGTCAGAGGGAGCTAAGGCGGGGCGACTGTGTTGTGGCTGTAGGGCCCGATGCCCGCCTGAACTCCACAGCCGGCATCTGAATAGGGAGGATCGTGAAGTGGAGTGACGACCTGGTAGCTGACTTGAGGGAGGGGTGGCAGCTGTTGATAGTGGCTGGGGGGGGGTTAGTTGGTTGCATGCCTGTTGAGCAGTGCTTACCGAGCTTGGTCATCATAGATCTAGGTGTATGCAGCGGCGGCGGCAGTATTGTCGCAGTCATATTATGAGGCCTCCAGGTGGACGTACTAGGCTGTAGAGATGATGTCACTGGTAGATCAGTTGTCTTGTGGCTAAACTGGGACGGAGAACTTCTGGGTAGATTTGTGGAAGACCCTGAAAATGTGGAACGATAGGTTTGATGAGGTCGATTTTTGCTATTTATTCTAGCGGACGTGGTAGGTGGGGAGGCAAGGTGCCGACGTTTTCCTGGTGGTTGGGCCGGTGACACATTCGGCGATATGTCTAAGTCTATGGTCTCTGCTGGCGTCATGTACACCGATGGCAGTGCCGATGCATTTCTCACTGCAGATTTGCTACCCTGGGTTTTCGCCACATTTAGCCTTTGCCTGATGGGCTTTACATGAACGTTTTGTGATGGCCTTTTCAGCTTGTCGGAAGAAGACTGTGCCGCACTCTGGGTTGAGTTGCACGAAACTTGCGTGAGATCCTGGGAACAAGACTGGCGGAGGTCCACGGATGCCGAAGGGGCCACAGGCGCACTAGGTGTTCTGGCTAAAGTCCTGTTCATTGGAGTATGTGGTGATGCATCTACGGGTCCCGTTTGATCAGAACCAGTGGGAGGCGCTGGTTTGCCTCTCTGCATGCGGAACATCTCTCTTTGTAGAGGAGATTTATCGGTGTGTATTTTGATGTTTTTAAGTGATGTAGCTGCGGCAATTCTTTGACAGTTGCTGATGAACTCAGCGGCTGTTAATTGGTTAGAAAATTGAAACAGCAAAGGGCAGGGGTATCGTGGTGACCTTTTCCGTAGCCTAGTGCAATGGCACATGTGATGAGCCATGTTGCATGCATTCAGTATTGTGGCTTTAACAGACTGTGTTGACAGTTTGTCCGGGACGTTTAACACCATAGCATTGTTAGCGTTTTTTTATCCTCCTGTGAGTTTCCGAGGCTATTGCATCTATATAACGACCGGCTTTGGAAAAGATTTTGGGGTCAGCTTGATCTATTGGTTCAGCAATGATTGTCAGTGGGGAAATCTTTGATAGTACACACTCAGTCGATTGCCATTTATCATATAAATCGTTTATCTTTTGTTCCAAATCATTGACTTTATTTTTGGCTCCGCTGTATATATCGATCAGTGAGACAGAACATGGATTGACAGCTGCCGTCATGTCCGGGTTTGTGTTTCTTTTCGCTCTGGAGGCCCGAATGGTTCGTTTTGGACCAGGCAGAAAATGACCTTTGAATGCAGACTTAGACATTCTTTTGGGTCTAAAACAGGGACAGCCGTATTTGAAGAGGGCCTAGAGGTTATACCTAACCCGTGTATGGGTGCGTTTTACCGAGCTTCTATACCCAAGTAGCACGTTGCCCAACCCTGTTGGGCACTGCCCAACGGAGCGTTGGGGTGGCGCACGAAGACGATACATTTCAACAGAAATCGCATAGATCCTCCTGAACTGCAGGGCGCCGTTTGTTTATATAGATTTCGTACAAATAAGTAACAAACATTTCTATGACATTTGCACACTTTTTGTTTTACTGCGTGCCCCCGTGACCGGGTGGCCATCATTAGTTTCGTTCATTGTTCGTCGGCAGGTGAGTGTTTTTATCCGTGCGTAGTTGCGATAGGTGGTCTAATTAATAATAATAATAATAATGGTATATTTCTCGACCATGGTCGAGACGCATGCGCAAGCGCATGATCATGGTGTACAACGTTACTCAAAACAATGAACTATACACGAATTTCAAGAAAGCGAGTGGAGTCGTCAGAAGCAAAACAATATAGCTAGAGATAGTTTGAGTCGACTGAAATTATAAAGGTTTGCGCGGCAGATACGGTTTGGTTTCGGATTCGACTGGTTGGTAGTGGTCCGTGAAAATACAAAATATATCGTGAAAATATAGCGCTAGGGATGCGTTATAAGTCATAATAATGCAAGATGTGGGTAACTGAGGCCTATTGCGGGTTCTATGCACGGAATAAGTAATGGACATGGAGAGGTTAAAGAAATGAACGGGAGGACAACCGTGAACTTTGGTGAATATGAAGAGAGCGGCTCTCTATGGAGATGAAGTTGGCCCGGAATGATGGATATTCCCGATTCTAATAGAGGGAGTTCATCATGAAACGAGGGGACATGAGGAAACTTTGTGGAAATGGACAGGCAACGTTGATGAATGTGGAGGAAACAGCAATCCATATGTAAGGTGAGTTTAGGTTCGGGATCAATAACCCTTATCATTCAGAAAAAAAAGGCAGCGCATCTTGAAGGCCTTTAACTGGTGAAGAGTCAATTTCAAGCTGGATACCGATCGTAAAGAAAAATGAAATCTTGGAAGAGAAAACGGAGCGAAAAATCTCCTTGTAGGCTCGCGCCTTATTGCTCTGTTATGCTGACAAATATATTGACTTATTGATTCTCAGTGATCTTCGGCATCATTGTTGGGAACCAAGGATGTGAGCGACAAGTGGACTCGCGTTCGGATAACGTATCGAATTTTAATGAGAAAAAATTCCTGTGTTGCGTATTCTGGCTCTGTTATTGGATTGTTTCACATGAGACCAAGGTGATGTGCAGCATCCCGTGGGTATGGTTCATCAGGCGGGGTAAGGGACGTGTCAATCAATCAATAGAAGGTTGCTTGCGAACTGTTATTTCTGAAGCCTCCAACAGTGACATCAGTAGTAGAGGTGTTGCGTTAGGAGACGTCTATCAATCTGCTTGTAAGCATTTGGGGGTGTTTTAGGTCGTGTGGCCCGATCGCAATCCCGTTTGGTATAAAAGATGCCATTAAGGTCTCTGTCGGTACAGGTCAAAGTGTGGACATTGGTCACCGAAAGTGGTGCCCGAGAGAGTGGGCGACGACAAACCTGAAATAAATGGTGTTAGCAGTCTGGACGTGGTTCCAGCTGTTAGTTATGATAATAAATAGCGACAATTAATAATGAACTGACTGGGTCTACGTGGACTGTCAGTGTTACATTTCGTACTTTGATCTGGGTTCTAATTAGAGAGCTTAAGTAACATAGGGTTGCAGGGGGTTGATAAGTACTACCACCGGCTAGCAAGATAGCGTAAACCCGGTGGGCTGCTGCGTCTGCATTTCAGAGATTTAACTTAATTGTGAGCAGGCTGCGGTAGTGATTGTAGTTGGCAGGAGGCAGTGGTTACTGTTAGGTAGGGTTGTAAACCTAAGCGTGGCTTGGATGCTAGGACATCGAGAAAACCGCTTTCTAAAAAAGATGACGGACGATAGAGGGGTATAGAGGGAAAAGGTGACCGGTTTCCACTATGTTATCTCTTTTTTTCCTTTTCCGGGCTTCATCGAGGTTGCCGTTATTCGTCAGATACGTCGATACTCTGTCCAGGTCAATGGGTTGAAGGTCAGGGCTGTGGTAGCGATTGTATTTGACGTCGACGTGCATGCTAGGTGCGCTTATGGTGGGTATGGGGTGGTTGAAACTTAGAGCGGGGGATGGGAAAGCGTATGTGGAGAGTCCAGTGCGCTGTCACCCCAGTCAGTCTCGAGCGTGAAGACCAAAGCTTGTCGAGCGAACAAGGGCGATGTGGGGTTTCCCCTTTCGCAGGATCAGGTCTGAGCTGATGGGATACTTTCCCATAGATGAAGGTTGCCCAATTCCTTCACAGCCCGATGTCAGTGGTATTTGGAGATCGAATCGATCCCACGAGGTCTTTTTCATTTCCACTGTTCTCTTTTTTCAATTTTATTGTTATTATTATTATTATTATTTTTTTGTTTCCTAACAGAGGGGTGGTTGAGCCCATATAGGAACTTTCCATAGCCCCTCCGCCCGATCGTAATTTTATGCGTATTTGTCTTTTTTCGCAACTGCTGGGGGTGGTCTGTTTTCCCCACGTTCCAACGACGCAATGGTATGGGTGCCGTTGACCTCAGGGGTTTCGCTAGCATGGGCTGGGAAAATGCAGGATGGGATTATGCAACACACGGAGTAGGACAACGAACGTTGTAAAGCACAAGCTAGCATACGTGTGTCAGTCTCATACAGCGCCAGGCCATGCCTAAGACCATCAGAGTCCATTCCGGGCTAGCTGGTGCAGATGAGTTTAGCTCTGCTGATGGGAAATGGTGTGGTGCATAAGAGAGAATATGATAGTAGTTGGTGCATGGTAGATACAGAGGTGAGACGAGAGGAAAGGCCACCAAGTAAGTACTAGCAGGTGGGCTTCTGGGATAATAGATTTTGGAATGAGGTGATTAAGAAAGGCGAATTGAGGCCGGGCATAAAACCCAGGTGAGTGGTGGTAGCCAAGATGAACGGGAGAGGAGTGAAAGGATCGAGTAAAGTGGTAGACGGCGGAACTCAGTGTCCTAGGGTCCGAAGCCACGTACTTATTTTCTGTGGAGACATCTAAGACTAAGAAACTTAGACTGGTTGGCAATAGAACAGGAACATTGTCTAAAATTAGGAGAACCGGCAAGCATTAAACTAGGTATAGTTATAAAAGTCAGCATGTAGCGGTTGCCATCTTCGTTCATACTTTTACCACGTTTATTGTTTAACTGAACGCTGACTGCCAAGCGCGGTTGCCATTTGACCGTTGCTCTTGCGCACGCTCTCACGCACGCTCCCAAATACACGCTAACCACTATCTCTCCCAATCGCCTTCTCGTTCTCACGGGTCGTGGAGAATACTGTTCTGGTTAACATATTTGTGCAGTGCCGCACATTAGAGTAACGTGCAGGTGGTCCACGCAGTACAAAGGACCGAAGCACGCGTTTACTAAGGAAACCGCGAAGTAAGGTCTAATCAACCTTACAATTGGTGAGCCCGACGTGATCCTCAGGTCACGTGAGTTTCCTTGTTTTCTACCGTTCAAGGTCCCGTCTGCGTACGTTCTTGTGTGTTTTATTGTTTCCCTATCTTGATTTTTTTTCGGTTGGTTTACCAAATAATTTTTTTTTCGTCCAAACATATTTTGTGTGTCTAATTTGTCGTGATTTTTTTTTTCGCGAAGACTATAGTGCCCCATTGGTCGTTGATTTCTTTTCCCGTCTGTGTTCGATAAAGCAATCGCTATGTCTACTGAACGGAAACCCTGCTCAGACCTCACCGTTGGGGCGATCACGCTGCACATACCGGCATTCACATCTGCTGATCCAGAACTCTGGTTCACGCTGGTCGAGTTAGAATTCGAAAACTGCCGTATAACCAGCGACGCCAGCCGTTTCAGGTGGGTAGCAGGCCGCCTCCCGTCAGAAGTCACAATGCAAGTAAGGGACGTAATAATCTCTTCCCGAAGCTATGAGGCTTTAAAGGAGGCTGTCATTGCCCGCACGACCCCAACGCAAGACCAACGTATGCAACAACTTCAAAACGTTGAGCTTGGAAGTAGGAAGCCCTCCGAACTGCTGCGTGAGATGCAGCGCTTGAGAGGACCGACAATAGGTGAGGACCCGCTCTTGAGGGAACTTTGGCTGCAGCGTTTGCCGCATAACATTCCAGTTTTACTAAGTGCCACACGCAAATGCTCGCTAGAGGAAACTGCAGCGATAGCTGATGACATTATGTCACGATACAACCCCGCTGTAGCTGGAGTAACCAAGCCGTCCGTCGCAACGGTGCCTGCCTTGCCCACATCTAACGATCTCGCGTCAGTTTTGTCTAGAATTGACGCGAGCCTGCAACGCCTAGCAGTTAGAAGTGGGTCACAGGAGCGGCACCGCGCACGCTCACCTAGGCTCCATAGTCCGTCATTGCGACGCCGTTTCGTCGGTTCTTCAAAAGAAGGATATTGTAAATACCACAGTCGCTTCGGTGAGGGAGCCAAACGATGCGAACGAGGGTGTACGTTTCCCGGTGCTCATCAGGGAAACTAAACCCCCGGCCCGTGGTGGCGACCCACGAAGCCGGGTATCACACCAATAGTCGTCTTTTGAACGTAAGGGACATCATTTCAAATAACCTATTCCTTGTAGATACCGGTGCCGAAGTGAGCGTCCTCCCCCGAGCGAAAGACGACAATAGCACACCGCAGGCCCAAACACTACGCGCTGCCAATGGCACGGCCATCCCAACGTTTGGCCAGCGGTCGCTCACCTTAAACTTGGGTTTAAAGCGTAATTTTCGTTGGGTATTCATCATCGCCGACGTCCCGTACCCAATTCTAGGCATTAACTTCCTGCAGCACTTTGACTTGTTAGTTGATGCACGGCGCCGCAGAGTGGTGGATCGTCAGACCACTTTCGCTGTTGCGGGTCATAATTCGCGAGTGAATCACGTCACGCCCTTTTACGTTCAACCACCGGCACATCAACCTTATGGCGAACTCATCGCCGCCTACCCGGCCATGTTTCGGCAGGCCGGGGCTCTCCCAGCAGTGACCACCAAAGTCACTCACCATATCGATACTAAGGGACCCCCAGTGTTCAGTAGGCCGCGTCGGTTAGCACCAGACAAGCTTCGTGTTGCACAGGCCGAATTCGAACATATGCTAGAACTGGGTATAATACGCCCTTCTAGTAGCCCTTGGGCTTCCCCCCTTCATATGGTTCCTAAGGCTAGTGGCGACTGGCGACCTTGTGGTGATTACAGAGCACTTAACAAAGTCACCGTCCCGGACCGATACCCGATTCCCCATATACAGGATCTTACTTCGTCTTTATCAGGTTGCTCCATCTTCAGCCGTATCGATTTAGTTCGTGCGTACAACCAGCTCCCGGTAGCAGAGGCCGATATCCCTAAAACTGCCGTCACTACACCTTTCGGGCTGTTCGAGTTTCTGCGAATGCCGTTTGGACTCAGCAATGCAGCCCAGACCTTTCAACGGTTCATGCACGAGGCAACCCGTGGTTTGGAAAATGTCCACGTATACCTGGATGATATTTTGGTGGCGAGTTCTTCAGAGCAAGAGCACGCTACACACTTACGAGCACTTTTCGAACGCCTTAGCCAGCACGGCGTTACGATCAATATCGCGAAATGCGAATTAGGCCGGTCTGATATCACCTTCATAGGACATTCTATTTCATCCTCGGGTATCCGCCCTCTGTCAGATAAAGTTTCCGCTGTTCGCGACTACCCTGAACCCCAATCTTTTCGCCAGTTGCGTCAGTTTGCCGGTCTGGTGAATTTCTACCGCCGATTTATTCCTCACTGTGCGGAAATGATGCAACCCCTCACCGACCTGTTGCGCGGAGGTAAGCGGAAGTTCGTGTTTCCCGACACGGCACAGGCCGCATTCGCCTTGGTCAAAGATGCTGTCGCCAACACAGCACTCCTTACACACCCCGACCCTTTGGCTCCTATTTCGGTAGTGACGGATGAATCGGACACAGCGGTTGGAGCAGTACTGCAACAGTTCGTAGATGACTCTTGGCAACCTTTAGCATTCTTCTCCAAGCGCCTACAACCCGCGGAATCAAGGTACAGCGCGTTCGGTAGAGAGTTATTAGCCATCTACTTGGGAATCCGTCATTTTCGACATGCACTCGAAGGCCGTTCGTTCACGGTGTTTACAGACCACAAGCCTTTGGTTTACGCACTAAAGTCAGCTTCGGATCGATACTCACCACGCGAGATTCGCCACTTAGACTTTGTCTCACAGTTTACTGTGGACATACGACACGTCTTTGGGGTACTTAATCCCGTCGCAGACGCCTTATCGCGCGTATATCAACTAAGTCTGTCACAAACGCCTAACATCAATTTGGACGCAATGGCACAGGCTCAAACTATGGACCCTGACATCGAACGACTTCGGCAAAACGGTTCTTTGAGTTTAACCACAGTGCCTATCCCAGCTTCCCGGAATACCATCGTGTGCGATGTGTCGCAAGGTCGCCCTAGGCCAGTAGTTCCTGCTGCCCACCGTTATCCTACGTTCCTGACACTCCATAATCTGGCTCATCCGGGTGTGACTGCCTCGGTGAAACTGATAACTGAGCGTTTTGTTTGGCACAATGTCAAACGAGATGTCCGTCAATTGCCTCGTGCTTGTCTGCAGTGTCAACGTGTTAAGACCCATAGGCACACTAAGGCGGCGTTAGCCAGGTTCCCAGAACCTGAAACACGTTTTCATCATGTGCACGTCGACCTCGTAGGACCACTCCCACCTTCGCTTGGGTACGTTTACATACTCACATGCGTGGATCGTTTTACTCGCTGGCCGCAGGCCATCCCTATCCCTCGTCCCACCTCGGAAGAGGCCGCGAAAGCTTTCCTGACCGGTTGGGTTAGTCATTTCGGTTGCCCGGCAATAGTGACCACCGATCGCGGTCCACACTTTGACGGCGCTTTCGGCAGCCTACTCGCTACGCTCGGTTGCCAACACGTTAAGACGACAGCTTACCACCCTCAGGCCAATGGTATGGTTGAGCGTTTCCACCGGCAATTAAAAGCCGCCCTTCGAGCAAACGGTAACCCCCTTTGGAGTGAAACACTACCATTAGCACTCTTAAGCCTGCGTAGTACCGTTAAGGAGGAGTTACACACAACACCGGCCGTACTAGTATATGGCTGTACACTTCGTCTGCCTGGGGAGTTGGTAGCCCCCTCACCAACCGTGACTTTCGACTACGGTGACTTTGCTCAGCGCCTTACGCAGCACATGCGAGTGCTCAAGGCCAGTCCGCCGCGTGAACAACAGTCTACAAGTTATGTCCCAACTGCGTTAGGAACCGCTACCCATGTATTCCTTCGCGTCGATGGCGTTCGATCACCACTACAAGCGCCATACACTGGCCCGTTTCGGGTGATAAAACGTAGGGCAAAAACATTTGTCATAGATATCAGCGGACGACATGACACCGTATCTATCGATCGTCTCAAACCTGCCGTCATTGAGTGCAAGCCGCTCGGCCAATTTACGCCCACTCAAGTCGCTCAGTCACCTGCATCGAGCGAGTTACCACTCGAATCACCCCCAATTACGCCTAGTGAGGACTCGGCAGCTAGTCCATCAGATTCTCCAACCGTACCCGCAACGCGAAGTAGCCGTCGCGGTCGCCAACTACGAAATCCCGTCCGCTTCGCCGATTTCGTGATGATTTTTACAACCGACTGTTAGCAATAAGTTGGGAAGTTCGCCATGGATTTACCAAACAACAGACCCGTGAAATTACAATCGGTAGTTATGATTTCATTTTCTTCTGGTCTCCTAGCGACTACAACAACACCGAACATCGTTTGTGTGTTGTTATTACGGTCCAACATCCGCCGGCGCCCTCAGGCGCTATTTTGTTCCAGTTTACCTTGCCCTCTCTCAGACGGATCTACACAGTCACATCGGCTTCATCCATAGCCTGGCTGACTCCCGTGCACGTTCAAGGAGCCAACCGCTCACTGGACAACGGGACGATTGTTCAGCCTGGCACTGGAGACGGCAACTGGACGCCTTTTTGGATGGACCTGACGAGGCATTTTCCGGCTTGCATTCGTATGAGACACGTGGGCGCCAAAACACAGTTGGACCCACGCACATCGGATCTCGAGAGTGCAGGCACCGGTAAACTCATCAGCAGTCGTTCGACGTCAACAACAATATAACGGACAAGCTATGAGGAGTTCCTGGACAACCAATAATTCCGGCTTACCATCACGATCGAAGCCCAACTCCGTCGGACTTCTAGGAGGAGGCCCCTGTAGCGGTTGCCATCTTCGTTCATACTTTTACCACGTTTATTGTTTAACTGAACGCTGACTGCCAAGCGCGGTTGCCATTTGACCGTTGCTCTTGCGCACGCTCTCACGCACGCTCCCAAATACACGCTAACCACTATCTCTCCCAATCGCCTTCTCGTTCTCACGGGTCGTGGAGAATACTGTTCTGGTTAACATATTTGTGCAGTGCCGCACATTAGAGTAACGTGCAGGTGGTCCACGCAGTACAAAGGACCGAAGCACGCGTTTACTAAGGAAACCGCGAAGTAAGGTCTAATCAACCTTACAAGCAAACTGTGGCTACAGTAATATAGATTGTGAGCAATATAAGTATCATGGATAAGTATCGGTTACATTGTATAGTTACTGTTACGTCGTCTTATTCTTGTATCGTAGGTATTAATTGCTTGAAACATTTCTTTATTCATATAAAATTAGAAGTTTCTCTCGACGTTGTTATAATGGAAGTAACCAGTATTTCCTAGAAAATAAATTTCATTATTAAAATGGTTACCCGTTGAAACCTATCCTTTCATCATTTCTCAATCCCATAGGTAACATTTCGTTATGCCGAAAGAGAGCAAATGGCAAAGGTATAGGAGGAGAAAGAGGGAACTGGGTTCCATGATGTGTCCCATATGTCACTATGCCAGTTTGTGGGAGCACAGAACTTCGTGTCCCAAAGAAAGAACTTGGAGTATGCTCTTATAATGGATTTATTTATTTGAGTTTTTGAACAGCAGTTACAGCTAGCACTTCCGGTGCATTTGTTGAAGCGGAGCCACAACCTCTGGAGGTACAAACAGAAGGAGTGCCCGGGGACCTAATCAGTGTAGATACACTTCCCATTGGGTGCACATCCGTGGGGTTTGTTCCATCGGGTAAGATGCTATCGTTTCTATATTGCGTATTTTTTAAAGCGACGGAAGATGTGCAGCTTGGAAGGAATATATCCATTACCGTTAACGTGGATGTGCTGCAACGGTCGCTGTCCGATTTGTTCGTCAGCTCAAACTTGAGCATGAAACAGCGGCGAGACGTACTTTCCTGTGTGGGCAAGTTTGTGCCGGGTCTCCCGCGTGATCCACGTACCATTTCTCATACACCACGTTCGTGTGAGAAAATTCAGCTACGCAGTGGAATATATATTCACGTTGGGCTGACAGACGGGATAAATATGTGCCTTAGCAGCATGGATGTTATTCCCAGTTCTATCGATCTACACGTGAATATAGACGGGCTGTCGTTGTTTCGGTCATCTTCCGTTCAGATGTGGCAGATTTTGGCAAGGATAGTGCAGCCAATGTGTGCGCAAATCATCACTGTTGGAATTTATTGTGGTGTTCAAAAACCATATCCAGTGCATGATTACTTATGTCACACCGTGAGAGAGCTCGACCAACTTCTGCAAAATGGCCTAAGCTATCGTAATTCTTCCATACGATGTTGCTTGAAGGCCGTTATCTGTGATACTCCAGCTAGGGCCTTTGTTCGTCAAGTCAAAAGTCCTGCTGGTTATTTCGGCTGTGATAAATGCAACCAACGCGGCTTGCATATTGATGGGAGGATGACGTTTCCCGTCGTCGGGGCTACCTCAAGAACGGATGAAAAGTTTCGCGCCGAGAAATATCATCGTCATCACATAGGCACCACCCCGTTTCTATCCCTACCCATCGACATTGTGACTACATTCCCGTTGGATTATATGCATTTAATATGCCTTGGGGTAACCCAGAAACTACTTTTCAC
Source organism: Fasciola hepatica (assembly GCA_948099385.1). Lineage (NCBI taxonomy): Eukaryota > Metazoa > Platyhelminthes > Trematoda > Plagiorchiida > Fasciolidae > Fasciola > Fasciola hepatica. Next base: position 6,598,633 of record CANUEZ040000053.1, read on the forward strand.
CTGGCTGAAAGGCGGTCATTCATCACTTTGCCGTCTGAGCAGTTATACAAGCGGCTGCACGAAGTTAACACTACCCGCTGTAATCTGCAAAAAGATTTGGTCCTAGATGACACGCTCCTGCCTATACCACGTTTCAGTAAAACTCCGTGTTCGTGTGTTGTTGATGGTATATTTTTCTCTAATGTACATCCAAATAATATCATTGTGATAGACAATAAACCTGCGCCTATTGTCAATATTTTGAACGATGAAGTTCACTTCATCTATTTTAATATCCTTGGAGACTTTTTTACGCACGCGTTGCGCTCAACGCGTTTATTTATCTTTTCAGTAAACGGATTGCAGTCAGACATCCATACCGCTGCCATTCACACAGTCTCCTGTAAATGTTTACTTTTATCCGTCAATTCTTACAATGTGTGTATTCCCATTTTACATACCTTTTTATAAAATCTTTGGTTCCACAGCTGTTTTTCCTTTATACATACATACATCATATATATATATATATATATATATATATATATATATATATATATATATATATATACGTGGCAGTTTCTGTTCGTGGAAAGCACCGACGAAGGTGGCATCTGTTTTCTACATATAATTATTCTTGTTTAGATGTACGTCGTGGTCAAGTTTGTAGACGACAGTTCGTATGCTGTGGTTCACAGCCATTGGATGGTCGATTGCCACCGAGTCCGGTGGCCGCGGTCAAAAAGTAAAGGCGCTTACCGGCAGTTGCTGCTTTCGGGTGCGTCACTGCCTGATTCGGTTCCGGCACACGAATTCGTGGAGATGTTTGCCACAGGTAAATGTTTTTAAATGTAACTCTCGTAGACAATTTCGGGGATGCTTTCGTTTTCGAAAGTAGGCTTCTAAACGAATCTTCAATCTGCAGCACAGATGACACTGTGCCACAGACACTGTTTGGCCAGCGCTATTCAGTTCGCAGGAGGTAGGAAGGATTATGAGTTAACACTGTTTAAAGGGTACCGACACAGTTAACGTCGGATGACAGTTTCGAGGAGCGGCGCACGTTGGTATCTCGTGAACCCCGTGGATTTTTCGGCATGCCGCCATCTCCGCCACCTGTTTTGGAGAGAGCACTTCGCGTTCCTTTGTAAGACAACTATTTTATTCCTGTAAAACTTGTGCATTTAGTTTATCTGACACAATGCCCAATATCACGTCTACCCCAATTGCGGCACGCGAACCTCCGGTTACTGTTATTCACCGGAGTCCATTGAAAGACCATGGGTAACCGTAATTATGAAATGTTATGAACAACTAATCATATAGTAACGTTACTGCTTCCGCAACAAGCGAAGGGCCAATGGACAGATTCAGCAAGGATTTGCGTGAAGTTATGCGTGAGTGACTACTACATATAATCATGTATGATTATAGGTACGATGAACGCCATGAGCGACCGTTTCCGCAAGGTCGAACGTGCCCTTGATGGGCTAACCGTCGCGTTGGGTGCCACGCACGCATCAGCTGTGCCGTCCAAGGCGCGAAGAGCCGAGACGTGGGGGGAATTTCAGAAACTCCACGAGACTCTGAGCTCGCCCGAAGTGTATGCGAGCATGGTAAGTATATCCACTTTAACTGAACCTTTTCAGGTGGCAACGCTCAAACGGTTTGCGGATTGCGATTTGGCTGAAACCGTGCGTAGCATGCTTTTCGCATCCATCGGCGACGAAGTTGCCCTTCACTGTTGTTGGCTGGGGAGCCCTCAAAGGAAGGCCGTAAACGACCATAAGTTGATCGCCGCCGTTAAGGGTAGGTTGTTCACATTTATTATCATACAAAACGTCAGATGCTATAAAAGGAATGGAGCGATTCTCCAACGAGCCAACGTCTGTCATTGACAGACATATAAAGCGCTGGTTCATCAACGCTCGGGATAGAGGCGAAGGAAGACGGCTAAGACGGTACGCTATTCTCCTATATGTGGTGTCGCATAACAATTTTATTTCCTGCAAATTGCTTCGTTAAAATGTTTTGCCATTACGGTTTACATTGCTTTATATGGTTACTTGGACATGGGATTTATTACCGGTTTCTCCGTTGTAACTTAGCAGTTTCCTAAATGGAAATTTTGTCTAGTGTCTAGTAATGTAGTTAAATATATATATATATATATATATATATATATATATACTAGTGCGGAACTATTGTTCTTTAAATGCCTAACGTTTAAATTTCGCGATACAGCTTTTTTCTTCATTTGCCAATGATGTAACTAACATCCGCATTTCCCTGAATTGATTTTCCAGATACCGTGAGCATCAAGAAAAAGAGCCAGGAACATCCTCGCGGAGAATGGATTGATGGAAAAGCGGCTTTTTTGTCAGATAAATCCAACTTTATTTTCAATAAATTTATCTACTTTTTTAATAAAATGGTCATTTTGCTCATATATAGGGTTAATTTAGTGGTTAAGCTCGAAAAGAAGGAGAATACTTTAATGATATTAGGCGATTGGGCGAAATTGGAATAATTGGCGAAAAGTGAAAAGTCGTTTTTCGCGATTTTTTCGATGCGTTGGGCATGCCCAACCCTAGCTCAATTGGGCGCTGGTAGCCCTGCCCAACGCATTTCAATGGAGTTGCCCAACGTTGCGATGGGCATGCCCAACGTTTGCCCAACCCTAGCCCAATTGGGCAAACGTTGGGCAGTGCTGCTTGGGTAGCAGCAGAAATGTATACACTTCAGGAAGAAAAGTGTAAGGACAGATCACCAGGTCACTCCGTCAATAAATATAGCTGCTCGTATTAATCAAGCTTGATGTGCAGCTGTGTGTAAGGAGAGTGATTGAGGGCTGGGGGGCTCGGATTTCAAAGTTGGCCGAAATATCAGTGATAGCTTCAGCAGAAATTTCTTTAGATTTCTGGTGTCAGAAAAAAAACTATGGAATTCTTCTGAGTATCTAGACTTAGCCTCACCGTAGAAACGCCCAACCAAGCACTGAATACTCTATAAGGCCGGAGAGGTAACAACTCACAGCGAGGTATGGGTAGGTGCTTAAATGATATGATCCAGCCAAGAATCAGTGTGTGCTTTATAGACAGGGCCGCTAAGGTTGAGTTTGGGTAGGTTTGAACCGAAATTTCCTGGAAAAGGCTTATGCTATTATTTCACGATAACCAATTACTAATTCACGGTGGGGTGTCGCAGCTAACAGCTCTGAAAATACGACGCTTCAGTGTGGATAAAAATTCCCGCTAGATATGGTACCAAGCCGAGCCTAAATGATGAAATAACCAAAAAAAAATAACCAGACAACCTGATTTTCACGTCTAGATGACCTTGACCTGTACCATCGATTTCGCATCACGACCTCCAAGCACCCCTTTCGAAGGTCCTCTTCCGTGCCAAAAATCTCTTTCAGGCGCGGCAATCTTCGTAAGGCGCAAGTTCTGATGTCATGGAGAGAGTTGGCATGTGCACACGACAGGAGGCGTGCATTGAATGGGTTTTTCAGGCCTTTGGTTCCTCTCCGAACCGCCTGCAGTGCGAGACGGTTCCCTCGAGATAGCGACCGTTGGTCGTCCTCAATGTCATGAAACTCTTGCTAGCGCAGAAGACACAGCGGCTGCTCTGTGTGCTCCTTTTCCTCCAATACTTGATTAACGGGGCCAGTTCTCTCAGCTGGGCCGTACTATATCCATTTTGTGTCGTATATACGGCATAGAATTCCCGGCGGTTGCTTACTCTCTGGTCTGTCACTCGAAGCGCCTCCGGCGTGTCGCAGCCAATAAAAAGGCCAACCTCTTCAGCCTTCCAATCCACGAAAGTGACTTTCGGCAAATAGGGCCATCCACATAGAATTGCGTCTACCGACCTTGGAGCTCGAAAGGGGAGATTGGTCAATGTGAAAGCCTCTGTTGACCCGATTTCTTCATGGGGTCCGAGAAGATGAGTTACAATCTCAGCCGACCTTCAGTTTTTGCCTGGGGTACACCTACCGTACTAACAGCTAACGACGCCGCCCTGTTAGCTAGCCGGTGTTTATCGGCGAACCGCTCCTTTACCAAAGTGGCGTCTGATCCGCTGTCGACAAAGGCCAAGGTATCAGGTATCATTACTCCTACAGCGACCATTCCCAGATGTGCGGGCTTGTTGGCAGACTGTGATATTGAGCAAGTCGCGCCGGCCTTTGTGTCTTCATCTGGCTTAGCTTCTTTTGCCTGGTGTACTAATCGATGATGTCTACCTGGAAAACCTTCCTGACTACCTCCAGCTTTTGTTGGGAAAGCTGCCGCCCACTGAGGTGTTGAGCAGATGAAACACGCTCCTACAATCCCTGCCATTCCCAAACATCTGCTGTGGCTTTGATGATAATCGGACAGTCAGGTAACCCGTCATTTGCCTCGCAGTCCTCTCAGATCGGGTGGGCCACAGCATTGCACAAAACGGTCTGCGTGTTTGTCTAGCGCTGATGTTTTGAGTATTTCGGTGCTGCATACTGAGTTTGGCCGGTGGCAGGTCTGTTGCCATCTTGGATGAGTGGATCGAATGTGCTGCCAGCTACCCCGGTTAGCATGCCTGAATACTCGGTCAGGTGCTCAAAATAAGCCTCACGGTCATCCCGGCCTACCCCTTCCACTTCTGCCCGGTAACCCTGTAGCTCGAAGGAGGCACAGCGAAGTATCGCCTTTAGTGTGTGCGACTCGTAGACATCAGCCCTGCACCCTAAGTGATCAGGGGCTGTTGAACAATTCTACATTTTAATGACGAGATTGGTCACTGCACAGAAGTAGTCCTATGCGCGCTTGGCTTCCGACATCACTCCCCATATCACATTGCGAGCAACCTTGAACGGCTGAATCGACAAGTCCCCCGAAGTCTTCCTCACTTGCGAGTAGCTTTGTCCCGGTTCGGGCATTGCACGTCAATTAATGGCCTTGCTGACTCTTCCTCGACCATACCACATCCCGGGTCGATTACCTTATTTTCGACAAACGTTTTCAGATCTCTTACCAAACTTGCAATACAGTTCTGTTCGTCCGTCGAAGACCGTCAGCTCGATATCGTTGAGCCGACTGTTGACTGCATCGGTGGTAAGTGCTTGATGGCCGGCGTAGGGCTTCCGATTTCCATTCGCCTTGGCCTGACAAAGGGGCCGCTATCACCTTTTTCTTGCTCAAGCTCGTTCCGTCTACTTTTTTCCTTTGTCTACTGGGCCTGTTGCCTAGCAGACAAAAACTTGTGTTCTAGTTTTATTATAATCATCTTGAACAAACCAAAATTCCTAAAACCATTAAAGCCCTCAGTAATACACGAACTGGCACTGAGAGAGCTAGGTGATCCAAAGTTATCTATAGAAGCAAATGTACCCAAATCCTCCCCAGTGGTTGGTCTAAGTGCTTGCTGTCCGGGTTGCTATTGCTTTTTTCCGTTTCCTGGGATGCCGCATGATTTTTTGCCCCATGTTGATCAGTCTAAGCGTTATAACTCGCTAAGGGCAATGAATGACCAAATTTACACGAGTCCTGGAACCAAAACAAGACTGATCCGTAACTTCTACGATACTCAACTATTGAATGACCAATACCATAAGACATATACAAACCGCAAATGAGCCATCACACAGATTTCGAAAATGAGAACCAAGTTTAAGGCGTGCAAGAGACAAGCATATGCGTCACGAAGGCTCAAGATAGGATACGACAAAGTACCGCGTTGGGCGCGAATAACCTAGAGTTGGTTTATAGAAACTTAAGTCGTACGAAACATGCAAATAATATACGCAAGTGAGTCACTTCATGAAACCATGATGTTACATTGCCTTCGGAGGATTTTCCGCAACCGGTGATTGCACTGGGAATAAAACTTTTGGACGGAATTAGCCACCGTACTGCTTTACATAAACAACACTAACACTCGTTTTACCAAATTTATGGCCAACAGGCTCACTGCGACTCATGTGTCGACCAGGGCCGATCGGTGTCACTTTGTAAAATTCAGCTGCAACCCGGCCGGCCAGTGCTTGAGGGACCTTAGAACACTAGAGAGGCTGCGGATGTAGACAGTAGGACCGGACTTTATGGCTGCAACCAAAGAGATCTGGCAAACATTACCAAGACCCGAGCCCGGAGATGGCGATATTGGAATGAAACGACTTGTACTAATCACAAACTCTAAGGAAACAGTAGGCCTAATAGAAAAATCTTGGAGTTTACCCGACTGAATTGGAATGCATGGACCTGTGATACGCCGGACGAGATACAAGATACCGCTGGCGACCATGAAAGGTGCACTAATACAAAAGAGGTTGAATGTAGCGGCAGTATTGCCTGGCGGGTTGAAAGAAACGAAAGTCAGTGTCATGCGCCTATTCCAACTGCATGCCCTGCGGTTACGGACCAGTGGGCTGTTTAGGATGAAAATTTCTGCCAAAAGAAGCAGGCTATTACACAGTAGAATCCAGAGACTGAACCTTATGCGAGCTAAGGGGCTACTGAGAGTCGGACGGCGGCTGACTACTTCAAATATGGACTATGAAACGGAATGTCCCATAATAGGCCCTGGAAACGGCAGCATCTCCAGACGTTCGATAGATCGTTTACATCGAGAAGAGGGACAAGCAGGTTTGTACTACCCGTTGGATAATATTCATCGAGATTTTGCGTGACCCAGGGACCAGCGCGACCAAGCTGGTCGTTGGAATCATCACCTATTTTCGCCGAAATGCAATGGCAGGCAAACAAATGATTGCCCCCGTTCAAGCTGCAAGAGTTCAACCGGGATGATGCCCGTCCGCGAAAATCGGAGTCGATTACCTTGGTCCGCTACTCGTACGACAACATGCTCATTACCCAGAGCAGTTCATTTCAAAGTAGTACATATCATTACAGCTGATTTCTTCCTAATGGCCTTCCAAAGGTTTTCCTTGAGGCGAGGCTTTCCCAAAACATTATACTCAGAAAAAGGATCAGTTTTCTCTGGAGCACTTAAGGAGTTATGGCGATGGTCGAACCTCTTAGACCATGCTAAAATACGAAATAAAACCGTTGCAAAAGGAGCACATTTTCACTTTAACCCACCCTTTGCCAGTCATCACAATGGCTTTTGAGAAAGACTGATACAACGGACCAGAAGAATACTCGCGACTCCAGTAGCACAGCAAGCCCTCAATGACGCGGTGCCGATTACCTTACTGAAAGCACATTGAACTGCAGACCCTTAGAACCGATTATCCCGGATACTGAGGGCGTGCTGGCTCTCACTGCTGGCCGTCCTTTATTTTTGAGGTCAAATGCAGGAGCAGTCACCCCGAATAATCTTCGAGGAACGTGTACCATACAACGAAACCAAGTGAACCACTTGGTACAGGCCTTCCATAAAAAAGCTGAATTAGAGGGTACTTCCTAGCACTAGAGCTTCGACAAAGGCGGAATTACAAAGGAAGGTCTTTCAGAGGTGATGTCGTCATCCCCCTAGAGAGCCACCTACTTAAAGGCGAATGGCCTACTGGAGTGGTCAAGGACAGTAGTGCAGAAATTGATGGCCTCGTACCCACGTTGGTGGTGGAAACAGGCAAAGCAGACGTACTGCAAGAATTCCGTAGATTTTGTTTGCTTGCCGGGGATAGTGGCAACGGCGACTTCGATGTGGTAGACCGAGCTGGAAGCATGGTTGTTGCAGTAAGTCTTCTCGCCTCTGATGCCAACTGAAGCCGAAGTTGTCTTATTTATCTCTCATGTATTATTACACAGGTCCACATTTCCCCCACAGTCCTAAAAGTACGTTTGCATCCAATTTGGTACTTTAAGTACGATTTACAGCGGAGTTAACTTGTTGAAACTCCAAATTGGCACGTGACATGAGGTTGTTTGCAAACTAACGGAAAATTTGTAACAATCTTTAGTTGACGGTTTGTGGAAGCATCTCCGTTTTTGAAACTACACATATGTGTGATTATCCGATCTGCTCTCAACATGACTTACGTTTTGCTCCAGATATACACTTGGAGTGCCTGCACCACGTTATAAACTCCCTGAAGTTTCAGGCATCTTGTACATATCTCAAATCTTCGTCAAGAATTCTGTCTTACTCTTGTGTCCTTCAATCCCAGTCGGGAGGCTTTTGTCCTTAACCTTCCCTAGACTGTCTGAGCTTTTCGATTTGGCTGAAGCTTATTTATTCCCATTTTATCGACGAAAACGCATCACCTGCAGACGAGATTTCAAAGCCCGGATGTTTAAAGCATGCTTTCGGGGAGCTCTCTGGTGATGTGTGAGACCAACTAAAAATTGACACAACCCATGGCGAGCGATGCACGCACTGATTTTAGGATCTATGCACGCTAGAGTGAATCATCGCCCCTACACGCTTCCTGGATATTAACTGTTAATGAAAGAGCTTGGTGAGCGGCGTAAAGCAGACTTTTGCAAACCCTCCACAGTCATTGTCACGCACTCGCGTAAATGAGACTATGACGTTTATTTTGTTGACCCTCGAACAAGCAAAACACACATTAACCACAACAATTGAGCACTTGCTCGTATTTTGCTTATGTGTTGCAGCATCTCTGTGACTCGATCTCTGACTGCCGTGACGGTCGTATCCGACAACGGCCCTCGCCCAACTCTGGTTCTCGATGATAAACGCTGTGGCCGTACAGTTGAGGCCTGTACATAATTCACGTGTGTATGATTTGGTAATTAATTGCTGTAGGTTCAGCGAATCCATCTTGTTCTGACTTTGAAATTCGTTAATTAGGCTATGCCTTACTTATATTTGGGATAACCGTTAACGACGGTTCGATTCACAAAACCGCTGCAGCATCTGTTCATAAAGCCGCTTGCACGAAGTGCAGTGGGAAGCAACTAAAAGGCCTGCCAAGAGTTTTTACACATTGTCGCTCAAAGTCCATGGGGTTTTTCTCTCCCTATTGAAGGATGGTTTTCTTTGCCAACATCCTCTTAGTCGTGCTGATAGATGTTATTTAAGAAAGCGTGGTGAAGAAAGTTGCAACCACAAATATGGCTGATTACAGTATGACGCAACTGGGGTTCCTGCTCTCAGTGCACCTAGTGACTGATTCTCTCTGATCTCGGTTTTAGCTCAGAGGACGTTTCGGTCAATAATGAAGGTCCTAGCTTGTCCTCCAGCATCTTTGAGTTATTACATGTGAGTAGAAATGATAAATATTTTAAATTATTCTCATCGTTCCATACTTCGTGAGTTTGGTAATATTAAGCACTACACTTTTAAGCTCATGTGCACACAACTATTACACACTATCTTTTGGCTGTGCGAGACTTTAAAATCTGGCCTTGAAAAGCTTCTGACTATTGTGCCTGGACCATTTGAACTTAAACCTCTGGATTTTAAAGTGAATTTGTTCAGCCGCATACGTTAATTTATATATAATTGCAGTTTTTGCGATTTTGAATCAAGACTTACAAAATGATGGCTGATCTCGTTCTGGACTTCGGGATTCGTGCGGATCGGACACAGAGTGCTCGAACTACGATTCACGTGGTGTGCAACTTTAGGAGGAAACTTACTCCAAATAATAAACAAAGAAGCAAAGTGTGACATCAGTGAAAAATGAAAGTTCTTTACCATTCAAGTGATATTTGCTTCCTAGCGGACGACATATTAGTTGCTTCCGCGTTAATTTCTTGTCACTGACCTTTGACTGCGACTAATTTGATGTCGCAGACTCTTTATTTCCTATGGTTGAACTTCTCTATTGGGAGAACTGTGGAGCATGCCACGCGAAGGAGAGACCCACCTACTCGAAAGAACTTATATTGCGATTTGGCTCTGCTTCTTCGCTCGCGCTGAAGTTTCAAAGAAGCTCAACTTTTCCACGTCTATTTTTGACTGTCATGCTCAGGAAATCGCTTATGGGGCATGGTTGAGCGTGCAGATCTTATCATAGTTACCTGAACCCCAAGACAGTTAATTTCCAACTATCTTTTTTGGTCAACTGTTTATTTAGGTCATATTTCTGTCCTAATTTTAACCAATTTTTGGCTGGATAATGATTGAGGCTCATTGTCAAGGGTGTGGTTGTAACGTGCAAATATTTCAACTCATGAATAGTATTGTATAATTTGTAGAACTATCTGGTTTCATCTTGGATTTTGTATCGATTTGGGCTACGTGCTTCTCTTCTTGGTACCGCCCGGAACCAGCAAATTTAGTTATTTGGTGAATGGAGCATTAGATCGGTGATCAGAGTTCACCCAGGCCAAGGCATTTGCATTTCCGTATGTTCACCGGTATTTATTTTAAGTGTATTTTTTTTTCTGTTGGTTAGAACTCACGCTTGCCAGCAATCAGCCACTTGAACAAATTACGGTTTCACCTCTACTTAGGAGCGTTACGCTTATATTCTGAACAGTACAACTGTTTCTTATCATTCGTGGAGGGCTCTCTGTTCGCCGCCGGCGCAACTTGCGCAGGCACCAGCACTAATTTAATGTCCACAGGAGACCAACTTTATAAAAACCCCGATGATGTTTCTCTCTTTTGTGACACTACACAGTCCATATTGAACCAGGCACGATAAGAGGACAACATCAATCCACTCCAGATATCGCACCTCCCTCTGCCTCCTGAAAACGCGAACCCTAACTACACCGTTTTCAATGGCAATAAGAACACGTTAGCGTTTTTATATCAGTAGGAATCCATGTTTAAAAGGGTACTGAGTAATATTTTTCAAAAGTGTTTTTATTTCAATCCGAATCCGAGCCATCTGTGTGGTCTTCCCTTGATGGTTCTTAAAAATCAAAACCTCTTATTATTACCATCAGTCGGCATACGAAAGCACGGTTCCCATCTCGAACACTTTATAGAAAACTGCCCTAAATTACTTCGCCCTCTTCACAGATTTATGAGTTAGCAAACTGAAAAGTTCCACGCAAAATGATACATTATAAATACACAGTAAGTACTGTCGGTGAAAATACTTTTTACAAAGCAGTTATTCCCTTGATTCACTACTATATTTTGGGCACCCGGAAGCTGTAAGTTTATAACCTGGTACTGCATTCTAGTTCCTTTGTAACTTGTCACACATTTTGAACATTGTGCGCATCCAAGTTAGGAGTACAGAAAAAAGTATTTCAGTCAACAATTCCAGAAATACCTCTTGTTCCAGTGAGCAAAGTTCCATCTTGCGCTCCCTTCTGATTCATTCTTCATATATGTACAGGCGCAACCGATAACTTAAGCTTTTTTACTCCCACACTCCCATTCACAACCACTAGCAGCTTTCCAGCTAGACACTCAGCTAGCAAAAACGACCACTACTAATTTACCGTCCAAATACCGATAACAGGGGATATCTGAGAATAACTGATAAATTATTATGACAGTTAACTTCATTTGCACCATTTTTGAACCATGGGGCTGGAAACTTGTGCCCTCTGGACGGTTAAAGGATGACTCGAGGATGCATATCCCCAGGTTCTGGTGTTGGATTTGTCCTTAAAGTTTGTGGTGAAGACCGATTTCCAACAATACAGACTGCGAAGTCTCGGTGAAAACGTTGTCTACAATTATGCGTGCAGCATGGCAGACTTCATCGTCGGCAGCACTCAATATGGCACTTGCCTCTTTGGCCGTCAGCGCACGGTATTTCAGCTCTTCGGCCACGTATACCATGCGTTGTATTGTGAGCAGTCTTCCGCAAATTCCTCACCTGTTTAATGGACAAGCCGTAGTATCAATTCATCAATAAAGGTTTGAATGCTCATTTGCCTTAGGGCCCCTTCAACCGGTTGCCGAGATATTTACTCAGCTGGCATATTGTGATTCGGAACATGGCGAAGGATGATTGGGGGCACACGATTCAAACGGTAATCCTGAGAAATTATTCAGTGACCCGTGATGTCGTACTTCTAAACAGACTTGCATCCAGGAGTGTGTGTTTAATACAGTTTCGGATTCTCTGTGTTACTATCATAAGGCAGTGACAACCAGCGCAGCTTAGGTGGAGCGAACGTCATCTGTTGCTACAGAAGATGTACCTTTTAATCGGAAAACGCAAAAAGTGACTGGTAGGAATCACCTCCCGCAAGACAAACGTCCGACGTATAGAAAGAACTTTTGATTTTCCGAGGCCTTACAATATTTGACGTCAAAGAGGTGACGGAATATTTCGAAGATCACTATGAAACAATTACTCAAAATATCACAACTTAAGAACTTGCTTGCTTCACCTACTGTGCCCGCAAGCTTGCCCTACGAAGTCTCTGGAATCTCTCCTATAGGCTTGTGAGATTTTTTGTGATTAGCAAATATAACGTTTGCATGGAGTCCGTGGAAAGTCTGTTATTCACTTTGACACTCTAGTGTGAATTTCGACCTCACTTCTATCCAGCGCATCGGCTTTCAGGGTAAACGTGTTTGACGCGAATATGAATTGCCTGAGAGCACGCGTCCCTTCTGCGTGCAGCAACTTTACTTATAGAATTCACAAAGCTGCCTCCCCTAGTTGATCATAGCTTTCACCGGCTTGTGACCACGAAGCTCAAGAAAAAGAAGCGGCATTGCAATCCAGCCCAACGCATAAACGTGCAGTCTTTCAACAAAATCTCTAATTCAGCCACCAGGTCTTTAAAGTAAGAGTGAAAGTCTGATGACTTCGGAATTCTATAGCAAAGGCCAATCAAAAATCTTCTGGCTTCGGATCACGTGTTCTTCCCAAAGTGGACCACAGCTGTTGTGAAGGCCCAAAAATAAACTCAGCTCATGAAAATGAAGCTTAACTTAAATCGGTCGGCTTTCTTTTCTGACCTTTGATTGAGGTACACGTCGCACCTATTGGAATAGCCCGAAGTGTGCAAAATGTCCTTAACCCATTTCTCTCTCAAGTTTTCACATAGTGTTTCCAAAGGGGCACATGGTTTATTAAGTGATTCCGGGAGCTACTGTCCTGGGGTTTGCTGCACAGATCTTGCTTTCTCCAAAGATATTTTGAATTTTATCGCAACTTAGCGCTTTCCTCTTCAAATGTTGCTGCAACTTCAAGCTTAGGATGAAAATTGTTTTCTATCTACGCGAACCTGAAGTTGCATGTGGTTGACACTCCCTGGAATGCGTGCCAGATATAGAGGACACATCCTCAACAATTTAACTTTCAACGGCCGATACGTCGAAAGTGTTGCTCACAAAACAACGTCAAGGCAGAAAACGGGTGCATTCAACCAGCCGTGAAGTGCTGGCCAGTTTTATTGCAAACCCAGTGAAATGTTTGCAGCCGGAGGTAGACTCTACCTTCTGTGAGTAGGACGACGTGCTAGACTCGGTCAGGACAAAACACCGTCTCCACTTTCCCACTTAAAGTGATTGTGAAGCTCAACTGGCAAACTTTCGCGGCTTAATTAATAAAGCCCTATAATGTTTGGTACTGATTTGCGTTGAAAAAGTTTAGAGCTCGATGGAAATGACTTCTACGGCCGTTTTCTGTGAAGCTCGTAGTAAAATCGACGTGCGTGATCTTTGGAATCATCCTCCGGCAAAAAGACATCTGAAAACTGAACCTTTTTAAATTTATTGAATCCCATAACTTGTCCTCCTCCTCGTGCACTTGAGGTATGCAAAGTCTGCAAAGTGTTCTGGATTTTGTTACCTGACTGTATAGCCTGCCTTTATATTGATAGTTGATATTCCTCTCCTCTGCTTTCGGTACTGAATCACTGTACCCCATTCAAACCTCACACCAGTACGTCCGCTCCCATCTGCCCGACTGTGAATACGGAGAATTCCTTCCAGTGGCAGTGCGGGATGAAATTCCACGGGCGGCCAATACAGCAACCAGGACTGTCTCCCTGCTTCTACTTCAGTGCTAGTAGCTTAAGCGACTTCTCCCAACGTAGGGTTCCGGCACGACAGCGTGCCCTAGGCTGCGAGGTTACACGGAACAGTATACACAATGCGAATGTTGTTCAGGGGGAGAAAATCAGTGAACGAACTTTTGCGAAATAAAAAAATTGTCGGCAACCTTTTCTTTAGGCGGAGCGAACCTCCGCAGTAGGTGTTACGGCCATCGCAGCCTCGTAAAAGCAGTTATTTTTTAACATAAAACAGCTATATGTCACTTGGAGTGGATGGTCGTGGCTAAATCGGCTCTCTACTGGTAATAAGGGGCGTTTTAAAATGTCTTGCGACATCACCTGGTTTCTTTGGAAACTCAGCATGCTGAATAGGTACATTCAATGGCTTGCTCTTTTACCAGTGAGTGGACAGGGTGCATGTTCTCTCATGAAGCCATAACACTGGAGTTGAACGTTCCCACCGAAGGAACTTGCTAATGCTGGCATTCGCAAGGTACAGCAGCACCCTCCTTTCCGGGCCGATATGACGGCCGGAATCAAAACTTTCGTCGTTACAGGGCAACAAACCCGGGGGAAGCAATTAGTAATAATAATGGTTTATTTCGTAAACGACCGAAGCATGCCATGTGCATGATCTTGTTGATACAGGTGATGGAATGAACAGATATAGTTCATGGAAATATGGAAACTCTCATGAAAATACTGGATAAAATGGCTCAGAAGGGGGAATAATGTAGGATGAAAATAGATAAACGTATGCACGCCACAGAGATTGTTTGGAGTTTAAATGAGCTCAAGAGCGGATTTGAATGGACGCCTAGTGAGTTTGAAAGCCAAGGTCAGATGGACTGAATGACTGGTACGGGTAATTACATATGGAGGCCGACTGGTAAACATGAGAAAGGCTGGAAATTGGGATAAGAAACTGCAGTAGTGAGGAACGATGTGGTGCAACGCAGCGGATTAGATATCAAGGAAGCATTGGTACTTAGCAGTGGATTGTCGGCGGACAGGAAACAAAACTCACCGTAAAACGGGCAGCGAGCAATGCAAAACGTGGAGGGATGATCAGATGACAAAACGATTTAGAAGGATTGGATACGGCGGATGTGAGGCACAGATGTAGAGTTGATGGATGCATATGATGACGGTCGATGGGATGATAGCAAGAGAAATGGCCGGTGAGGAACTGCAAGATGCAGAGCGCATGCAAATATACATGTATGCGCAAGTGTAAATATACATATGTATAGATATAAGAGGGGCAGGAGCAATAACAATGGGGTCCTAGAAAGAAATTATCAGTCATTAGGAGGAGCAGGTATGGTTAGATCAAATGGTTGTAGAAATAACTTTGGAATATTGTGGTGGACTAACTTCACGATAAGTGCACATGACAGCCCAACGGAGAGAAAAGTAGAATGCGGAAGCACAGAAGTGATGAAGACTGTGAGGAGCAGTTCATGAAAGAGTGAAGATGAAAGATAGGATCAAGAAAAACAGGTAAGAATGGGTCTAATTATTAGTTCAATGCAGGTGCGAGATGTAGTGACGAACCAGAGGAATCGGGTAGTGACAGGTCAAACGATTTGGAACTGTAAAAGAACACCGTGACGTAACGTTGTCATTACAATGGTGGAACATAGAAAAGCAGACACACTGGAAGGTACAGAAAAATGCCTGTAGCGAGCAATAAACAGATCAAGGGATGAAAGTAATGACCGAGGAGACACAGGTAAGAAATCACCAATCAAGCCATTTTACTGCAGATGAGACACGAAGGAGGCGGACAAGGAAGCAGGACGCCCCGAGATAAGTGAACCAGTAATAGAACAAAAAGGCCACAAAGGGATGAATGTGCAACGGAGTTGGGGCAATGGAGCTGGAGAGCTGTGTGCCGGCAGACAATTGAACAGGTGGATACTAATCAGGACACTGGAAAGAACCAGAGAGGAATCGCGGAGCCAAGTGAGGAAGATATGGTGATGGTGATTAGATAATAAATGCGACTGTAAAAGATGCGAAGTTTGGATCTGCAAGTTCTAATATGCGGATTGGTCATGGGTGCAGGTGCGATTGGTGCATATTGCATTGGGCATGAGGAGGGAGAGCAAGCAGGGATTTAACAGGACGACAGGTATAAGAATGCTATCAATGGGCTTTCTGAGCAGAGGGTAACACCGAGCGCATAGAGGATAGAATCCAGCAATGACGGCAGGTGGGAAAAGAGATATTGGCGAGCGTCGACAGAGAAGAGTGGTTAGGACGGTAATGACTCAATTTAGTGAAAGTTGATGTAGAGAGAGGCGATAGGAGAAAGGGCAAAACGGGTAGGTGTGCATACCGTGGTAGGGCGACAAAAATGGGGAGTGGTAACAGATGATAAGAACTATAGATGAACAAACTGTGGCGGAAAAAGGATGAGGAGCATGCAGTTTTCAACCGACAACACCGGATTCGGTAGTCCGAGAAAAGTTAGAGCGTGCGACCCGCAACCGGTGCTAGTGGGTGGGACTGGCCATCCGCTGAGCACCCAACCTGAGAAACACTTCGTGAAGTGAACACAGGAGGTGTGATCCACCAGTCTAATTGCTTTCGCACATCGTTGCAGATGGCCTGCACGCCCGATGTGCGCTGGCCATAGCGGTGGATGTGACCGCGTCCCGCACTGTTGGGAGTTGCACGAGTGTTCACTGATAACTGTACGGAAGGCAAAACTACCGCGATAGGGGTGCGTGATCCAGGAAAAATTGACCAAGACTTGAGACCATAGACAGGAGAGCCAACGGAAACAGCGAGTGGTAGACGACCGTGTAGCAATATCATCCAGGTGCACCTGCCAGGGAGATGGTAAGTACAGTGCTCGAAGTGGTTGGCCGTCACTGAGGATCACTGGAAAGGGAAAAGGGATAGGGAAGAGCAGTCTGGGTGTGCCCCAGCTGAGAAACAACGGATACTGAGGAGAAAAAAGTGAATATGATGGATAAGAGATGAACGTAGGTGAGCAATAGGGTTATCTTATTATGGCAGGAGGTAGGTTTGCTATGGATCAGTGAAGGCAATGGCCTTAGTTCGCGGCACTAGGGAGTGGGGAGGTGTCGGGCATGGGGTGTACCTAGTGGCCTGTGGCGCAGAGGTAGTAGAGTTACGGTGTGAGGAATCTTTCAAAGGCCAGGTCGGCGGAGACGAGTTCATTGGTGAGCAATATAGCATTGGGGACTGTTAAGTATGACAAAAGTGCGCGCCTGAAAGCGAACATCGAGGAGACACTGCGTACGCTAAGAGGCAGCTTATTCCAGATTTTGGAATAGGCTGACAGAAAGAATCGGGACTTCAGACAGAGATTGGAATGAGGGATAGTGAGAGAAAAGGCACGGTGTCGGATCGGGTAGGAGCAGGGCGCAGCGAATGAGATGGGATAAGATGTGTAGGCCAGGTTACGGATTAGCTTAAAGAGGAAAATCAGGTTGAGCCTCATGCGACGAATCCATAGAGGCTCAATTTGTAGGAGCTCACACCGCTGGCGGTATGTTAGGGCTAGGGATACGCCCAACAGCCCTTTGGTGAAAGTACGCTGAACGTTCTCAAGAGATACAATGGAGGAACGTGGCCAGAGGCTGGAGGTAATGGGACAATATTCTAGGAGTGGTCTCACGTGTGAGAGATACACGGAGAGGCGACTGGCCGGTATTAGGAGACACCGATTGATCAGGCCTGGGGTTCGCTTAGCCTTAGCGATTTGGAACGATGCCTGTTCTGAGAAGTTAAAGGAACAAGAGCAGCGTACGCCAAGATCGGTAACCATGAGGTGTATGGGGATGGGCAGGCCATCCAGACAAATTTGGCTGGGTGGTACAGTGCACTTGTATGGTAGGAGGAAGCTTTTCTCCGCAGAGAATTTCATGAACCACGAGACGCACCAAGTTTGGAGAACGAGTAAGTCATGCGATATGTTGCACAGAGTCACGAATAGGTCACTAGGGAGGAAGGAGTACACCGTTTTTATATTGTCGGCAAAGAGAAAAGGAGTGCCGTGTCGAATAGAAGAGAAAATGTCATTGATATGAATAAAGAATAGTAATGGGCCTAGGACGCTGCCTTGGATGACGCCGCTAGTAATTGGTTTGGCGGAGGATAGGTGGCCGTCGACGAGCACGGCTTGTGGTCTGTGAGAGAGATAGGAGGGTAGCCAGGAGAGGAGAGGGTCAGTAATACCGGGAGATCGGATTTTGGCCAACAGATGAATATGGGGAACACGGTCAAAAGCCTAAGACATTTCGAGGTACAGGACAATTACAGAGCTGCCGGCGTCGACAGCAGACGATAGGACATCGTGAAGGTCAAGCTAGCAGGAAGAGCAGGAACGGGAGTTCAAGAAACCATGTTGACCAGGTTGTTAGATAAGAGGTACTCGACAACGTGTTTTTTGACAATTCTCTCCATAATTTTGCAGACTACTGGGGTGTGCTTAATGGGCTGATAGTTATCTGGGTCGTGTAATACGCCCTTTTTGAAGCGCGGAACTATAACAGAGGATTTCCATTGAGATGGGACGAAACTGTGAAGCATGGAGGTGGTATACATATTAAGTAACAATAAAGGGAGGTCAGGACCACCGAAACGGAGGAGGGCCGGTGGGAGATCATCTGGTCCTGGTTTCGAGGAAGATTCAATAGAGGAAACTGATTTTTCAATTTCTAGATGGGTGAAGGGAATCGATGAAAGAGAGGCAGAAGTGCAAGGGTGGATTGTAGGAGGGGGAATACCAGGACAGCTTATAAGAGAGGAAGAAAAATGCTCATTGAAGGCCTCATAAATAGATGCTGGAGTATTAGTGGTAGATGAGCCACAGATGAGGAACTTGGGCGAGGTATGATTGGATTTATTGGACCTTTTACTAAGCAGGTTGGACAGGTAGCCAGTTTTGTTTGGGTGTGCTAGGGCGATGGCCTCTTGCCTTCTCAGATGTGAATCGACCATGCAACGCAGCCTCAGTTGTAGCTGGTTTATGCGCAGGAGAATTGTAAAGTCGTGTGATTTAGCAAAGGTAAGTTGCATCTTAGACAGCTTACGCTCTAAAAGTGACAGGCGTGAGGTGCTGGAATTGGGGCGTGGATCGGCACATGGGTTGACGGTATTTAGGCATTGTAGGAGGTTGGAGTAGAGAGAGTTGATAACATTGAGGGGATCAGATGAAAGAAAAAGTGTCCCATTTAAGAGAGTGGATTATCATTGGCACTAGGGGCCAGTTACAGGAACGGTAGGAAGTCAGAACAGGGGGAGAGGATTGCATCGGATGAGAACAGCTGAAGCAGCTGAACTTGCACCTGATGATACGGTGGTCACCACCCGGGAAGTGATCAGTAGTCTGGGTGATCATATCAGGAACATCAATGGAGAATACTGGGTTCAAGATGTTGTTCCCCTTAGTAGGGCAGGAGACATGTTGGGTCCATCCACCAAGACGGACACAAAAAAGGAAGGTAGAGAGGGCGAGAGGGCTAGTATAGGAGGACCAGCAAATTGAAGGAGGGTTAAAGTCACCCGCAATAATTTTTGCACTGGGAGGGTAGTCAAGTGCAGCATTAAAGACATCCACGGCAGAGTCAAGTTTTGCAGGCTCCAGACCCGGGGGGACGTCTACGTAGACGTAGACGGAGGCGTGAATAGATAGCCATAACGAATCCTCAACAAAGAGAAGAGAGGAGTGGTCGATAGCACTAGTGTGAATAGTGCATTTGACAAAGGCTAAACTGGTAGCTCATCTATGGCTGCGTGAAATGGCAACAGTTTGGGTTGTCGATCAGTTGATCATTCATTAACGGAGTGGTGGCGGACGGATGTTGAAACTGGACCGGCTTCTCTGTGTTTCCCAACTATGTATTTTGTAATGGTTCTGGAATTTGCACCATTATAAATGAAGTAATTCTTATCTAATCTGGATTATCACTTCAACCTGAATTTCCCGAAGGGAAGACGTGAGGGAACTTCAGCATCTTGATTGTTTTGTCCGTTGATATCAAAATCACAGTTCGACAGCCGTGTGTACCAGCGGCTGATGCAATGTCCTTTGACATCACGGACAAGTTCGGTGTTCAGAGAAGCGTTAACCTTGCGTAAGATAAAAGCCCTCCAAAGGGGTAAGAGAGAAACTTTTCGCATGCTTAAGCGCACGCAAGTGCCGGCATCTCTCCGGTAGAGCAATTTTGCTTTTTGGCAGAGGTAGAGCGTGAAGTATAGTCATCTAATTTCTCTGTGTCATTCTTTAACTGTGAAATCACAGCTTCGATTCTAACCTCAGTAACGCCTGTAGAAGAGTATTTTGGGCCGCTTTCGGCAAAATTGCCCCCGAGGTGGTCAAAGGGGCCGGCTTAAGAATGGAGTTATAAGCAAAATCATACGTTGTATTTTAAACAAAGTCCTATCCATTTCATTACAGCTACTGCATTGGCTCCGAAATGGTTGCAAGATTTGTAAGTTGTCATAGAGGGCAAACACAGTCCCAAAGGGTAATGCGCTCTTTCAAGCCATGTCAGCTTTTGGGCCATCCATCCGGTGGAAAGTTATGGCCTAATGACTCAATTTACTGCGCAACGAATTGGCTATTCATGAATTCAAGGGCAATTTTGGTTCACCCAGCGGAAGCAACGCAAAGTGTTGGTTAGCCGCGTGTTCTCTGTCAGACTGACCAAGCTCGCAAATATCATCAAAATGGACCACACAGGTTTCCAGATCTGCAAATAAAGTGTCGTTAACTTCATCCAGTATTCTGGCTCACCAGCCAGCCACATAGGAGGTGATTTATCCTGAAACGGCCCATTCTCGATTCGAAAAACGGTCGACCGTCGTAAATTCTCTGTGGATCTCGTGGTAAAATAAGCCCTGCCAGCATCCAACTTCAAAAATACCTCAATACATACAGTTTTGCTATCTGTTAGCCCGCAGCCGGCATCGGAAAGCTGTCTGCGATGAAATGCCTGCTTAGCGACGGAAAATGAATGTGAATTCGTACGGTAGTTTATTTTTAATTGCCGAAACAACACAGCGTACCTGCTCAGAGCACTTTTTGATTCAATCATATCCTGGAGAGTTTCCCGGGGGGCTTTACCAACAGATGCTCGCCTAGCTGGTGTCATCAGTTGAGGTTTGTTTCCATTGCGTGGTGTTGCATTGAAAAAGAGTCGCTTTCTGTGTAGCTGTTTTGGAATTTGTTTCTATTTGTTCTTAAACTAATTAAGACGTTCCATCTGGAAACCGTCAGATCACACATTTTGGACAGGCTTTCTGTCAAAGCGCGAATATACCCAGAATGGAACCATGGCTCTAGGACCCAAAGTGGTTCATTACCATTGCTGGATGCGTGCACAGCAACCCGGAGCTTAAAAACTTCACCAAAGAACAACTTTACGCGGACTAATCTAACCATTTGAATAACTGCCAAAGTGTATAAAGATGGGTATACAGGTGAACTTGTGAAATGATTGCGGCGAAATTCGTGCTGTTGGACGTGGTTTTATTTTGGCGGATACACAACATCAGCAGTGTCAAAATGGGCCGTAAGAATATTGAGCAATTTAACTTTGACTAGACAATATGTGACGCCCTAATAGATAAGTGAGCAGCAAAAGCATGTAACCAAAAGTCCGTTTTGTGGCATATAGGCCGATAGAATTCGTATCATACACCTGAGAAGCAATGTGCGCTCCATAAATACGATCAAATTGACCATACTTACATCAATAGCAGCAACGGATATCTGACGCGTTCAGGTTTTGTACCATAGAATTCTTGAAGTCAAGAAGTAATACACGTGTACCAGGCTTTTTCCAAATTTCCCCGGATATGGTTGTCACCCCTTTGTAGAAGTGAAGCCGGTGAATTGTTAAATAGTTCGCTGGATACTATGACAATATGAGAAAGTTTAAACCACTATCCTGCACCGTATTTTGCTTCTGGTGTCATCGGTGATCTGAGAGGTATACCATAGGAAAACGGGGGTAGGGGCATAAGCTGCTCGTCTTGACAGTATCTTGCTTCCCGTACTGCCGGTGACCTGGAGGATACACACCAGAACAAAAGGAATAGGGGTCAGTTCTGCAACATTCCATTTCGCTTTCTTATCCGGAAAGATCTCTTGAAAGATCTACAAGGAAACTCTGTCACGGTTATTTTTTAACCACGCGCCTCAGCACGACCTTTCCGTCCTAGCCGGTAATATTCTGCACACTGTCTCGTCACTGGCAGCAAATTATTTTGTGGAGGCACTGTCTGTATCCGCTGCAATAGCTCGAGTACGAGTAATATCCGCATTGACTTTTCTGGCTTGAGCTAAGTTTCCCTGCTTACGAATATCACTTCGGTACTAGCAATGTCTCTTGCGGTATCTTCTGTGAGTTTGAGGGAATTATGTTCGAGTGTAACCCTGCCAATTCTTCGACCACAGAGGGTTGAGACTAGCTGTTGAATAAGCGGCACTTTTTGACTTATTTATTGGGAAGAAGTTATGGTGACAGCAGGAAGCAGCACGGAGAAGTTTACAGACAAAGTCGACAGATCTCTTTCTCCGGGCAGCCACCAGATATGGGGTTATTTGCCTTGCCCCAACGGAGTTACCAGTGCTTCTCATTTTCATATAAAGCTTCCAGCGCATTCTCAAATGATGCTTTCTTTCGTAAATCCAAATGGTCGTGATGAGAACGTCCTCCATGCTCCATATATAGCAGAATAGTTTTCAGCCTACTTTTTCCTAGAACATGGCATCATTATTACTGACGAACAAAATCTCCGCATAAATGACAAAGATAGACTCACGAGTTCCACGAGTTTGAGAAGGGTTTAGCAGCAGCTCAAACATAAAATAGATCCTGAGCACGATTTTTGGCGATCGTTTTTCGGGTGGGATGCTGCTAAGCCAAGTGTTATGTTCACAGTCAATAACGCAGTAGTGCAGGATGGTATTCTGTCACCAAAACGGATAACAAAATTCTGCAATACACAGGCAGATTTGAACGAAACATGGGCGTCATATCGCTTAATCAACTAGAACCAACGGCTTCCCGGATGAACTTGACTTGAGGCAAGTGACTGTTTGACGAGCTGAAATCGTCAAACGCAAGCACCTACCCACCGAAAAGACGGAGTTTGCTGTGAGTATATAGCACGAAAGTTTAGGTCCGGTCAGGACGAAACTGAAACTTTTTCCCTTGGGGGTGACGTCCAAATAACCAAAGTATCTTGCTCATCCTCGGTTGACTTTTCCGGCCCGGCCTTGCCGTTAGACGGCACTTAAAAGGTAATGTCAATTTCAGCTAATCTTTTGCGATGCTCTGTGCTAGTTTTAGGTAAATCATGGCGTTAGGAATAAGATGTTTCAAACTGCGCTTTATCTTACATTGGCACGAGTACCGTAACATCTGAATGGCAATAGTAGACTTCCTCGGTACAGGTCTAAAAATTCAGGATTACATAAAGGGGCCGATACACTTTGATCAAAGTTACGAAATAACCGTGGAATACGATTGATTTACCATTTATACAAACAGTAAACAAATGCCCCAATAAAAATCTTTGAACCTTTACCTGGGCTTCACTGGACACTGATAGTCCATGGCCTCCCATTCATTGTTCTACGTCAACCTACCCCTGTACCGTTTATTGTATACGTTCTGCAACGCAACCCTGTTCTGTTTCTGATCAGCTTATGTTTAGATAAAATAGCAGCTGTAATCGAAAAGAATCCGGAAAGCCCTCTGCTAGCGAGCAACGCTGGAATAATCGCAAGACAAACTGGCAGTAGAATACACATTGAGTAGAACAAAAATGTAGACGAAAGAATTTGGTGTATGGGCAATTAGGTTTACTGTTTGAATTTAATGTACAACGTGCTTTCTATTCCTAGACGAACATGAGTTTATCACTAATTGGATAGAAATCTAAGGCAACTGGCTTTTACAATGGTCCACCCTGAAAAACTAAACTAAACTTTCATCATAAACAAGGTCGTTTTGGGAGGAAATAAAAGCATTTTTGGAAAATGGATTTTCCTAAATGTTTGTTGACGGAAAGAAAACTTCAGCGTCGAACGAACAATGGGAAACTGAGGGTCTTTTTGCAGTGAACTGGACCTACCTTGTTTTCCTGGGGGTGTTCCAGGGGACACCTTGACGAGCAACTTTTCACGTTGGCATCCACTTCTTCCTTGTACTCTTGTTTCCTAAATCTGGGAAGAAGAAGTCCACTACTGTAAGCTGAGGAACTGTTTTCGGCGCACTTTTGCAGCCCGCAAAACTTGCCGCCAGCGCTCGTATTTGAAACGACTATCAAACGGTCGTTCAAAAGGCAACGCAACAAAGATGTAACCGAGCTTTGCCTAGTGCCCTATCCGAAACTCGGAGTACAGCCTGCAGAATAACACCACCCTTACAGCCTTACTGCTGTGGTTAGGAGGTGCTTGGTGAATTTAGCGTGTTACTTTGGAGCTAGTTTTAGAGTGGCTTGCCATCTAACTGTGATTTGATGCTGGAGTGCAGCCACCTGCTTTTCCAAGCAATCTGCCTATTTTCTTCCTGACCGATGGAGCGGTAGTATACTGCTCACTGTGCGGAGAGCCAGGTGGTGGTACGCGATAACACACCACAGACATATCATCCGTTAGCCCTCTAAGTACTTTTGAGCAAACAGCCTAACAATAGGCTTTGCAAGACCGCAGAAAACAGAAAGAAGCTGGGTACGGCTTTCCTTGGCCGGCTAGAATCGCAAAATAGATAAAAAGGCAAACAAAGGAGGGGAAGGTATTGAAATAAAAAGG
Source organism: Fasciola hepatica (assembly GCA_948099385.1). Taxonomy (NCBI): domain Eukaryota; kingdom Metazoa; phylum Platyhelminthes; class Trematoda; order Plagiorchiida; family Fasciolidae; genus Fasciola; species Fasciola hepatica. Next base: position 6,623,254 of record CANUEZ040000053.1, read on the forward strand.
AAAGAAAGCGACCAGGAAAGAGAACTAGATGATAAAAAAGGATGGAAAGAAATAAACTATTGTTGGAAAAGAGTAGAGAGACGTACTAGCAGTATATAAAAGCCGAAAAAAGAAAAAAAGAAAGGAAAAGGACGATTGGATGAGGAAATGTGAGAGACAGGGAGCACAAACCGCGCAGGCTCACTTCACTACTCAGTGACCAAAGAAAATAATGGGAAACTGAGATCTCGGTTGTATCTCAAGGGAACCAGGTGAAAAATTGCTATGGATCACCAGGTCACGGCACCCCACCTCCCCCCTCTCAAGCATCCCTTGACGAACATTCACCCTTTACACCCACACTCTTCAGTGGTTTAGATTTAAGTAACCTGTCAGTGATTCTCAAATTTTTGTCCTAAATCTGATTATGTAACAAAGTTTACTTCTGCGATTCAGCGCAGGTGGTTCCCCCTTTATTCTCCTTTTTCAGGTAGCATTTGCAAAAGAATTGCTTGTAGCTTGTCTGATCATTTTCCATAGAAGGCAACACATCCAGAAAAAGCTGCGCGGGAGCGCCCGCGAGTGATGTGAAAGCTTACCGTGGGGATAACTATAGTCTTTATACATGCATTTGGATACCCTCTCTACCCATACGTTGAGCCAGAAATGAGCAGGATCCAACTTTATAACGTCAGGGTTGTTGCACTTCATGGCTCCAAGTGGAGTCCCCAGTTATTTCCGACCACCCCCCCTGACCAGGGAAAGCGCACGGCGTGGCCTGCCTGACCAGTGTCTCAGTGAAACTGAGTACTCATAATGTGTGACGCAGAAGTGCAGCTCTCGGGGGATGTGTTTTTCAGTCGGGGGATCAGTTAGCGGGCAGATTGTAGGTATCTATTTTTTAAGTGTAGGATCCTGCAGTGCCCTTGCTAGGCTTCAGCTCAGAAGCCTTCTTGTTGTTCCGGTTCGCAATCCCTACGGACGATATGGGCCTCACATATTACGTGTTAACAGCCTTGACTTTTCTGAAGCGGATGTTACAAGGTGAGTTGAGGCTGCTTGGAGATCATTTTGGGAGAATACACCACTAACGAAGTGAAGAGATGAATTTTCCGGAAAGCCTTTTGAAGTAGTGATGAAACCTTCAGGTGAACGGAATTCTTCTTTACTGCCTGCCGACCGAATTGACTCGTATTCTTATCCTGGTAATACCGGGCATTTGTATTAAATTTTGAGACTAAAACTTAACCTGACCGTCGATGAGAATCAGATTTGCCGCATTATTTTGCAAGGAAAATTTCATTTGCTCCGTTTCTCTTTGGTCCCTAGCTCTTGGCTTGGACAGACAATGCTATGGTTGCCCTCGGCAAAAACGTACCTGACGGTGATATGATCAAGGCTGAGAGTGGAAGCACAGATGAAAAAGGCGGCACCGTGTGCGGCGAATAATAATTATGATCCCATATGGAATTTGGAGGGCCATTAAAGTGTCATCATTAAGCCAACTGCAAATCGTAAGCTTTAGCACGGGCTTGCCCATAAAGAAAAAGCAGTCTACAAGAATATCGTAAGTTTGTACCCAGACTGGAAGGCATAGGCGGCACAAAAAAAGATGGCACACTAAAGGAAGCAAGGGAAACCTCTCTAAATTTGTCTCTACCAGATAATCCACAGAAAGCGGCTGAAATTTTCTCAAAGTGATCACAGGAAGTAAGGCCGTAGAATAGAATTATTAGCATGATGTTATGGGATGCGAAGCCACCCGGAGAAGAGCAGTAGGGCATGAGTGTCGCCAGAAAACCGGTTGCCCAAAACAGGAAGCCCCAGAACAGGGAAAGGCTCCGGAAGCGGTAAAGAGCGGAACGAGGGGGAATCGAGTTGAGGGTAGAAATGTTTGATGACCTTTGAGAACTGAAAGATGCTTTCGAGGGACTGCTGAAGGAAATTATGGTGGAAGTTAGCAAGCTGCACAAATGTAGTGACAGCGCGAGTGGGACAGCAAAGCAGCTACTAGTTGCACGAAGAGGCTCTATGTGGAGGAGTGTGGACAGCGAGAAGAGGCTTGTAGTCTAGGATGTTGCCCAAATGGGATCATCCTGGTTTTATTTGAGGACGCATATTTAGATGGAAAGCAGGCAGGGCTAGGAAATATCCAAAACGTATGGTATAGGGCGGATATACTAAAGTCATCCCGGATAAGAAACTAAAGGACCTGGGGCAAACTAGAGATGACTGAGTTTGAGTGTGTAAGTTGATGACCCGAAATTATTTTAGACAAACGTGACCAATTAGCATTTAGCTTTGAGCAGTTTGCATACTGTTCTAGGCCGCAGAGCTGTGCGTTTTTCGTCTGCTTACTGCAAGGGCATCTGGTTTTTGCCAATTAAGGAACACATTTTTTGACTGCTCTGCTTGCGGCCGGTTGAACTGTTTGCTCCATTAGCCAGTATCGCCTCCGGTGTTGTCCTAAAACGTGAACATGAACTGCATTGTTTCAGTACAAACCGTCCTTCGCCTATTCCACTGATTTTACCGTCTTTTGTATGTTGCCCCTTTCGTAGGTCATTCTGGGGATCTAGTTGGTACCCGCTGTTCGGAGTACTAAGTTTCTGAGCCCTTCTTTTTTCTGACATTTTGTAGACCCCCGGGTACAGGCATACCACCTCATAAATTTTATTCGGTTGCGACTGAGATTTTCAAACCAGTTTTATGTCTTTTTCTCACTGCTTTGATTTTTTTCACTTTTCAGTGATTTCAGTGCATACATAGATTGCCAAATGGTCAGCTGTAAATTTTTAACGCTGAGATAAATGTACTTGCCTTTCCTTTCGCACCATCCAGGGGGAGTAACTCTAAGGCTTGGTTTGCACAGCTAGAATCAGCTTCAGCCCTGCTCAGCGTGAAAGTGGCACATTTCACTACTTGGTTGCAGCTCTTCCCCTATACATCCTTGACGAAGTACAAGATGTGTTGGAATCAAAGGAATCTATCTCTCCCGGAAGCGTAAGAGCCGCAGTCGTTTGAGGGATTGGTATGTCTGACAAACAGCGAATTGTCCGTTTTGTTCGCTAACAGTGAGCTGGGAAATGATAAACGTTACAAGTTGCTTCGGCGCTTGTGCTCTCTTCTGAGAGCTACTAGGATCGATAATAATCTCTGGAAAGGAATATGGCCCCAAAGTTTTCGCCAGCGACATGCAGAAGATTCTTTGCTTGTCGACAGAGGAAGATCTCAAAAAGCCTCCCAATGCCACTGACAAAATTAAAGAAACACAAGAACAAATTTTTACCGTCTTACTTAATTTAGCCCATACCGTCATCCGAGCAGCCATCAAGCTATTTGCAGATAGATACTTCCGGCACGGTATGGTGAAAGATATTTGTGATTGGGCTCTTTTTTGCTTTCAAGGCCGACCTCCTGGGGTAAATAGACATAGGACCAGGAAAGTGACGGACATCTCTAGAAAACTATGCCACGAAGTCTAAGTGGAGTAACTCACGCGGTGGATGTTTATCAGTTCTACTGTGAAACCCATGAGTGAACGGTTTGTGATCGGTGAAAGACGGATTTTGTGCCTTCTACCATGTGTCAGAAATGACCAGCGGTACCATAAGCAGCGAGTAGTTCCCGACTAAAAGTAAACTACCTAGTTTCAGCCGGCAAGAGACGACGAGAGAAAAGGGGTGGTGGCTTCCATTGTGATGTAGACCACTGCCGCAGCATGCCGCCGCTGCCTTTTTAGAGGCATTGGAGCCTATACTTGATTTAGTTTCAGCGTCGCCAAGGAGTCTTCAACTGCGCCGAAGGCAGTCTTAGCGTCCTCGGGTAATTCCATGAGACAACATTAAGCACCATGAGGCAAATCTGTTAATAGCTGCATCAAATGAGAACTGCTCGGAAAAAATGCCGATAATTGCTTGCCATCCCGTTTAAACGACGAAAGGAGGCTAGTGAGAAAGGGGGCCGAAAGTCACAGAAGACTTGTGCCTTTTCTTTCAAGGGCAAAACACCACGTTCATCGATAATGTGGCTCAAAAGCTCAGTTGAACTTTGGACGAAGACACCTTTGTTTTCACTGACGGTTATATCGTGTGGGGTCAAAAGCTCAAACAACTGATTTACGCATTGCTTGCGTGCATCTTCAGGTTGCCTGATCACTAGCAGTTCGCATGTAGGGGCCGAAACGAAATTTTAAACCCCGGTCACCCGGTTTATAAAAGGTTGAAAGGTTTGAACAATGTCGCTTAAACCAAATGGCATTCGTGGGAGTTCGAAGAGATCGAAGGGCCTTGTTACCTCTGTCTTAAGCATATACCAATCTGGGACGGGAACCTGGTAATCAGCACACACTGATCTATCTTGGAGAACTCGTGAGCACCACTGAGGCTGGCCGTGATATCCTGTGTACGTGAAATGGGATATCTATCTTGAACGGCGGCAATGCCTGCAGCTCTATAACCTCCTCGTGGTTGCACATCTCCTGACTTTTTAAGGATCACGTGAAGTCCTGTAACTGCGCAAGCGTAGAAGTGGACTAAATGTAATTTGGAACTATTGCTAAGTCAAGATATGATATGATACTTGGTTTTAGGGACTGTGTTTTACTCTGTGACTACATGGGCACCATTTCTAGTCAGCTGTGGGTGGTTTGTGTTTTCGAAGTAAGATATAAGGTCGTTTTACTCCTTATGCAGTTTGGAGGTGTGGAGGATGAAGTCCGGAGCCGCTGCTTAAAATGCTCGTGTTTGCACCCAATTTGCTCTATGAGAAAACAAGGCAGGCGCACGGAAACCTAGGTAGGTCCCAACTGCTCTTGGGTTGCAAGCAACTTACTAGTGAGTATCCAGGTTTGACCCTAGATAAGTCCTGTTTTCATATTATCCTTGAGAGTAAGCAAGTGCTGCGGGTGGTGGGTCCGTGTATCGGCAGGAAGGATTACAAACATAAAAGACTTCACATGAGCAAACTTTGGAAAGCTTGCACAGACAACGGAATTTTGCACCAGCGGGCTGGTCCAAATGGAGTAGGCCTTTATGTGAAGAGGTCGTTTGACACCCTGTTCTCCGCAGGCGGTCGGTCAGAAGTGCGGGGGTCCAGCCCATATTAGCTTTAGTTTCAGGTGGCATCCCGTAAGAGGAATTGAGTTTTGCTGCAGCAGTGAATCCATCCTTTATTTAAGGGGCATAGAGCATGAACCTGATGCCTCCGCGGCGAGAAGTATTATTTTCATTCCGGGGCTTTTTCAGAAGGTCGGAAATGCACGCTTACTCCGTCTGGAGTACTTTTCATTTCTTCCCCGCCATTCTTAAAGCGTAACACAAGGAGCCCATCACTACCAGTGTTGACAGACTAGCTGCTATTTTCCCATCAGTGATGCGGCCGCATTCAGATGTGGAAGGGAGAAAATGTGGGAAACAGACACTCGAAAAGATTCCAACTCTCGAGGAATGCTTAGTTGGCCGCTCGCCTCTTATAAGGTCAGAGTCCGGCGATATTCATTTTATAAGAGCCAGCTATTGTTAGCGCAACTTTTAATGGTGCTTCGGGAAGACTTACAGACGGGTAATGGATTTGATATGCATGTATTAAAGGATTTATAGTGACCAGTCATAGAAGGACCCTGTGAAATTTGATGGAGGGTGATCTATGTTCGGTCGGGGCCGACACCTCAGTCTTTTGACAGGAAGATGAGTTGAGTAGTGTGTGCTTTATCCGATTTAAGTAGACCACTAAGTGGGGGTTAGAGAGTCTGAAAGGTGCTGTATTTTGAGTTAAAGACAAAGACAGGGGACTTATTCAAAATTAGCTCTGGGGCTGTTGAAAGGTTACCATTCGATCGACCGGTGGTATAAATTTTGTTCAAGGGAGTTTCCACAGGTACTGGCCTCAGTCCCAGGGGTAAAACTTTTGGCAATGTAAACTTGTAGGTTTATGCCAAGTTAAGAAAAACGATGATGGGTAGTCACGTACGGCCCAGAGATTATCAATTTTTTAGGTAATATGCTGTTCTCTGCGAGTCGATAAGCTTTTGAAATAGAAACGGGCATAAAGATTTGTGAGGAAAAAATTGTATCAGCCTGACATCAGGAATGAATGTATGGTTTACAATGACAGATCGGTACGACACAGAAACGGAAGCCAAATCCATGTGGCACAGAAAGATTACTAAGACTGGCAGTCATGTGGCCAGTACTAGTCATAAGTCCGGCCGGTAGTATGAAACAGCCTTGGACTTGGAGCATGCGCGAAAATCATATACATATGTATATATATATGGGCTGGATTAGCAAATAGTTCGTGAAAAGAGGTTCGGAACCAAAAGATTTTGATTTATTTTGGTCGAATAATCTAGGGCGTCTCCATATGCTTGGTCCACGCTTCTGGTAATGTAGGTCATGCTGATTGTAGATGACGCCTAAAGGAGTTTGTTTTGTGCTCCTCCTAATATTTTTTGAGTATGACACGATAGCACTAACTGGTATCCAGAAAACTAAAATTAAGTCGGCTAGTGTCAGCAGCCAAGATTACGGAGGTGACCGTTTCAAGCTCCATTAATACGGACGCACAGAGAGCATGACAGCTCAAACGGCTAGGAATGAATTTCGAAGGAAAACACTCCACATTTTGCAGGCACAGACAGCAAAGGAAGCCCGGAAGTCAAAGGTCAGGAGACCAGGCATCAGTGGATCCCGAAATTTATCGAACGGAACATCATTTTGGTGGCGTGCGAACGGCCGATGGACAGATGGACGTTTGGGCCAGGTCAGTGGCCAATGTGGTCTCCAGGGTAGTAGAAGTTATCGAGAGAAAGATATAAAGGAAGGAACGTCTGGAGAGAGAGAAAAAGTAGAGAAATGCAGTTTGGGATGATCCCGACTGACGATCAACGGGAATCGATATAAAAAGAAATAATAACGGATAGAGGCTCTCTGGGGCTAGTTCTTTGGGTTGGGGAAGGCAGACAAACTAAGAATGTTTACTCAGTTTCGTTCGTCATAAGCTACTGGCGTTTGCACGATTCAAAAGTCTGGACCCTTCTCGTAGGCTTGGTCGTCGAATATCTTTACGTTGGGGGGCAGTACGGTTTGGGTAGCCGTGAGGAACTTATCCAATGCACTTCTAAACCGATGGATGGAAGTGGAACCGCGTAAGTCAAACGGTAATGTATTCCGTAAGCTGGAGTACGCTGTCAGGAAGAAGTGAGAATGCTGGCTAGCGTTGGTAACGGAGGCTGAAAGGGTAAGAATCCCGAAACACAACGGGTGGCTAGAAACAGGCGTGAAATGCAATGGCTTAGAAGCATATGTCCGACCGTGGTGTGTGGTGTGCAGAAAGGAAAGGTTCGATTTTATACGGCGAAGCCACAAAAAAGGTCTAGTTTGAAAGCTAAGCAGAGTTCTTCATAAATGGGTGGTAAGCTCCGTACAATCGGTCGATTAGTTTAACTACTTTATACCGATTCTACACCAATTCTGTCTGATTTACGCATACTAGAAAAGATCATTTGGCAGTATTCTAACTGAGGTCTGGCATGAGGTTTATCCAGAGAGGGAATGCGGTCTCTAAGTTGAAAAGAACAAAATATTTGACCTAAGCACTTTCTGGTCTCTGCGATTTGGAGGGCCGAATATTCGGAGGGGTTAATTGTGCACGAATAGCCTAATCCAAGGTACCGAACAACTTGTTTGCTAGCAACGGATGAACCACAAATGGTCAGAGACCATGGAGGCAGGTTGTATTTTATGTAGATATCCCACATTTGTCGGCAGAATAACTCATCTGCCATGTTGAGCACCATATAGTGACTGCGGATATTCTTCAGAGATGTTCAAGATGGCGGTAGCAAGACAATCGTGCCTGGGTGAGTAGGTAAGCTTGCTTGTCGTCGTCAGAGGACCATAGAGTACCACGGCTCACTGAGATGACTACGTCGAATATATACACGAGAAAGTGCAGAGGGCCGGAGACGCTACCCCTGTATAACAACGCTTGTAATCGGTTTAGGCCTGGAACAGTGTTCACTTATTGAAGCAACCTGGGGGCGACTAGGTGGGTAAGAATGGATCCAAGATGGTAAGGGGTCAGCAGTGACAAGTGGTTGGATTTTGGCCAAAAGATGAGGGTGTGGCCGTGGTCGAATGCCCTTGATATATCCAAGTAAAGTACCATAAGGGCCATCACATTGTCTGCTGTCCCAGGTTGCGCAAGATCTTGGCCGAAGGAAAACGTGTTGTTGGGAACTGATAAGGTCAAATTCAAAAGGGTGCTCCACAGTGTGTTCTTCCACGATATTTTTGATTGACCGAGAGAGAATAGGTGTATGGTTTGTGGGACGGTAGTTTGTTACTACATGAAATGGGCCCTTCTTATGGCTCGGGATTACGAATGAGCAATTCCTGGTTGTCCACACCAGACTGGAGTTCATTGATAGGGTAAACAGTTTGTTAGTTAAGGTGGGTCATGTACGTACTTAACTATTGGAGTGGGCGGTAAACCATCAGATCCTGGGTGAGACGATGGCTTAAATGCGGTCGATAATTAGGAGATAACCGTGGCGTTGAATTCCACCATGGAAGGAGATGAAGCGGCAGCCGGGGCAGAAGGACCACGGTTGAGACAAAGAATGAGTTGAAGGCCTCGACAACAGTTAATCGAGTAGAGGCGGACAAACTGTCCCTGAAAACTATTCGCGAGATATCTCTTTGAGTACCGGGGGTCCTGGCCTTGTGCAGCAATGACCGTCGAATAGCCTTCGGTTCCTGGTTAGTCAGTGTATTTTCTTCAAGCCTTTGAAAGGTAGAAGAGAGGTAAATAATTTGAATAATAATTGCGGAGTCGCATTGAGTTTTATGAATTTTTTGAAGTTTCGCATAATTCGTTTGCAGAGGAGTAATATAGGATTTCCTGTTATTCCACTGTTGGAGTAGGCGGTAATCTTCTCGAAACACCCGGATAAATATGAATAAAACGTATTGGTGGCGTTGTGGATCACGAGAGAAAAAACTAATTCCACTCGTCTATTCGAATGGCCGTGGGGAGAAGCCTCCGGTCAGAAAGGGGACAGCGATTGATGCAATGTGATTTCAGCATGGGCTGTGGATGAGTGGGAATGCTGCAGATAAATGTATTGTGACTGCAAACGGGAAAATCTAGGAAGGCTGAGGCAACTATGTGAAGGATGCCGTGAGTGAAGATGTAGCAGCACTGATGACAACGATGACAAATAGCAGTAGCCGCCCAATGTAAGCATGCACCAAGATGTAGGCTTTGACCGAAAATCTGATAACTTCTTTAAGCAACCTACACCAAAGAGCCCGGAACCTTAGTTTCTCTGAGCCCATCTGAAAAACACTATCCAAACGCGGGATGTACGCACAAATCCCCACCCACCAACGACAGAATCTGCCAGTTTCTTTAAGTTGGACTGCTTGGCTATCCTACTCAAAACAACATACTCCAAATGCCTCCTCGATATCGTATTCCCTCACTAGTTAATACACAGACTTCCTCGCCCTCTCCATCTATTTCAACTCCCTCCCGAAGTTCACCAATTCCCCACCCACCGACTGGTCGCAGGGTCGGCCGACCCTGTTCCGTCTCGTAAAACCGCTTCTCGCCATGTCTTATCTACATCAACTCCTTCCAACCTCTCTTCGCCATAACCCCCGTTTGAGCATTATAGCAAACATCCAAAGACCGGCCTGCAGAACTCAGTCCAAAATCCCGCGTTTGACATACGGCGCCCCATGAATCTCCCAACACCTCCTCTGACCCTGAGCGATTCCACTGCATTCGCCCCGCACAATTATCCATTGCTGCACTATTGGATGTCACCAGCACCTTTGACATCCCATCTACGGGCGGGTCGTTACTTGCCCCTGGACTAATATCATTCACAGAGTACCCATTGGTCTCCAGTCATTTGCCACCACCACTGCCAACTCCTCATGGCCTGCACGCCAAGGTCCCCAAACAAATCGGACTGGCCTGTCCACCACACCATATAATCCCTCCTGATAACCCCGCTATGACTTAAATCCTCAGTATGACACCTAGCCTCAACTTGCCCAACCCATTCCCTCCTCCTTTCTTATCCCCCTACCTGGCTTCTGCTTACCAATTCACTGATGCAGCTGGGCCCCTTGCTCATTTGGCACACTCCTATAATCTCTCACACTCAGCTGACACCAGAAACTCCCCAGACGTTCTAATTATCCCTCATATCTCAAATGATACAACTAAATCACATTTCAGCAAAGCCTGGCGTCGTAGCATCACCAACCCTTATGTGTCCAGTGATGCACCATGCCACTAAGTAGCTTACCGATCAGACCCTCCTAGTCTCGTTGATGAGTTGCCACCTGCCAGTGGACCTTCAAGTCAGAACACAAATATAAACGTTTCTTCACCACACAACCAACCGGACCAACCGAAGTCCCAACTCCAGGTATCAACAACAGTATCCCGTTGATTCTTTTCAGCAGTCGATCCAGCATAAACAAAGCCCGTCACCTACGATATCCGGCCACAAATTCTAATTACAAAAAGTAGTTAGCCAATTATGCTCCAAAGGACCAGACTCGCATTGTGGGATAACTTCTTCAGAGTAAATAGGGTAATCCAGCGCGGAAGAGGCTATTTGGCACTTGTCAAACAGACCTTGATTTGCAACAACACTTCAGCATCCTCCATTTGACTCCACCCACTCACTTTGGCTTACCGTTCACATTCCCGGCTCTCACCTTAATAAATGATGCGAATATCGTACGCCAAGTGAAAGTTCCTCACCTAACCGAAGCATTTAAGTACCTCTCATATCTGCCTTCATGTGTCAAGATCATTGCTGGTTACTTTAACCTACCTAAGGTAGCTTGACCATCCTTATCCGCACTCACCAGCTTTTAACCACTTTCAACAAGTGATAACGTAGATGGATCGGTACAGCATGTCCACTCTCCTTAGAGAAAAAAACAGCAGTTTGGATTTGATTTTCACCTATGGAATCCCTCACAGGGCTGCCTTTATCGCCATAATTTTCCCGGTAGCAAACTTGTTGCCGTTTAGCGCCGCTTTACCATTCACCTGCTGTCCACCGTGTATTCACACTGCTTCTAGCCCACGCTTATTCCTGGCCCTAAGCCCCTCCCTGCGACCATTCGAAAATCCGATTACAGTGAGTTTTTCCTCTCTGCTGATCCACAACTCACCACCAAAGTCCTGTATGCGCAGTTACCCGGGTGCTATGAGATGATTACCCACCTCCCCCAGCAACGCAATAACACGAAATCCTTTATCAATTCTGTGCAAGCCCAGCTTGCCAGACTTCAAAAAACCCAAAACATTACACTCGACGTCCCATTTCATGCTCACCTTATTTGCTTCCCTTCCGTTTTCCAACAACTCAAAAAGACTTGATTGGGCAGCCAAGGAATGAGGACTCTGCGACACCCGGATAGGTAACTTTGACAACCGCCGTTACACAAGGCCAGAGCTCCAGTAATCCTGAGGATATCCAACACACAGTTAAGACAGTAGGTGTATCCATCTCTACTCCCCTATCTATTGGAGAGGAGCTTGTTTTACTTTTTCCTCCACCGTGGCCCTAATTCACAATGGTGATCCTCTTCCTCTCCCGCTTGCTATCGCATCAACCCTGTCCACAGTAAGATTTGACTTTACAATTGTCGCCCAGTCATTTTCCCTTTTCAAGCCAACACCGAACATAAGACATGGCAGCTTACAGCTCACTCCAATGGTTATACCCCGGTAGGAAAACTGGCAGTGCTCATTCGTAATCCCGAGCCATAAGAAGGGCCCATTTCATGTAGTAACAAACTACCGTCCCACAAACCATACACCTATTCTCTCTCGGTCAATCAAAAATATCGTGGAAGAACACACTGTGGAGCACCCTTTTGAATTTGACCTTATCAGTTCCCAACAACACGTTTTCCTTCGGCCAAGATCTTGCGCAACCTGGGACAGCAGACAATGTGATGGCCCTTATGGTACTTTACTTGGATATATCAAGGGCATTCGACCACGGCCACACCCTCATCTTTTGGCCAAAATCCAACCACTTGTCACTGCTGACCCCTTACCATCTTGGATCAATTCTTGCCCACCTAGTCGCCCCCAGGTTGCTTCAATAAGTGAACACTGTTCCAGGCCTAAACCGATTACAAGCGTTGTTATACAGGGGTAGCGTCTCCGGCCCTCTGCACTTTCTCGTGTATATATTCGACGTAGTCATCTCAGTGAGCCGTGGTACTCTATGGTCCTCTGACGACGACAAGCAAGCTTACCTACTCACCCAGGCACGATTGTCTTGCTACCGCCATCTTGAACATCTCTGAAGAATATCCGCAGTCACTATATGGTGCTCAACATGGCAGATGAGTTATTCTGCCGACAAATGTGGGATATCTACATAAAATACAACCTGCCTCCATGGTCTCTGACCATTTGTGGTTCATCCGTTGCTAGCAAACAAGTTGTTCGGTACCTTGGATTAGGCTATTCGTGCACAATTAACCCCTCCGAATATTCGGCCCTCCAAATCGCAGAGACCAGAAAGTGCTTAGGTCAAATATTTTGTTCTTTTCAACTTAGAGACCGCATTCCCTCTCTGGATAAACCTCATGCCAGACCTCAGTTAGAATACTGCCAAATGATCTTTTCTAGTATGCGTAAATCAGACAGAATTGGTGTAGAATCGGTATAAAGTAGTTAAACTAATCGACCGATTGTACGGAGCTTACCACCCATTTATGAAGAACTCTGCTTAGCTTTCAAACTAGACCTTTTTTGTGGCTTCGCCGTATAAAATCGAACCTTTCCTTTCTGCACACCACACACCACGGTCGGACATATGCTTCTAAGCCATTGCATTTCACGCCTGTTTCTAGCCACCCGTTGTGTTTCGGGATTCTTACCCTTTCAGCCTCCGTTACCAACGCTAGCCAGCATTCTCACTTCTTCCTGACAGCGTACTCCAGCTTACGGAATACATTACCGTTTGACTTACGCGGTTCCACTTCCATCCATCGGTTTAGAAGTGCATTGGATAAGTTCCTCACGGCTACCCAAACCGTACTGCCCCCCAACGTAAAGATATTCGACGACCAAGCCTACGAGAAGGGTCCAGACTTTTGAATCGTGCAAACGCCAGTAGCTTATGACGAACGAAACTGAGTAAACATTCTTAGTTTGTCTGCCTTCCCCAACCCAAAGAACTAGCCCCAGAGAGCCTCTATCCGTTATTATTTCTTTTTATATCGATTCCCGTTGATCGTCAGTCGGGATCATCCCAAACTGCATTTCTCTACTTTTTCTCTCTCTCCAGACGTTCCTTCCTTTATATCTTTCTCTCGATAACTTCTACTACCCTGGAGACCACATTGGCCACTGACCTGGCCCAAACGTCCATCTGTCCATCGGCCGTTCGCACGCCACCAAAATGATGTTCCGTTCGATAAATTTCGGGATCCACTGATGCCTGGTCTCCTGACCTTTGACTTCCGCATATTTACGGGAATTTGTCCTCATCAATTATTTGGTACCAATGCCAGCGGTGCTAGGCCCCCTCAGATCCTTCGCTTCGGCTGCGCACTTTTAGGATGCTGGCATTCTGCAATGATTCGCAGGCGCGAGTATGCTGGCGGATTTTGCCTCCTTTCAACAGAAGTGGTTTTCATGTTAGGTGTCCTGTTCTCGGCCAGCAATACTCACTAGCCTCCGTGGATCAAATAACAACGTCCTCTGCATTGTACAACACCACTGGATGTCTCGTTAAAAGTTAATGAGCATGATTTACCGTACACACGTTCGAGTTCTAAACCAATATGCACACATTTTTGCAAGGCTTAGAAAAATGTGCTGCCAATTGCCACTACGACATTTGCCTCCGCCTACTTGCCTTCTCTCTATCTGAATTGGTTCCAACTTTACCTTCATTCTACTTCGTCCAGTCATCGAATTCTGTACACCGGAATATGGAGCCGTTTCGCTGTTCAGAAGTCTTTTTTTACGAACATCACAATTCCTGATGAACCCATGAAGTGATCATCCACACAGCGAGCAAATTGTATGTCACCACTCCATTCGCCCAAACGGAACCGTCATTTAAGTATTGCTTTTCCCACCTGCCAACAGTGTCACGGAGCACTGAGTGGCCCTACTTCCAGCGCTTCATCTGCGTTACGTCAGCTCTCTGTTACACTGCACCCTCCTCCCGCTTCACCGATCATTCAGTCCTTTGCATTTCCTGGCAATGAAGTATCCACAATCCAGGACACCAAAGGCTCGATTGCTTCCTCAGTGCTCCACGTCAGGCTTTCTTCAGCATATCCAGCCATGCAATCACTTTCTCTTTTTGTCAACTTTTCGTATGAACTACTCTTACACGACTTTATCAGTCCATTATACCCTCAACTCCTGCATCCACATTGTTACTAACATTTGATGCTCCCTTGCTATTCCACAATAAACCCAGACAAATCCATGATTGTACAACATTTTCGCCCATCTGTGAACCTCTGCCGCTGTTGTACCAAATTATCACGATCCAGCATCTGCACCACAATCCACTTGGTGCTTTTTTCACATCTCAAGGTGGAAGTCAACTAGGCTACGGTCAATCTGTTTGTCATCCCAAGGTCTCATATTGGGCTTCCTTCAACGTACCCGATAACACAATTACGGGCGCGTTTTGACAGTTTCAGCACTGCATCTTTTAGTTGATTCCCTCAGGTATCCAACACATATGTCACTGTCATGCCCACTTCGTTAATAATCCGTATTTCTCACGTGCCAGCCTGGGAGTTGCCTCAGATAAACTGACATTTTTAATCAAATTCTTTAACTTTTTTCCCGTTGCAACTTTTTCCATCAATTTTCCGTGACTGGACATCAGCTCCGAATTCTACTTTGAAGGCAATTCCTCTAATACTTTGTTGGAAATAAAGAACATGTATGCCAGGTTACTGATCATCCCGTTGCTTCTTGAATGCCCCATTACCCGATCGTCTGCATAGTATGATAGCATCACTTGTGGACCATCCATATATGACCTCATGAGATCACCACTTACCAACCCATCAGCCCACACTATTACCGAATTGTGTCCAATAACTAACCCTAAACAAACCTTCTACTTGAATTTTATTTAACTCACCCGTCAACTTTTGTCACTCTGCTCTACTAAGTTGACTGCTTCGGGTATCTACATACAGTCCTTATGAGTGAGTCTTTCACAACTTCTTGCCTGATATTAAATGCTAATGCTGTGGCGAATCGGACTTTCGGTTTCATTAACGCGGTTCCTCCCCCAAAGAAAACCTCGCAACTCCTTCGGTACTATACTTCAGCCTTTCTCCGGGTCATATGAGCTATCGGTTTAAATGCATATCCGTAATTACCGAAAGTTTTTTCAATTTTCCGTCAGTACAGTTTCGAAAATTTCCCTGTTAGTATACCGCCCCCCTCGCGACTTTATATCAATATTACCGGAGTTCCTGGGGGGTGTTCCCATCCATACCTTACTTGAATATATATCCCGGCCACGAAACCCACTTCACTCACTATTGGGCGATGCTTCCATCTGACCTTGGGATTCAGTTTTGCTGGGCTTTCATTCGTGCTACCATTATGAACTCTACACTCTTTTGTGCTGCACATATCCAATTAAATTCCTTTTGTGACCTTATTTTTACGATATGATCACTCAACCAGGCATGCTCTTAGTGTCCCCGAAATCATCCTTTATTACGCAACGCAACACATTAGACTTCATTGGGGGGGCAAAATTTAGTCCATGTGCACCATCGGTGTACAGGTGTTTGGTTTGTATTCAAGACTGTGGGCCGCACGGTGTATCACTCGCCTAATGGGAGCTTTATCAGCTAAAAGCCTGATAACTTTTATTAGGGTAGCCGCGAGTAAATCACTTTGCATGCTCTTAAACCGCGTGACAGGGATTTCAGTAGGAAACCTTATTAGGATCGGACGATTGTTGCTTTGGGAGACTTTGCGGAGCTTTGTTGTTTGACGTGAGATATAAACCATGCCACAAGCACTAATAAGGGTGAGCTGACTGGTTCCCCTGGAATCCTATCAGGGATGTTGCATGCCTCTGCACTACAAGAGCTATGGATTTTACTTATTAGCCCCGGAACAAAAGATTAAGTGCGTCGCCCAGTGGCCACAATGCTAAGGGGTTCTGGTAATTTGTCTGGCTCGGTAACGCGCGAGAAAGGAGCTGGCCGGGAGATGGAGTCCTCAGCATTGGGTATCCAAATCAAAGCAGTTGATAGCATTTGCTATATAGAGCTGGCCCTTCTCCTGGCTTCGTCAACAAAGCCGTGGAGCGATACCGTGCATTGGTTTACTCCCAACACGTGCTTGGAATGTCTGTTGTTCCGTGGGTGCGGGACAGTGTTCTTTGGGATTCGTTTGTTTGAAGGACGGAGCACTGTATTCTGTTTGCAGCCTTCTCCACGTTTTGTCCCGCAGGTCCAAAATACGCTGAGTATTAGGTCTGTTAGGAGTTATTGCGACGATAAATAGTCGCAATGTGCACTGAAGTGAACATCCACGGGTGCACCGACGGAATGGTATCCTCTGCAGAGTTTTAGGGCGCTGAACAACTGACCAGGCTTTTCTGATAAAGACAGTTTTTTCACACTCTATAACCACAGGTAGCAGTTCGGGAGCTACTCAAGAAGGGGTTAACCGGGTGTAGAGTGCAGTTCTTGGGATGAAGAACATCGGAGGATAAGTTTCAACAGGTCCTTGACCGTCTGTGACTGGGAAGCTAGACAGGTCGTCGGCGGTCCAGGACCTAAAAGCAAAACGCTATTCTGTAAAACAAATTGTTTAGGGTGATTGAAATGGGGGTTGGCAGGGTGCTCATACTATATACAAATGAGAATTAGGCCCCGAGTAAAGTGGGGAAAATTTAAGTAAATGACGTAACCCAGCCGAAAATTTGATAGTTTTTACATGGAGGGTGGCTTAAGATGGTTTTAGATAGGTTTGAACCGATAGTTCTTGCATAGATCATTTGTCGACACCTCGCTATGATGAATTACCAGCCTGAACTGAGGTCCCTCAGCTGTTTCTTCTGAAACCCCTTTCCTTCAGTCTGAACAACAATTATTGCTAGGAATGGCGTAAAACCGAGCTTAACTGGTGGAGAAAAGCAAAAGATCGAGGCAACCTGATTTTCATATCTAGATTACCTTGAACTGGAGACCCTACGACTTCGCTTTTTTGTAGGTTCACCATCTTCCTCAGAATAACGGGACAGATCTTGCTAAACGGGCTATCTATAGCCGGCCTTTACCAATCGCCTGAAGTCCTTGTGTTCTCTGGATCAGGGATTGGTTGTTTGGTAAATGCCGCACTTGCTGGAAGAAAGCATTCATTTCCACAAAATCTCGAATCTCTCTCCGAAAGTCCGCTCTGGGCCGTTCCGTTTTCCCAGTCTATTTCAGACTCGCAGAAGTCCCCCGATATGAATATTTTCGCCCTGCTCCTACAGCTTCTCACGGATATGACTACGATTTGTCGCCATCCTATTACCGATACCGTGAACTTCGGTAAGCTCGTACTATGGAGGATTCAGATCTAGCTGTTTTGCCCAAAACCCCTATAGCTTTCTTGTTCGATGGGGAAAGCTGTCAGTCCTAGTGGGCCCTGAGATTGTCCGCCGCAAGTGAGAGACCACCATCATCGAATATGGTTATGCGAGTCAACAGTTTTATGTTGACGGGGTCAAATAAATACCGAATGAGCAACATCCGACGGGGAGCTGTCAGAGTGGTGACGAAAGAACTTCTGAATGGCCCAAGAGAGACAGGTAAGTACAAAGGAATCAGTTACTCTTAGTAGGTAGACCGTGATGTCATCGTGAAGTAGGCAACAAGTGCCTGATCCATGTAAAGAGAGTAGCTGCAGCAAAAGCGTCTGCGAGTGGTTTGGAATTTTGGTGAAAGATATTTGATTTACCATTGGTGATAGTTTTCCATTACCGATTACGTGATTCTTGCAAAGCAAATGACCGCTGGACAAATGCTCCATTAATGTTTAAATACGAGGCGCACTTGAGGCTTTTAAGATCCTTATGGCGGAATGCCACAGACCTCTGCGACAAATAGATGGGGCTTTACCTGCAAAGGTTAGCTTTCATCATGTTACTTGTTGCCAGGATACACTGGAAGAATGTTTCACAAAAACACATTTGTCCTCTGTGGAAAGGGAATGGATAGTAGCAGTAATGTGGCAGACTTTTGAGATTTGTTCCGGGTAACGGGTATGGTTACGGATGGGACTGGTGGGCGGATAAGCGTGCAGCCTCAGAAGAAAGGATAATAGAGGAAAAGCTATAAATGATGATTCGTATTTGGAAGTGCGGAAGATAGGCACCAAAGAGAAGCTGACTGAAAACAGCTTGACTAATGGAATAAGAAGAACTAATAATTTTTGCTGGGTCTGCAAATAGGTGGGCTTTTTGGCGACGCCAGAGACCAATGAAGTGAAAAATTGACAGAAAATATACGAGACAAGGCAAGCAAGACATTACCGCAGCTACCTAAGCGGAGAAATGGAACTTCCGTAATCGGCGACCGGTGCTAATGGGTAGGGCCAATCTTGCTCCGGACACCTAATCTAGGCACCATTTGTGGAGATGGAAGTCGAGATCCGCTATGCCCGTTTGGCTCGCACATCTATGAGGGCTTCCTGCACACCCGACGTGCGCCGGTCAAAGCCGTTGGTCCGACTTGTCCCTGTAGTGTTGTGATTGGTGCTAGCAAAAGTGATGGTTTTGCGATGAAACCATAAGGTTGCCTATAAAATCATGCAATTCGGAAAACAGTACTCGCTCCGCGGAAGGTTCCTGAGAGCAGAGTCATATGAAACAAGGCTGCTTAGCGGGTAAGCACGAATGTTTTACAGGTAGTTGGCTCTTCATGAGGGCCTAAACAGTACCCACAGCGGTAGAGAATGGTACAGTTATGCATGCATAGACGACGAAATAGAGAGGGGAAATATAAGAGAAGATACAGCCTGGTTGGGTACCAGCTGGGAGCCAGCGACAGAAATTCAAGGAAAAATCTGCGCAGCGGAACATTAGAACTCGCAGGAATAGACAAGTTGTCAAGTTGAGCGTGATGGCCATTTTAGCACCGGCCTAATACCCTATTATTGGATCACCCGCTTCAACCACCAGGTTGAAATATTTTTCCAGTGATGATTGGTGTGATAAGTTAGTGAAACCGCTCTGTGAGTGTAAGTGGCCCGTAAGTATCGGCAATCTTCGAATCCATGCCATATTTTGACCATCACAACAAGCAGAATGAGCTTTCTTCGTATAATAATGATAGTTTACTTCGGATAACTCCGAAGCAAACTGCAAAGCAAGGTCAAACAGTACAGCTGGAATCTGAACCAGAGTTACGGGAGGACTGTACTATTATATGAACTCGACTGAAAGTAACAGAAAGCATTCAATTCAGTTGCCGCAGTACCGCCCAGCGACTTAAAACTCAAGGTCAGGTGGTCAAGCCGGCTGGGTATAGGGCGTTATTATTCAGCCAAAATGTGCGGTGGGTGGGGAATAATAAAGAATCACACAAATCCTACTGAAAGAAGACGGTCCTGCAGAGGAACCTTACTAGAAGAACGGGTAGCTAGATATCGTGAGAGAGAAACATTCCCGAATTAGACTTCGCCAAGCAATACAGCCTTGCAAATTATCGGAGGGGCTATGACGTTGAGTAAGATGGTGACAAATGGTGGCGGTACACAAGAAGAACAACAAAAATCAGTCAAAGATTACAGTTGTGCAGTTCAGTGGCCATCAATCGCTTGTGCCAGTTGTATAACAAACGGATAACAAACTGGACTGTGGTTGCCAAAGTGACGGTGAGAGAAATGGCCGGATAAGAAAATATAGACCTTGGACGGGCTGCTTGTTTTCAGAAGAAAGGAATATAATGCATAGACATAAAACTGGGAACCGGCAAACAATCGATGTGTGATGAGTAGCTACGATAGTGGCAGAAACGTGGCTTGTAAGAGAGATGACCAATTAAACGACACGTAAGTATATGCATGCTGATATTTCTTAGCAAAGGCTTCACGTGTTGATAATAGAGTATCAAGGATCGAAAATGTCTGAGACGATCTCTTGGGATAGAGCACTGAAAAGGAAATACACGGAACAAACGATGAGTAGATTTGCAAAGTTTGGCAGCCGGATATGGGCGGAATGTGCGATAGACCAAATGGATCACGCACCTGGACAGTGGTGGCCAAAGTGACGATGAGAGAAATGGCCGGATAAAAACATATAGACTTTAAGCGGGTTGTTTTCTTTAAGAAGAGAGGAGTATGATGCATCGACATGAAACTGGAAACTGGCAGAAAACTGAATGTGTGGTGCTCAACTACAGCAGTAGGAAAGGTACACATGACAAAAAAGGATGAAGTGACCGATATGAGGCCAACAATTCGTGTTCATTTAAGAGGACGGACCACTTTATGGTGACAGAACAGAACCCTGAAGTACAGGAGATTTTCGGAGGTGCACAAGTGGTGCATGATGCCTTGCAAGATGAGGATGTTGCAATGCAACAGCTCTAAGTGGTTGAACGGTCGAACTGACAGAGAAGGCAAACACTCACAGAATCCTCGATTATTGGGAATCTCTAGAGATATATCTCGCAGTGTCATATACTGTTTGAGGATTGTGGTGCGGAGGCGCATGGAAACAAAAAATGCGTTGGTTTTCGAGTATATCTGTAAAAGTAGCAGATAGGTTCGAGCTTCATCCTAGAGAACGGCTAAGTTTACAAATAAGACTGGTGAACAGTTGAGCACGAAACCGCGGGGAAGTGGACCGGGAACAGCGAGCTAATAATGTTGGTGGGTTTTCAGGTATGCGATAATTATGCGCAAAAGAAAGTAAATTTTTCCGGGCGTAAAAGCGGCAGTTTATGAAGGTGAATTTGGAAGCAATCACGACGGAGAGTCAGTTTCAGCTAGAGGAGGCAACAGCATATTTGCAGACCAACCCGTAGATCCCGAAGGTACTTCACGCAAAAATGCCCCATCCACGATCAACTGGATCAGTCTCGAACCCATACTCGGCTCTCTTAAGGGGATGAATGTTTCCTACGGCAAGACCTTAAACTTGCTACCGACTTCCTCGACGATGAGCTATCAGGTTGCGCGTCTTCTATCACCACTGTCGGAACTAGCCACACCCAAGCTCAGAGCCCTCAACCGTCATTGGGCTTTAAACAATCTTACCATCCACTTTCCTTCTGTGGATCAAAAAACGGAAAACGTGGGCAAGCCGTGGTACTAAGTACCAGAGCTTGCAGCACTCAGAGCAGCCGGAAGGAGTTAGCTTTTGAGGAGGACACCATCAGTTGCATGGATATTACTGAAACACGGCTGAAGCTTTCCAATTAATCAGATCCGCCGACTCCTGGGTGCTCCAGTATCCATCGGGTGAGCATGGCGGATGGGCAAAAGAGAGGAAGGGATTTACGCTCCCAGTTGCGAATAAGCATTAGCAACTGGCGGGCGAAACCCACCAACGGGAACTTTTTAAGGGTTCCGTGTAAAACTGGTCGAAAAGTTGGTTGTCTGGGGCCTATTTGAATTTGAAGATGATGATAATAATAATAATAACAATTACATCAATGATATTAATGGTGGTTTATTTTGGAGAGGCCCAAAGCATACCGGATACGTGATCAAAATGTCACTCAAGAACACACGAAGAAATAATTGGCGACTACGTGAAGTGTATGACTAGTATAGGATGGATGAACTTGATATAGCTAGACGGAAGACAAATGTAAGATAAATATAAGATAAATTTACGCAAACCAGGGAATAGCGGAGAAAGTTTTAAATGGGCCCATCGATGAATTCAAGTTGTTGCCTCGCGGATCCAAAAGTCAAGATCAGATGGTGGGGTTTGACAGGTCCAGGCGGAGATAGCTGAAATCTGGGAGTTGTCCATGAGTGAGACTAAAGTACAGTTAAAACGGCTGTGTTAACAAAAGATGACGAAGAATAGGTCTGTGTGCAAGGAAGGGTTATGGATATAAATGATGCATTGCTACTCTGCGATGAATACTCGGTAGCAGGTTGAGCAACTCAGCGTGGAGTGTGGAGCAAGTGAAAGAGGCCTTGAAAGATGGGTCAGGTATAAGGAATTCAGAGGCTATGAGGTATGGTTGTCTTCAAAATAGACTCACCCTGAGAGGCGGTTGGGTGTTGCAAGGTGGATGGCAGTCCAGAGCTGGAAGATGTCGAGGGAAAAATGGGCTCAGTGTCAACAACCAAATGTGGAATATCAGCGGAGAGCCACTATGTATGGGTTTCTCTGTCACAAATGGAAAGTGGTGGATTTACATAGAAAAAAATCAGTCTTGGGGGCTCTAGGATGAAGTTGGCTATAGTGAGCAGTTCATGAAGGATCAAAAATGAAGAAAATGATCAAGAAAAGCACGTAGGATTGATTGGATCAATTTGTTCAAGGTATTGACATCGTGGAATAACCGGTAAAAATGAGAGAAGATGTAGGAAGTGGACGCACAGTATGAAGCGGCAAGATGATGACGATGGAGATGGCTGGGAAACGCGAAGAAAATATAATTACCTAGAGGCTTTAGTAGCGAGGATCAACAGCGGAAGAAAAGAACTGGGAAGTAAGCCTGACTGGGGTGCAAGGATATGGCGGTTATAACGACGAATAACGTGAGAGCGAGATGTACGGAAGATTGTAGGGGATAAGCAACGGCAGGACACGTGGTTTGAAACCGTTTGTGAAGTTCGTGATGTACCGATTTCTTGACAACAGACGGAAAGTGGAGAATTAGTGCAACCCGAGAAGCACGGAAAAGATGCCTGTGGCGAACGTAGTATGAAAGGGAAGATGAAAGAACTGACCGGAGTGAAACGGGCAAGAGATAACTGGCCAGATCATTTTACCACTGGCGTGGCACAGTGTAGGCCGAGGAAAAAGGGACTCCAGGATAAGGAAACCTGAGATGGAACCAAATTATCAGGAATATATATGCTTAGGGGAGATGGGAGGATGGAGCTGGAGAGCTGCATGCTTGCAGGCAACTGAATAAGTGGAATGAATCGAGGGTGTCAATCAAAGCGTTTGCTGATGGGGAGACCAAGAAGGATTCGTAGTGCCGAGCGCGAAATATATGTTGGTGATGAATCGATAATAAGTGTGGTCGTGAGAGATGCAGAGATTGGGCGGAAAGCTCCATCCTGGGGATTGGACATAAATGCGGATGGAGTTGATGATTTGAAACGAAAAAGAACGGACAAGACGGATGCGTATGCAGACGGTAGTAGAACAGTGATGGTGGTAACGGGGACAAAGAGGCTAGGTATGCATACAAGAAGCAAAGACAGGGGGCATTGGGAGTGATGGGAAAATCGGCGGGTGAGCCTACGGTGGTTGTGCGGACGCAATTAAAGCATGCAATTCGCAGACAGTTATATCGAATGCTGCAGGGCTGTGACAGTGAGAGCGTGAAATCCACGATGGGTGCTAGTGGATGGAGATGACGGTAAGCTCGACACTTAACCTGAGAAACGCTTCAAGAGTGAAAGCAGGAGGTGTGATTCCCTAGACTAGTTGCCCGCACATCGTTGCAGACAGCGTGCAAGCCCAAAGTGCGCCGGGAAAGGCGATGGACCTGACCTCGCCCGGCACCGTTGGGATTGGCACTGCTATTCACTGATGGTTGTGCATGTGAGGCGTAGTTTAAAAACGAATGTATGAGATTCGCGACCAGATGGCCAGGTTGCGGGGTATCTCCGAGGACGAAACCAGCGAGGTCAGAGGTTGTCAAGCGACCGTACAGCAGCGTCCTTTAGGCTGGTTTACAATGAGAGTGCTGATCACAGTGCTGAGGCACTTAACCAGCTTTGAGGGTGAAATGGTCATAGAGGAGAACTGGAAAGGGAATACAGATGCAGAAAGGCAATCCGAGTGCGTCCCTGCTGTGGATTCACTCTAAATGGAGGCAAATTAAAAACCAAGAAAGTACTATGCAAAATGGTGTCTGATTCTACTAGTGAAAAGGTAATCATGATTTGGGAAATACCCACTAGGATAATGCTGTGGGGATGCCAGGCACTTTAGTGTCTTCAGGAAAGATCCCTCTGACTATATGCTGCTGATGGCCATGAATTAAAACTTTCTCCAAGTAGACTGGGAGGCATAGTGGGCCCCGGTGTATGGATTCACTGCCCAATTATGGCGCCTTTTCCTCGATCGAGTCTTTGCACAGTGTACAGGGGCCAAATATGTGGGGACCGGGGCAGAATCCCAGCCTACCTATTTTCCAGATGTTTAAATATCTTGCGAGTGTCTACCCTCTTTGGAGAGGGTAATTCTGGCACCCTTGCCATCACAGCGAGGACTAAGTCAACTGCCGTCCTCGAAAGGAGAGTGCAAGACTAACTAACCTGATATCCAGGCCCCCTTCAATTCGGCCCTGGATTTGGAATGGATCAACTGTACGACCCAGTTGAAGAGAGATGGACGTTGCTCAAGGAAAATGTTTGGCACTGACTTAGACTGTTGCCCTGCTACTCACCGCTGGAACACAGGGTGAGCCATTTTTGTGGCAGCGCTGGGCAAAGAGATCACAAAAATGAAGGGGTCAAGGAGTTCTCAGGGAAACCGATGGTCACCAACCCTCTTCGCAGTTTGAAAAGGCCTGCATCATGGCCAGAGGGATACAAACGAACTGACAATCAGGGTATAAATTGGCTCAAACGACTGAAATCAAGTCCATCCCAAAGGCGTTTAACAACGACCTACAATCCTGGTTTGCCTTGGGGGCTGCTGTGGGGTGTGCAGCTGTAAATGGTGGGCATCACTCCACGACAAGCGAGTTCAAGTTGGCATCACTGCAACGTCATTTCGAGCGGGTTCATGCAGCGGACTCGGAGGCCCACTCCAACTGTAACACAAATGAGGCGATTACACAAGTGAAAGACTCTTTGATGTATCCGGATCATGTTGCTGAGATCAGCAGAATTTCCGGCGCCTGTGGGGCAGCGGGAACAGAGGGCCTGGCCCCTGACACCACCAAGCCACTGGAAGCAATTTCAGATGAATCCCTAGCCTGAATGTTCAACACACCACTAAAATTAGCCATTCTTTTTTTAGATCGGGTGATCGCAGAGATTTTTCTCATTCATAGGACTGGGTCGAAGGAAGATGGGGAAAATTACAGACCAATATATTTTCCGCCGGTCATACTTAATTTTCCGAAGGATCTTGAAAAATATCGCGACACACCAAGTGCAAAGCAACTTGTTTTACAAGCGACAACTTGGTTTCTTGGAGGAGTGATGGTTTTGGTCAATCCCGCTCTCTTTCCCGGACTAGGTGGTTAAAAGTTTGAACAGGAGCGGGCTGGTTGAGGTTTGACATCTGGCTTTTCAGGAGGCCTTTGACCTGGTGTACCACTGCCTTCTGCTGTTCAAGTTAGAGTGCAGGGACACAGCTTCCAAAGTGATGGCTAGATAGGGACCTACCTGAGTGACAGTTTCTTCTACTTCCTGATGGACCACTGCAAATTAAACCCGACCAAGGCCTACAGTGGGGGACCACGGGGGTAGTTGCTAGGGCCGTTGCCACTTCTTATCCGCACGCACGAATTCACTAAGGAAGTTACTATCATCAGGTTTCTGTTCTCCCATAAACCGAAACCCGCGGGAAATCCCCCGGACCCCAGCATACTGGGAGATCTAGCTCGCCTCCGCATGCGGACGAATGAGTAACACCTGCCCATAGATGTAGGGTAGTGCGAATACCTGGTACCAGCCTCCACAAAGCGATGTGAGCGGGACGCATACATGCTAGGCTTCCATACATTTCAAAGGGTAGGACGAATAGCGCATCTGAGATTATGCTTACCCTGATTCCTCAGGCTTGGCTCACAATATTTCTGCCGCCGTAAGAGCCTCTCGTGCATTTTACCAACCGGTTGGGATCGTTCACTCTGGGGAGCCTGCAGTATTGTGGCCTGCCCACCTCGAATCTCAGTACCAAGCCCAAGTTAGGCTTCAGACGCCAGGGGCTTGAAATTGCCATGACGGAAATTGAAACCGCTATGTATTCAACCGACATCTCAGTTGACACCATTCTAAGAGATGAGCTCGTTAGCTTGAGTAGCTGAGCCACTGAACTCGAGAACGAGGAGAAAATCTTCGCCCAGTCGCGGGCCAGAAACTTCAAGTTGAGAGTGAGGCCGCACTCTAGGGGAGGAGGTACTCGGTGGTTTGGGGCTTCCCTGAACCACTCCTGGGAGATGGAAATCAAAGAGAACTAGCATTGATGCTTCAAGTAGTTAGTCTCCTGGGGATGCTGGGTATGTATGATAGTGTGGCACGAAACGCATTTTCCGACTTGGCATACGGAAGAGTAAGTAGGAGGGGCAGGATAAGAGGCCTTGGCCGGTTGTTGCGGAGTTCGGTAACCCAGACAGCGGAGTAACTTTTTTGCCTGCACACGAGATCAAGAGCGCAACAAACAGTGCGATCGTAGTTTAGCCAGAATATCTCTCTTCCTCCGGCTACAGAAAGGCCGACGAATCCATCTAGTTCCCCCACGGACTTGGAGGCCGATAGTCTCTACCCGCATGGAGTTCGGGTAGTTCAACTGCCACTGTTACCATGCCGTCTTTCAGGGGGATCCTCAGCGAAACTGTAAACCGCGACCAGAAAATCACTGGAGAACGTGGGTAGTCCAGGCTTGTCCAGTCCTCGAACTTCGTTCGCTGCAGTGACGCGAGCTCCCGCAAAATGAAGCCAAGAGGTTCGTGGAAGGCCCATCCTAACATGAGCCGGGAAACCCGTTTGGACCTAACTTCCGAGTATCCGGGAGCCCCTGAGGATCCAGATAGTTGGCGAAGGATTGCACGACCGCTAATTGCGTACAAAACCGCAGCAAGTTCATCTAACAAGCCTTCGAAACTTGAAGCTCGCACACTAAGTGTAGGAGTGATAAGGGTGAATGGGACACGGATTCAACTCCAGGAGGACATCAAGCTCCAAATACCTCCAAACTTCGTAGTCAGTCGTGAGGATAGTCTAAACAGACAGCGGGGCTGCGGGATGCTGCTTTTTGCTCTAAGGAGTTACCCTCAAGGGGAGGAATCTAAGCTGCCTCTGCCCCGTATACGAGCCATCTCTGTAGACCCTATGGCCTACCGGGAAAAACTGGAAGATGCTTGTGTGTACCACAGCCCGTCGTCCATAACAGAAGGACGTTGTCAGGTAATGCCATACTTACGGTATCTCATAGGTATGGGGACCTCAATGAGCCAGAGGCAGATGTGGTAGAAAAAAATGCCTCCTATGTGATAGTTCAGCAACTGCTTTCTGGGCTATGTTCATAGAGGGGTCTGACCCAGTATGTTACCGAAGGAACCGGGGAAAAGGCAAGGGTAACTTCCAACCAGCTTGCACTTTGTGATCCCAAGAGACTCACATGAAGTTTCAAGCCATCAGGCTGAGGTTCCGCTGGGGAACAGTGACCTCAAGGTAGCCTCTTAACACCAAACCTGTGCAGACTAGTAACCCCAGGTGAAGGAAGATGTGGCTACCAAATGGTAGACCGGATTTTGTTGAAGGAACTGGGGGCTAGAATCGAATGGGCGGTTGAACAGAGTGGGGACATTTTGGAGCGGCTTCGGAGGCTCATCAGGGATAGCCTGTCACTGGCTAGCAGGGTAGTCCCCCTAGGAGGTTTCCTCGCAAGGGGGGTGCCCGGCCGTGGTGGACTAGTCGGGTCCGGAAGGCTGTCCAGAGGCAGGAGTCTGCCTGGGCCGGACACCGAAAAGGTGGCAGTCACGGGCCTTATTTGAAGTATTTAGCAGAAAGAGCTAAGTTTAGTAAGGTCCAGAACGAATGGGGAAGGAAGGACGAGGAGCCTCCAGCCAAAACCTCCAGACTGAACCACGGAGGTAACACAGTTACGTGCAGTTCAAAGTGACTCTATGAATGGCTTTCGGATACTTGAATGATCCGCTGGGTCCAGCAGCCACAACAATCTGGAGAAAGCAATATCTCTCAGCATCACTCCCAGAAGGTGTATAGACAAGGCCATGAGACCTCAGGCCTCCCACGAATCACCCCATCGCCGCATCCCAAAAGCCATAGGGAGCCATCACAGCAGGTGAGGTTCTCAGTTTTATGAGTGGCTTGGTAAGGACCCAGGCAGCAGGGCCCGATGGCTTTTATTCGGCAATCTTCCAGCCTCCGGAGAAGATTTTGGCCCAGCCGCTGTCCACGTCGTTCGGAGTATCCCTCGACGAAGGTTGCTTACTTTATGAAAGGCTCAAAGTGACGATCACTCCAATCCACAAATCCGGGGTAAAGAAACATGTCTGCACTACAGCCCCTTTGGCTCAACCGCGGTATTTCCGAGGGTGTTGAAGCGGATTTCGCGGGACAGAACTTCCAACCACGAGACTGCCTACTGGATGGGGGCCACAAACCGATATTATTTCCTTCGTCGGAGATTCTGCTCGTCGAAACTCATCTGTCTCCTGGCAACGTTATCCCAAATATAGACCAGGAAGATAGAGTAGAAGAGAGTTGCCTGGACTTCGGAAAGTCATGCGAATCGGTTAATCACTTTCCCTGTCGTTATTACCGTTGGTACTATCGTAATTTCTTAGTCAACCTTTGTCTTCGGCCCCTTTTGTTCTCGCCCTTCTGCATTAAACTTGGTCATTTCCTCTCCCATTCCCGGTTGCCTACCGCCCTCCTATCAGTGCCGCTTCACTTCTCTCACCACCTCTAAACTTACACCTTCATACTCTCTGCCTTCAATGTAGATGGAGTGCTGGACGAAACTCACCAGGGGGTGGCAACCCATTGTGACTCCTCTAAATGAAGCACATTAGATTATCCCTAACATATCACCGAAAAAGATTCTGTCATTTCCTTTTCCACAGCACAGGGCGATCCAAAAAGCTCACGGTTCAACAACCTGGACAAACCTGGCGCGCCACTGTCTACATCCTGCTACCCAACTTGACATGATTTGATTCGGGGGTGATAGTTCGGCTATACTCGGAGAAATGTGTCCGAGCTTGACCGCCGTACTCGTATAGGAAAATCAGGTACGGGAAAAAGGGTATGACGGAGTTTCAAAATTTCATAAGAAGGCTTACGAAGCTGCCCCATCTAGGCAGACTGGAACGTCTGAGCCTGTTCTCTCTGAAAAAGAGATGCCGGAGAGTAGACCTCATCGAGAGGTTCAAACAGCTGAGAGGACCATTGCAAACAAAACACGTCATGGCTGTCAGTAAACATGGGCTGAAACTGGCCGAACCGAGGGCATATTAGAGTTCCATGCCAGAGCCCTGTGTATGCTGCAGTGGCTCTAGGGAAATTGGTGACCACCCAAAATGTAGCAGTGTTCGAGGCCCGTTCAGACTGCTATTGGTCAAAAGCATAGTATAGTATAGGATATTTCTTGACCGTGGTCAATACACATGCACAAGACAAGATCAAAGTACACAGCAGTAAATGTCAATGTGAGGTATTCACAAATTCTAGATTTATAAATGACTTAGCAACCGAAACAGACCAGTTAAGTCATGTGGTGTTTGAGTGAACAAAAGTGGTAATGGTTGGGGCGGGAATTCCGAATGGGTTTTGAAATCGCTGGGGGCGGTGTGGGTAGCTAGGCAGTCGTGGAATAGCTGATATAAGCGAAAATTGGACGGTCACTAACGAGTAACCAGAAGGAAGAGATGCCAAAGAACATTGTTAAAAGTAAAGCAAGCATGGGACTTTCAACGTGCAGTCGGAGATAGCAGCGGAATATTGGACACTGATCCAGCATTGGGTAACTAATTGTGGAGGAAGCATGTGAAATAAAGGCAAGTGAGTCAAAGGTGACAATAAAACTGACCTTTTGTGCAGGTGATTAGAGTGTCATATGGAAATTCACATGAAGGCGAAAAGCTTCGCAGGGATTTCAGTGAACTTTTGAAGAACATGAATGGTGTATGGACGTATAACGGACTTTTGAAGAAAAGCCGTCAATGGAACGGATTATTGGAGACAAACGTCAATGGTTCGGCTAGGCAGAAGTTGAAAGAGTGTACATTTTTTTGTACGTTATAGAAAATTGTTAGCCAAATATGGTTGGCTGCAGATGCTGGTATTCTGTTCCATAAAGACGTTGGTTGCAGGTGGTGGCAAGTAGAATGGTGAGGGTAGCAGGTAAAAAAGGACTGGTTTGACAAAGTGGACAGTGGCGAGGACCGGGTACCGGTTACGTACTGCAACGCGGAAAGAATTTAACAGTTGGGTTAGATTATTGGGATAGAAGTTGAGCGGATGTATTGATGGTTTGTGTCAGGAGTCACTTCTGCGATCCGGTAAGACTTTCATGAGGTTTCGTTAATCCGTTTAAGGTGCCCCATGTAATGCCAGCAGGCGAGAGTATAGGTTTAAACCACTGATCAAATCGTCCAGTCCTTACGGTAATCCGGGACAAACGTCAATTTGGCCCATGGCTACCCAAGTAACCAGTGCAATCTGAAAGAGATCAGGAGTGCGGCAGTCTGGAGAGTGTTCCAGCTGTGGGTTATGAATACCGTTTCGATGGAAACAAGAAAATGAACATTTTGTTATACGAACAATTAGTTATCATTTGGCTAGTGGACCGGTCCATTAGGGATCCCTAGACGGAGACTGGTAGCATTCTAGTGTAGTTGAGTGATAGTAGAGATTTGAGGCGATATCAGGTAGGTGGTGGATGAGGAGAGGGTGTCCGTTTGGGAACCAGGAATAAAACAATAGTAGAGGGTATGATCTAGAAGAAGGATGAGAAAAAAGGAAGATAACAGTGTGGTCAGTTCACTAGCTGTAATCGAGGACGGCAGACAATGAAAAGGGAGAAAAACACTGGGTGTTAAGGTGGAGATTTTTCATGTGGGAGCAAACGTGCTGGCATTCCGTGGGGTCAAGAGAAATCAGAAGTATACGGATTCCGGTTGGAATGGGGTCCTGAGCATATGCGCAGATAAGTGAAGCCTAGGTACCAAGAGTGGTAATCCGTGTGGCAAGGCTGCAGTGTACGAGAAAAGCGCAAGAAAAACGGGATGGGACGGCTGTGTTCTAACCTGAGACAGGAATTAAGTGAAAGCGAGCACCTATCACTAAAGGACGGAGCGGTTTTATTTATATTTATGCAAATTATGTTGTAAAACGGCACAATCTAGTTAGGAGGGAGGAGAAAAGTGAGTGGAGCATACCCAAGGTATATATATATGTATATTATATATATATATATATATATATATATATATATATATATATATATATAGCTGTATACGTGGGTGCGATCATCAGACGGGTCATGCGAAAGCGGTCGGACGCAAAAAACTGTGACATGGGAAATGAGATACAGAAACGCAGTCTGGGTATAGCCCAGCTGAGGATCAATGGGTAACGGAAAGAAGAACAAAAGTTAAGCACGGGCTCACCGGTGCAGCGGATCCCTAGGGCAGTTCGAGGCCATGAAAATTGAGACTAAAAGGGTCACGCCTAAGTGTGGCTAAATCTTTCAATGGGAAAGTTAGTATTTCGCCTAGTGTGGTCATTGAGCAGGAGTAAAGACTAAGTTCTGCATTAAATTACAGAAGAAACTCAGCTGGGGGATAGGGTGGGAGCACAAATGGTGACGTCATATCTGGGTGTTGAGTTCAGTTAGTGAGCCACGCCAAGTGAGATAAATCGGACTGGATTTTCCAGTTCTAACTTCTGCTAACATCTTCCTCAATATTATATCCCTTCCATTTGGCCTTTAACCCTAGGCCTCCACCTATTTTCTGTTCCCATCTGGCACTTTTCGACCGGGTGTTGAACCTCAGTTTAAAAAGACTTCTTTGTTCTACTATTTTGTCATCTATTTCTACTACTTCTTTTTACCACCCCCAGCATATCTGTGCTTTCGGGTATCTCATATTATGAAGGCCTTCTTCCAGGACAGATACGCTGGAGTTAAGACGAAGTAAGCAAGTCGTGAAACTGTTATTTCTGCCGGCGGCAAGCCCGAATTTTTCGCTCTATGGCTGCCCGGCGAACCAATTACCAAGCCGCAAGATCATCGTCTGAAGGCTAATCGTCAAACTGGGGCGGGATTGATCTGAAGCCGGTTGATGCAAGAACTGAAGGAACTGGAGACCGCGGGGATGCGGGTTAAAAATCCTGCTAGTTGGCCTCCGAAGGACTACCCAAGAAGGAGTAGTTTGAGATAAGCAAGTGGAGCGGAATTCCCCGAAGTTGAATTCCTCTGCCACTGTCCAGTGATCTAGCATCCAGCTCACCGGCAGTATGAGACTCAAGATACTTTCAAGACCTGTACTTAGAACCCCCTCTTTTCCCCCATTGCGACATTATCCAGTGACATTCAGACAACAAGAAAATCACAAGATCCGCGAATACTTTGGCTTCAGTCTCGCACCCGTGTACTACTTCAAGGCAACGTGGACTCAGCATTCAGGGCAACGCCACAAGTCCTTGACCTGACCTGACTTCGCTCGCAGAGGCCAAGCACGGGGTTCAGACTCTGCGATATTTTAATACAGAATAGCCTCAGCCGGAAAACCCGGGTGAAAATTTGACGCAACTGGGGCTCGAAAAACCCCACTAGCGTCCTTACCTGGATGGACGGGCAACTACTACCATCTCGGACGGCCAGTGCTGGCAGCTATGTAAATGCGCCGACAACACAACTTACTGGGAGCACGATTGGTTTCAGCAGCACAAACTTTGGTTCAAGTTAGATCGAACCCACCTCATCTGACATACATCCAGACAGCTGCGCTGGACTGACGACAGCATCCCTGGTCTCCGTGAACCTCAGTCATTTGTGGACTATTATCTCTCTGTCGGCAGATTGTTACAACAGGGTGAGGTAAACTGATCCCTCCAAAAGTTGTGATCGTTTAACCCTTAAGAAAATATGTGATCTGGGGTGAAAATCTTGCCTTGTGGCACGTATAATGGATCCCTTCATTATTGGATGGATTCATATTCTTCGTGCCAATGTTTCTGCAGATTATTACGAATGGCCAAAACTGCTTGCAAAAGCAAGTAAAAAAATCGGGTGCTCCAAAAGTGTTGTGTCCAAGCTTCAGCCCTCACCGGACTCATCTCTGACTCGAGTGTTCTCTTTCTCTCCCTCTGAGGAGGCGAGTACCAGAAGCAAACGGTTTGCTGTCCCACTCCTCAGCCGCCGCTACAACTTCTGTGGCTACTAGTCAACTTGACGAGGGAACAGCACAAAAGACGGTCCCCACTTGCAAAAGAGAAAAATGCCTTGTGTCAACCACTGGCTGTCGAACCACTAAAAATCAGCGGGCCTCCTGGCGGAAACCTAAGATAAAAAGCAAGTAAAATGAGGTCACACCGATCCCCAAGGTTTAATCACCCCGTGGACCACGCTTTCTGGTACTCAAATTCTCGGAGGTGATTGTGATTTTCCCCCGGGATGGCTTGACCGTGATATAAAGCTGCTTTCATTGATCCTGGATAAATCCTACATGGGGGATGAAGCAAGGGTGGAGACAACAGTCCGTGCCACAGTCGGATCCAGACTCGAGAAAGTTCCAGAGTCTGTAAAACCGCGGAACCTGAAAGTTATCAATAGTTCTAAAGGGTAAATTAGAAAGGTTTCAAGACGGTCCTGTCGTCTAAAGAGACAACCCATTCGTATCTACTGACATCATTCTCCCTCAAAAGTTGATTGAAACATACGCTGAGGTAAAGGAGAGAAAGAAAAACACAAACAACTCCCTTCATCCCGGATACTCCTGTGCTGCGTGGATTATAAATGCGTCGGCCACCACCACTGCCGGTGAGCTCTCTCAGCGTGCATCCGTAGATTTCCGGGTAGCGGACGGCCATGCTGCGTCCTCCAAGCTGTTTCTCACCTATACAAATTGATTGCAAAACAAAAGAAAAGAACAAGAGGCCCTAGTGCTGGCTAGATCCCAGAGTATTATTTTACAAGGCTAACCTGGCTTTTGGATTATGTTCGGGACCCGAAAGTCTCACTGCCCGGGTACGTGCTGTTCCGTGTAAATCAAATTTGTGCCAGAGGTTGATGTGTTGCCATGTACGGGCGAAATGGGGTTTCAGTACCTCTATACGACTTTTCTGTGGGCCATTGTGGGTAAAAAGAGGCGTGGTGGTACAAAGTAAGACTCTCGAACAGAGGCTGCTTGGTGATAGGGATCACTTATGGTAAGGCGGCAGCCGAAACGCATGGTATTCTGGATTCCGCGCATCGATGGGCGGCAGATGGCTATTGTCTGGTTTCTGGCGACTTCAAAGCTCTTCACAGTGAATGCTCTTGGGAAGGCCGCGGAGAAATTCCCTTTGTGTCCAATTAAAACAGCATGTGATTTGAAACACTTGGATCCCTTGATGAATTTGATTGGACAAATTAGAAGGCAAACATCATGAAAGGAATCCATTTAGCATGCTCTCCTCGGCAGTGTACGTATAAAGTACAGCAGGGAAAGTGACCACGATATAAAAATAAATGTTTAATGACAGCTGCTTTATGGGGCTTGAAGTTATGTGTGTGTGACCGCATGTGGTTGGCTACACCATGGTAAATTGAGGGTGGAGGTCAGGCCCTTTTAGGCATACAGGGCCGGTTTATTGTGAGCCATCGGTAATTCCTCGAGTATGCTTAGTCCTTTATCGTCGCGATTATATGGCAAAACCAAGAAGGCGGTGGCCGGATCTACCGCGTGACCAACCTCCACCAAATGGACAGCGATGACCGAGGTGGACCTGCGTGACGTAGCCGAACGTTGTAGGTTAGGCTGAGTCATCAGGCATCTTATGTACTTTGGAATCAGTTCGACCGTTCCGGTCTGCAGAGGTTGGTCGGTCCTACTTATGAATGCTTCCCCGCAGCTTTAAGAGAAGGCTTAGGTTCAGTGGGAGGTAGACTCGGCCGAATGACGATCTTTGAAAGGGGGCTTAGCAGGCGCCGAGTAAATGATGGAAAGCGCAGTGCCGCGGTTTGGTATGTTCTATGTAAATCATTCCTTGAAGCTTTAAGTAATAAGCCGTGGTAATGCCAAACCTTTTTACGAGGGAGGTATGTAGACCTCTTTCGAGCACCCAAGAAACAGGACAATGGGTCCGGTTTCTTGTCTGGCTACAAAACGAGTGAATCCTTCAGGATACCCGTTGGCTTGTGTGTATGCAATCTAGCTTTGCATGATCATGTGTAAGAAGCGACCATGAATCAGCGGCTCAAGCATCCGCTCTCGACTTGTTGTTCTCCCGCAAACCCCTAAAACAAATGGAGTCCGCCTTCTATCGCCACTGGGCTTCAGGGACCCGCGATACTAGCTGTGCCTCGGAGATGAGATGTATTCTTTCCTCAGGAACCTCCGAGCGGACTGAAATTATCGCACATGCCGTTTGTTGAGTGATAAAAGTTGATGTTGCTCTGCCAAGAGATTTAATCATAAGTGACGCAGAGGACGAAGCCTGGAGTTCCTTTAAATAGAAAATAACTGGGTTGGTGATTCTGTTTGCACTTCCACGCAGACTACGAACTCATTTGAAGGGACGACCGCGGTTTGGCAAGGAACTGCGAAGTCTATTGAGAAAACGGAGCCCAGCTTCTCAACATTTTCGATTCTTCAGTAAGGTACGCTAAAGTTAAAAGCAAATCCGACACCGATGTCCAGAGATGAAAACCAAGAGGGCGAGCGAATTCGTATGGGTTGTTACACCGTCATACGATAGAGACATTATGGATTCCGATCGAAGTAAAGCTGCCTTATTGGCGCGACACTGTGCTGATGTTTGTGCCATTGAGAGGTCCGCTACTCAGCCCCCACAGAATACTGTCATAATGACAAAGCCATCGTTTGTGGTGAAGGAAGTCCATGCTCCACCAAGGCTCAGGCCATACACATAGTCTGGCCAGGATGGGATTCATCCATTAGTCCCTTTGAATCCAGCCGAAGCCATCGCGCCCCCACTGGAATGTCCCTTGACAACTCGACGGAACAGGGCGAACTATCATCTGAATGTAAAAAGCCGTTATCACACCGATTCTCAAGGGTCACTAATAAACGGAAGCCTTCCAATGAGCCTTACGTGTGTGGTCAAAACATTGGGGAGCAGTTAGCCTTGACAAAGCTGCACAGATACCTAGATGGCCTTGAGATTCTCAGCCATCGTCAGCATCGATTCCAAAAGAACC
The DNA here is from genome assembly GCA_948099385.1 of Fasciola hepatica. Lineage (NCBI taxonomy): Eukaryota > Metazoa > Platyhelminthes > Trematoda > Plagiorchiida > Fasciolidae > Fasciola > Fasciola hepatica. Next base: position 6,659,561 of record CANUEZ040000053.1, read on the forward strand.
GACCTTGTTTGTCCACCCTATTGGCGTGTGAAAGTCGGGCACAAGCAGGAGCGGAAGGGAATTCCGCCGAAGTCGTCTATGTTGATTTCAGCTAAGCCTTGGACAAAGAGCCGCGCGACGGAGTGTTTACTTATTTTGGATCGTCGGCAGCATGCAACATACACTCAAGTAGGTCAAAGGCCTCCTAAAGAGTAGGTCCTCCTCGGTGAAAGTTGTTTCTCTATGCTGTAAATGACACAAGGCCTACAAAGTCGCACCACAGGGCAACGCCAACTAGACCGTCTCGGTAATGGAGGTACAGTGAGGGCTAACAAAGAGAGGGGAGACGGAGGAGGACAAGAAATTATCATGTTGCCTAATTTCAAGGGTCTGATGAATGAGCGAAATGGGCTCCAGGCACGAATGCACCTCCACTAGCCCATACTGCTCGCTTTGACGAAAACTTGGCTTGCCAGATGGGTGAGGGGTTTGGAGGTGGTCCTCTCAGGATACGCGATTTGCCGTGCTGACAGGAGGCAGGCTCGGGGAAGGGTGGAGTGACAATGTGCACCCCAGCGGACTTCCCTTTGTTGCAGTTGGACAGCCAGATAGACAAAAGTCGCTCTACGGATTATCCTTAGTGTCGCTCAAGGCTAACATCAAGTGGATTTGAATCGGTTGAGGTTAATTATTGGTCCCCAGAAGCCGATATTTCGGAAGTACTGAGTGGCTTTTGACGTTGGGCTGGCCATATTCATTGTCTCATTTTAATTGACTTCAAGCGTTTCAATGAGGGCTGGGAGAATCTACAGTGCAACGCAGAAGCGGATTCACTTCCCCCTTGGGATACTCTGAAAGGTGCTGAAGCCCCTTCTGAACCAACAATTCAGGATACCGGCCGAACCAGAGGTCGTCAAGGGTCCACCCTAGAGTGGGTGATGTCTTCAAAAGGTTCCAAAGTGCAGCTGATTTGGCACCCGCCCCCACTAGAGAACAGCAACTACTTGGTGTTGATAATCAAATGGAAGAGAGAAACCATGCTCGTTATTGGTAAAAGTTTCAAAATTGGTATTTTTATATGGCTAGAAATCATTATCCAGCCTGTAAATCGTATGAAGAAAGGAGGAAACAAGTTGGAGCAGAAGTTTTCACTCCAAAGAGAAAAAGACGGCTACCTGAAAAACTGACCATATGCATTCCTAACAGGAGGACGGAATTACAGTGAAGGCGCGACGAAAGAGTTAACAAGTGAAAAGTGACAGACTATAAAAAGAGAGCCAACATGGCAGCTTGTTGACACCTCTCTGACTGCTGGGCCTACCGTTAGAAAATCTCGATTTCATCTCTGCCACTATTCTCTCCCATAGGTTTTGCAGTCGAGCTGGTTATTCAGGTTCCTAGTCGCTTTTTCCAAATTTCTACCAGAAGTTATTTTTTGGGCTCTTCTTCGTAGCCATTGTCCCTGGAAGACCGGTCAAAAGCATTTTTAAAATTTCGTCCACAGATTCGAATCCTCAGATGAAACCGACGGCGAGTGGAAAGTCCTAGAATAGAGTGCAGTTTCTGAGATGAAGCGTGCTGTGTTCCTTGGATGTCCAGGAAAGTGGGTTCTGCGACGTCTGTTCGAACTGGACTCACTGAGCTAGCATTAGGATAGCAAAGAAGGCTCTGCTGACCTTCCAGAACATCTGAGACTTAAACTGGGTGTGCTCAGGCTGCTTGGCATGCGGGAAAACCTGCCCTTATATTATCTGCTGGAGAAGCAAGGCAGGCAAAGGGGCCACGTCAAGACCTGGCTTGCTAGTACAGGCTGGTGGAAACAGTGACATCCAGCACCTAGATAACGACAGCACGAGGGACTCCTTCTCCCTGACACAAGAATTTTTACCGCTCTCCTCTGGTTGTCAAGCGGAAGGAGCAAAACCGAACCAAAGGACGGCATGTAAAACCTTCACGTTTAAAGTTGAAAGGGAAATAAGTTCGTGGACTGACCTTATCCAGGACCGGTCCGCGCAGATGGAACGGATGAGAATACAAGCTGCGTCTCCAGCAAAAGCCGTGACAGAAACCAAGGTCCACACTTAGATAGTATTGGGGCGGACTAGGAGAGTAGTGATAAAACATTTGAACAAGACGTTCTGCAGGCAGGGCTTATAGCACGGAGTGACGGATATTCTAGGGGAAGCCGGAAGGCTAATCCATACACCCGTAAAGAGGGTACTACGGCTGGGTAAACGGAAAACTAATAGTGACGGGCTGGCGCCTGGAAGGCCAACCCTGGCCTAGTTTGTCAACCCTTGGTGTCAGGGTGCAGTTCTTGCAGCTGCGAGCCAGATCAACAGGAACTCCAAAGGGAGCGTAACCAGTGAACCAGAAAACTCGTCATCACTCAGTGTAACACACGTTTGAGCAATGCGCAGCCAAATTCACAACGGAAATCGAAATCAAAAAGCGATTATCCGTGATATTCTACGATACTAGATTATTGAATAAACAATGACACCAAAAAGATGCAAACCTCAACCATGAGATCACAATGACTCAACAAGCGAGAAATCGAATTGCGGCGTGCGAGCGAGGAGCGCGTGCATCACGCAGGTCCACAACAAGGATGTGACAAACTGGCGCTCTGGGCGCGAACAAACAACGATCGGTCCATAAAAACAAACGGTGCGTAAAGACACGTCAATAGTGTAGGCAAGCGACTGATGTTAAGGAAAACATGGAACTGCAACGGTTTTAGGGGATTTTCCACGACCGGTCGTTACACCGCCCACCAAAATCCCCCCGAGTCCTTAACAGAGTCAAGGGTTTGGTATAAATGTACTGATTCTTCCTTCCTACCCAGGCCCAGCTTCTAGTGCGCGTACCTAAATGCTTGTCGTCAACGTTCTACTCATGGTCGCACCTAGTTAGTTGGCCAAATAGACTCCAGGCTATTCTACAACTTCCACGAGAACAATTGACCGATGGCGAGCTTGAAGGGGAAACATAGATGCTGCCCTTGGAAGGTTCGTCCTGCCCTGGCTGTATGTGCTTGCGTGAGTGTGTATGTATGATGCAATCGGCGCTACTTCCACATATGCAAAAGACATTTTAGTAACGTCAACAAAGGTAAATTGCGAACACCGTCAAATGTCTAATAGGGGTTGCGGAACATAGCGTGCCTCGGCTACGTGCTTATGTGTCTGGACGTACAATGGAATCGAGTGTATCAACACATATCGGAAAAAACCTTCTGAAACGTCAACGGAAGACTGTGAGCACTGTACCGTTTTTGACGGAGATCATGTGGTATAATGAGTACAACTTAGGTGAGTGTGTTTCGGCGTGTATGATGGTTCGATACGTCTGTGTTTCGTGAATGCCCCCATATATGGGGTTTCTTTACCCACCTCGAAGACAACTGCGAAGTAGTCTACTGGACCTCAGCGTTATCAGCCTCTCCGCCTTCACTCTCGAGTAGTCAAATACTGCGAATGTCAAGAATTAGCGTTCCGTTAGCTGTCTTCACCTTCATCATCCTTATCATTCTGTCAGTGCTTTTGATGGTTTCCGTAACTACTCCCAAAGACCAAGTGCTGAAATGTGCGCGTTCGTCGGCGATCATAACTACATCGCCAACTTTGAATGGCCCTGTTTTCACCAGCCACTTCTGTCGAGTCTGCAAAGCCGGTAGGTACTCCCGCAGCCATCGCCGCCAGAAGACCTTGGCCAGATAGTTCGCTTGCTTCCACCCGTGGAGGTAGCTCCCACGAAGGTTTACCGGCCCTTGGAAATCCTCGTTCGACCTTAATGTCAATAAGTCGTTCGGAGCGAGCGCCAGGTGAGTGGGGTCGCCGTTCATTACTGGAACAAAGGGGCGGTTGTTCAGGATTCTCTTTACCTCAGCCATGACGGTGTTCAGCGTCTCGTCGTGGGGCGGCTGTTGCTTCATTATTGACAGCAATATCCGTCTGGCGGACCGGATCATGCTTTCCCATACGCCGCCTCGGTGGCTGGCCTGTGGGGGGTTGAAATGCCGTCGTATACCGTAGGCCACGGTTCGATTCTGCAGTTCACCTCTGTTCACGTTTTTTGTGCCAACGCTGCAGTTTCCGGTGGGCGCCCACAAAGTTCGACCCATTATCTGAGTACATATCGGAGGGTACGCCTCTTCGGTTGATAAACCTCTTCAGGGCCCGTAGGGAAGAATCGGTCGTCATCGAATGTGCGGCTTCTCGTTGTACCGCGCGTGATTTCATGCACGTAATGCTGCACACATTGTTTTTACAATCGCTTCTAGCATCTGATCCACGAGGGTACGAAATAGTCCAACCCGGTGTCACTGAACGGCCATTAGTCCGCAGTCACCCTGCATTCTGGTAGTGGGGCAATGTGTTGTTTGCCCGCCTTGGCACTGCGTCTGCTACACTGCACTCAACGTCGGATTACGCGTCATACAGTCGCTCTTCCTCTCAGCAACCAAAGACGCTTTCGGATGACGTTTGCCACTTGACTTTCTTCGGCATGTCCCTCCACGGTGTAGACGTGTTTGATCATTAGCTCTACCACAGGTTGTCGAGCCGGCAGCAGAATAGGGTACTTTGTGTTGAAGCTCATATGGGTGTAGGTTGGCCTTCCATCCATCTGCAGCAGTCCATCAATGAGTTTGGAGATGATATTTCTTTGTTGATTGGTCCCACTTCTTCCGCCCTCTCGAGTTCTCGGGCGAAAGCCTCTCGTTGTATCATTCTGAACATATCGTATTCTGCCGCTTGTAGCTCATCGGGACTTATCTGACCGCCCCGTATCCGGCCTGAAGGGCGTAGCCCTTTCATGACTAGTAAATTTCTCTCGAACCTGGCTAGCCAAACTAAAGCACGAGGTGCCTTCATCAAGGAAGAAAACCTGACCAATCGCGATAGAATGGATGTCGCTTCGACAACGTTGGCCGCTATCACTACGCCTTCGATCTCCAGTTCTACTTCCGTATGGGGTTTTAGGTCGAACACGGGCCAGTCCTGTTTAGGCACTTGGACGTTGGTAATGTAGTAAATTACTATCGTAGAATCCGTCCAGTAGCTAACCGACCAAATGTAGAGATCGAAACATCTCTTCACAGCTTGCACCGCCCTGACTGCCAACACGGCTGCGCTGAGTTCAAGGCGTGGGATCGTGACCGACTTCAGTGGAGCAACGCGGGCTTTGGCAAACAGGATCCTCGTAGTATATTGTCCATCTCCTGCGCACCATCGTCCGTACACCACAGCTCCATAACCGACTTCGGATGCATCGGAAAAGGCATGTAGTTCTCCCGTCCGCATCGTATGGCCAGGAGTCAAACATCGTGGGATCCTTATGCCCCCTAATTTCTTCAAGGTGTTTAAAAATTCTTCCCAGTACAGCCGGTCCTCTCGGTCCAGTGACTGGTCCCAATCAACAGTCTTACGGCGCAGCCGCTGCAGCATGATCTTTCCGGGTAGCGGCTTGGGCGAGGCGAAACAAAGTGGGTCGAACAGACTAGAGACAGCGGATAGTAGGCCTCGACGGGTTACTGGCAACTCGAGAACGTTTAGCTCGAGAACAAAGTCGTCCGTTTCCGCGTCCCATTGTATTCTTACAGTGCGCTCGGTAGGGAGTGGGGAGCCGTCCAAATCTCTAACCCCCTTAGCCTTCTCGTAGCACGGAATGGCCTCGAGCACTCCTGAAGCGTTCGACATCCATTTAGTTAGATGGAAGCCGTCCTCTTCTAGCAATCCTGTCAGGCCCATGAACTGCGCCAAAGCTGATTCTGTATCATCGAATGACCCAAGATAGTCGTCGATGTAGAAATTTCTACTGACGCTATCTACCACCGACCGATGGACCAGATCCCCATGTTTGTTCGCAGCTTTCTGAAGGGCGTAGTTCGAACAGAACGATGACGATATGGCTCCGAAGGGTTGGACGGTCATTCTATGATTTACCACTGCCTTGTCCCGGTCGTTCTCTTCCCACCACAGGAAACGCAGGGCACCTCGTTCTCCTACCAGTATTTTCACCTGATGAAGCTTTTCCCTAATGTCGATGGACAAGGCCACTCTACCCACTCTGAAACGGCACACAACTTTGATTAGTGGCGTGGTCCAGTTAGGTCCTTGTACTTGGCAATCGTTTAACGACTTGCCCTGAAACTAGGCCGCGCAGTCGAAAACCACCCACAGATTTTCGGGTTTCTTGGGGTTGCTAACCGGGTGGTGAGGTAGACACTAGATACCCCTTCGACCGTCGGTGTTAGCGGGCTCCTTTTCAATGTAGCAGAGAGCTTCATTTCGCTTCATTAATCCTGCGTATCGTCCCCACAAATCCTGGTCTTGAATAAAGCCTTCTTTCAGCCGTATTAGTCTTTGGACTAACATAGTTTCTGTCATCAGTCCGCGGGTCAGCAGATGTGAGCCATGCGAAGGGAGCCTCGAACTGTATTTTAAGGCCTCTAGTGCCCTGCCACGCCTTTTGTAAAGCGGAGTGTTTCTCTTGAGAAAACGATGATCTTTCGTCTCCAATGTCATGAAACTCCTTTTCATACAGCCGCTGCAGGTGATACTCTATGCGGTCGTTTCGGCTGATACGTAATGAACGGAACCACGTCCCCCTACTGGATCGTATAACATCCATCCCAGAGCCGTGCGTACGGCATAAGGTGCCTGGCGGTCGCCCACTCTTTGGTCAGGTACCCAATGTGCCTCTGGCACGTCGCAGCCGATGAGGAGATCCACTTCATCATCTTCCCAGTCTACAACGGTTACATCCTGCAGGTGGGGCTACCTAGTCAAGATTGCGTTGACCGACCTTGGTGCTCGCATGGGGAGATCCGCTAACGTGAATGCCTCCGTTGGTTCAATTTCCTCGTTAGTGTCTAGAGAGATGAGTTGCAGCCTCAATCTACCGGCAGTCGTTACTTGTGTCCCACCCACCGTGCTCACCGCTAGCGACGTCGTACTTTTGGCGAGCCCGTGTTTGTCGGTAAATCGCTCTTTCACTAGGGTAGTATCAGATCCACCGTCAACGAAAGCCAAAGCTTTGACCACCTCAGTTGGAGTCACTACTTCCACGGCAACTACTCCCAAACGTACTGGTTTACTGGCAGACCTCGACGCTGAACAAACAACACGGCTTAGTGTTCGTCTCTGGCGTAGTTTCACTCGCCTGGTGTAACAATCGATGGTGTCTGCCCGTGCAGCTCTCGTGACCACATCCGTTTTATGTTCTAAAAGCTGCCGCCCGGTGAGTGGCGTTGAGGCATATAAAGCACGCTCTTGTCATCCTCGCCTTTCCCCATAGTTCGTCTATTGTGGCGTTGACGAACTTGGGGAATTCTAGCAGCCCATGGCCAGCATCACGAGACCTGCAATTCGGTTGCGTTGTGGCATCGCGTGGAATAGAGTGTGCTTTGGTCCAAGGCCGATACTTCGGATGTTCTCGAGCAGTGGTTTGGGCTTGGCTATTATTAGACTTGTTTGCTCGGTTGCTGTCCCCGATAAGTCGGCCAGATCTGCTGTCGTCTATCTTGGTTTGCCTGCCCAAGTATTCGGTCAGGTCTTCTAAGTTAGCTCCCCTGTCGCTTCGGCTTATCCGTTCCGACTTTTCCGCCCACCGACACTGTAGTTCGGGAGAAAGGTGACGGACTATGTTTTCCAAAGTGTGCATGGCATCTAAGTCAGCCATGTAACCTAAATGGTCTAGGGCTATTGAGCAAATCTGCATTTTGATCACCAGGTCGGCCTTTGCATAGACTTTGCCCTTGGTTCTCTTTGCCTCTACCATCACGCCCTCTATTAGGTTAAGGGCTACTTTGAACGGTTGGCCAAACGGGTCCCTCAGAATCTTCCTTGCTCTTGTGTTGCGTTGTTCCGGTTCGAGCATGGTACACCCATCGTTAGCTTCCCTTGATCGGCCTCGACCGTAATGAGTCAGATGGGGAGGCTTTTGCCCGGGGTCGGTTATCTTATTTTCGACCAAAGTTTCGAACCGCTTGACAAACTTGCAGTAGGGTTCAGATCGCCCGATGAAAACCGTCAGTTCTACTCTTGGCAAATCGATCGTTGGTATTTTATAGTCGGCGGCCGGCGTGGAGTTTCCTATTCTATTGTGCCCTGATCTATCGGAAGTGTCGCAATCGTTAGTCTCATGCTCAAGCTCTTTTTGTCTACAAATCTGTGCTGCTTCGTGGGCCTGTTGTCTAGCCGATAACAGTTGTCTTTCTTGGTCTAATATCCTCAGCATATATAGATCGACATCCTTACAATCCATATTGCCCTCAGTAACACATGGACTAGCAATGACAGGACTAGGCGTTCTAACATTAACTAAAAAATCAAAAGTACCTGCCCAGATTCCAATGTCTTCGATCCCTTTTCTTAGCATGTTGCGTATCTTCTCGTTCCAAATTGATCTACTGATTATCGTAACACACGTTTGAGCAATGCGCAGCCAAATTCACAACGCAAATCGAAATCAAAAAGCGATTATCCGTGATATTCTACGATACTAGATTATTGAATAAACAATGACACCAAAAAGATGCAAACCTCAACCATGAGATCACAATGACTCAACAAGCGAGAAATCGAATTGCGGCGTGCGAGCGAGGAGCGCGTGCATCACGCAGGTCCACAACAAGGATGTGACAAACTGGCGCTCTGGGAGCGAACAAACAACGATCGGTCCATAAAAACAAACGGTGCGTAAAGACACGTCAATAGTGTAGGCAAGCGACTGATGTTAAAGAAAACATGGAACTGCAACGGTTTTAGGGGATTTTCCACGACCGGTAGTTGCAAGCAGGGCCCATACTAACTGGAGAAACACTAGAATGTTCCCATCGTCCCGGTTGACGGCATCGGCAGGTTTACCAGGCACGGTTCGCCCAAGTTTCTCCTGACTCCGTTGGTTGTCCATAAGGTCCAGAACAATCAAAGTAGTCCGGTGTCCGCGGCGGGCCTCCTCTTCCCAGTATTGCGCCTGACATCAACGGCCGAGCATAAGGACCCGCCGAACCCGAGGAGCCCGGTGATTTTAAGAACACCGTGGAACGTAGTAGCTAGCAGGAGCACCACCTAAGCACAACCTGGCAACCAGGATGAGGCAAAAACGGAAGAATCACATAGGCTTCGAAACTGAGTAAAAAATGTGGGCGTCACAACCCAGTAAAATGCTACAAAACGGGGCCACCTAAGTGATGCGGTGTAGCGCACGCATCATTACGAGTAAATAGGAGAACTTGGAGCGGAATCCATGGGTCCGGAATGGGTTCCGATCTCGGGGTCTTGGTAACGGAAGGGCACAGAGTGAGTCCGGCTTGCCCATGAGGTTTTGTGTTCACCGAGCGGTTAACGGTGTAGAAGAATAGGAGGATCACTTGTGCTAGCAGCCAGGCACGTAAATCAAATCTCCCTTCCAGTATGCAGACGGTCTCGGTGCAAATGGAAGTTCAGTCACTATGGGTGGCACTAGTGTGCATGTACAGGACTCTCTCATCGATTTTTGAAGGGAACTAGAGTCTGCTGCAGCATCTAGCGTTAGCAATCAGGAATGCAGAGCCTTGCTTGATACTCAGGTTTTCAGTGCCCCTGGAATTGGCCAGTACTTGATCTGGGCACTTGCGTGCTCTTTTGGGCAATACCCGCTGGACCAAGTTGGGCATATCGCCATGTTGCTGCACATTTACAGGGCCACCCGATGGGCGGAGGGCCAAACCCCGAAGCTACCGTACCTCGTTATCAGGAAGCTTGTCGCAGATGTAAGTGAATTAGGAATAAACGCTGCGTTTAGGAAAAGCGACCGCCGGATCTTCACGTTTCGCTTCCCGGCCTAGAGGGCAAAACTGTCGAAAAGAGGAAAGCGAATTTCAGGGGAACGGATGAGGACGGGCTGTTGTCAATGTCAGAGTCCTCAGAATGGGACCATGAAGGCATGGCGAATGAAATGCTGTTAAAAATCAGAGGTAACGTGCTCTTCCTGGCCGCAGAATTAGCCCCCATGCGCAGGGTCCGTGAACGGGGACCGCCACGCTGATGGAAAGGCAGTACAACTCGAGCACTGGTGCAGAAACAGCGAGTGTGAAGGAAGCATAAAGAAACCGAGGGAAGCGGATATTTGAAAGAATAGCGAAGAATAAATAAGTTGTTTTGCAAACCACAGATAAGCGAGCTGACAAGACATCAGCATGGCTGGGGCGGCCAAGAAACACCCAAAAGAGATTTTTGCTTAAGTTTAGGCTGAGATGAACATGCCAGTAAAAGTCGGACGTTCCAGAATGGGCAGAGGGGAACCAGGCGGAAAACAGCAAACAGAAGGTGAGAATTCTTCGAAAACACTTCCAGGAAGTTCACCGGATTGATGAGGGAAGATGGCCACCAACCCTAGGGTGGCTCAGGACTGCTCCAACGGAGGAAAGGGAAATGTCTTCAGAGGATGTATGATTAGTATCCGAAGCCCACAACACAGGGTGTGCTTCGGGATCAGATTAAATCCACCTGGCCATTCTCAGACCGTTGACTTGGACACCGACTAGGCCAGTAGGCACAATTTTCAAAAATTACCCGGAGAGAATGAGTTACCAAACGAATGACAAACGGCGGAAGTCGTGCCAGTTCCCAAGGGAGGTTAAAGAGACCAGATGACGAAAAGTCGGCCTTTTGGCCTGCTGTCAATGGCAATAAAGGTAGTGTAAAAACAAATCCAAAGTGCTTTGGTGAGATGCCTGGAGGAAAACAGCCCAATCGCCGATGAAATAAACGGCTTTAGAAAGGCAAGGCTCCGCTTCAACAACTTGCTGTATAATCAGCTTTTCGCACGCCATAAGATCGTCCTGCTTCTTCTTCGCTGATATTATGAAGTTTCAGGGTTCCTCAGAACCTAACCAGTTTCTGGCTAACCTAGGTGCCCTCTACCAGTGGTCTGAAGCATTGGGCCAGCTTACGAATCTGGTGAAATGCTTACTTGAGTTTGCCGAGGGAACCAGCGGAAGGCGGTATTTGTACGCGGACAACCCGGAAACACGGGTCCAGAAAGGTGAGATTAATGAGTTGGGTGCGATGGTCTTAAGCGAATTTAACCCCCCGGCACACTATCTGCAAGCCTCTAACAAGATGAACAGAGCCAAGTGCCAGCTACCCAGAACGCTGACGACAAGATACTCTAGTGTGCTGCTGCCTTTATACGCTACCTTCCTCCGGCCCCACCCGGAGAATGGTGACCAAGGGCGGGTTCCGAGGTAAGTGAGGGACACACTCTCTCTCTGGAGAAGGTCCAGACGATGTTCGCGAGAAAGGTATTGGGGCTACAAGGGTTGCATCACGAAGGTGGATTAACCGAGCTAAGGATGTTCTCGCGGAAGCGCAGGAGACTGCGGGGGAATGAATCGAAACAACGAAGCAACTTAACGGATTGACAGCCACAAACAAGCCGTTGTTTACCTGCGGCATAAACTCCGCCGTTCGTAGACACAGGATGAAACTAGTCGAGCCGGAGACCAACGAACCCACCGGAGTCCAGTCGTTTGCCTGCTGGGTAATCAACGACTAGACTAAACTTTCGGAGGCGGTGGTGGAGGTGAACACAGCGGCAGTGTTCAACAGAAAGCCGGAAGCCTCCCCGACAAGCTTTTCTGTACCGTCCGTGGGTCATCAGCTCAGTCCGCCTAGACGTTACTCTTCTTCCTCCCTTTTTCTTCTACCTCTTCTCCCTTCTCTTCGGTTCTTTTCAGTCTATCTAAGTATTTCCCCCGATTACTTCTAGAATTGCTTAGATCTTCTCTCCCTACCATATCACGAGAGCTGATACCTGACGGTCTTGGCTGTCGCTGCAAGAGAGAACCTGGTGGTTGCCGGGGCCCACCCTATTGGAATACCGCTTTTGCTACTCTCGGACGACGATGTGTCGTGCTCCTAGCTCCTGAAAGATGGAGGATCTCAGAAGGCCGAATCTCACTGTGAACCTGAGGCTAGCGGGTGGAAGAAACAGGACTATCATGGGTAGTGGCCGCTAGTCCTGCGCTCTGGTCCGGTCCTCGACTACAGGGCCAACTCAGAGTTGTTGTTTCCTGGTTCCGGATATTTTGGGGTTAATCCGACTGTGGAACAAGGGTTTCAGGATTTGTATTCTCCTGCAGTTTGTACAGTAACCGTGAGTCTGGACTAATGCCCAACATTGTTGCCTTCACACTGATCTGCTTTTTGAAGTACTAGTAATTCTGTTCTTCCAAGATATTTAAAGCAACAGCCACATCTTTCTCAAGGTACTTGGATTGGGCTAAACGGTCATACTCACGAGTGATGGGCAACGGACTCTGCGGTCTTGCCTCTGGTACTGCATCCACCCACGTTGTAGTAGGTAAAGTAATCGCCCTAAGATACCTTCAACCTACTAATTTTCCACCTGGTCGGCGATTGTTCTGTTTAGTAACCCGCAGCACGTACCCAAAAAGAAGTACCAAATGGTGATCGAACTAGCAACCACGGATAACTTTACTCATCACGTAAAAGTGATATGTTTTCTAGTACGATTCCGGACCAACTAGGTCTTACTGACACAATGTAAAGACGATATCGTTTCCCTGCGCACATGCTGCTTCAGCACACTGAGCGCGCATAGTCGTAACCTGTAACAGAGGTTACAGCCACAGCATCCAGCTGAGGCACGAAAACCTAAAACTTTATTATCAGACAGTCCATGGGGACTAGTATAGTGAGAGGCCGATCATATACTATCCATCACCAATTTAAAAGTACTTTCCGCGAAAGCGGCAACCGCTAACTCTACTTTCGACGCGCCTTCTCGTCACACTCCAGCGTGGGGCCTCCGTACTCAGGCCCTGTAATAATATACGTGGATGACTTCCCGGAAGAAAATGATCGTAGAATCTGGGGGAGTGAGCACCCCAAAAGTTGGAATCTAGTAAAAGCATACATTTTCCAGGCAACCTGGTATTTTTCCTTTCTGAGGGTCATTATTGCTCCAGTCGATTGTCATTCTCTTTTTTCTCGCCTTTTCTCATCAGGCGGAGCCAAAACTTTGCAGTCCCAGCCAAGCTTGTTTCCACAATAGCCACCCTTTCCTGATGAACACGGAGCATAAGCCTGACTATTAACCGGGATGCTATGTGGGGCGCATGAAAATGCCGGTGGGTTTCATTCCTACTCTAGAGTTTCGCTTCTCAAGGGCTCGCACATCTAGCCAACGATCCAGAAACAGCAAACTGCCCCCAGCAATCCCAGTCAAAGCGATCCTACAAATAGGGGTATGGTTGTGACCCTCGCCCTCCCCCGGGGCATAACCCGTAGGGTACACTCCGAGAAGCTCTCCTTATGGGCCTTGCAGTGTCGAAAGTAAAGCGTGTCCAGCACATTATCACCGGAACCCAACTGGGAGATATGACACTCTCAGAGTGGACATGTGAAATTTGTCCACCAGTAGATGCTACGTCCACAGACGATGCAGCCCTGCGTCATTTATGGATGCGACGACTCCCACCATTTGGCCCAGGTAAGATAGCCTTTTTATTGCAAACTGGCAGCATAGATAAGTGCGCAGAGGCTGCTGACAAGGTCCCCGATCATGCCAAAGCATTTTTTCGCAGTCTTACGCGTTCGGAAATGCCACGGCTGCTTTGCGCGATGCCATCGTAAACCCTGCATCGAAGATCACTCCCAGCAAGGCATCTAGTGGCAACTCCGGTATTCAGACTTTATATCAGTATTTCCTTTTCTCAGTCAGGTGCTTGAACAACAAGGGTGCCTCCCCAGCAGCCTTCGCAGACAAAGCCCAGCCAGCCATCTTTTCACGACCTTTGCCCCTTTAGTCGAATTGCCGATCCGGAAAGTGTTAATTTCACCGCCGTTTCCGATCTCAATCTAGCAAATGCGGGAAGGTCTGTATCTTGCGCTGCAGCCAGGTGATGGCAACGGGCTCTTCTGGCTCCCCTGCTCCCGCCCGCCTCGTTTGGGTGGAAGACAAAGCTGCTCGTATGCTTTTCTCAGTCGACACAGGTGCGCAGGTCGGTATGATACCGTTTTCAAGACGGTCCACTTTTTCCCCTATGGCCCTGATGCTGCAAGCCCCCAAAGGCGCCTCAATCCTAGCATACGGCATGTATTTTCTTACCCTAGAATTTGGCCTGTCCCTTTTCCGGTGGGTTTCTGTTGTCGCCCACTTGCACCAACCTATTCTAGGCCCATATTTTTTAGAAGGTCATGGCCTAGTAATCGATCCAGGTAAGCGACAGCTCGTAGATCGAGCCACGTCGAATTACGTTGTTGGTTCCTTGACCCGATTTCGTTCGACGGCAATCCTCATGCCAGTCCTCAAGCCCGGTCAAAACTTGGTGATTTATTCAGCGAGTGCCCTGATCTTATCCGCCCGAACAACGGCCTGCCTCCGGCCACAACGGACGAGGCCTATCACATCGGTACATAAGGCTCCCTGTCTGAGCTTGACCACATGGGTTAGCTCCAGACAAGCTCCGTATAGCTCACTTCAAGTTCCAACAATTACTAAACGCGGGAATTATCCGGCCTTCCAACAGTCCGTTGGCTTCACCACTACACATCATCCCGACTACCGGAGACCAAGCGGAGATTACCTCTCACGCGAATTAGTGGCTGTGTCTGACCGATACCATATTCCGCACATCACGGACCCTACATCTGGTTAAGAGGGTGAGGTAATTCTCAGTGGAAAAGATTAGGGGAGGGCGTGTAACCAAATGCCAGTAGAGGAGGTGGATATCCCAAAAAGGGTCATAGCGACTCCTTTCGGCCCTTTCGAGTTCCTAGGAAAGAAGTTTGGACTTAGCAAAGCCGCCGAAACTTTCCAGCTTTTCATCAGTATGGTATGCACCGGTTCGGATTTTGCGTTCTCTGCTCTTAACGATGTTCTGATTGCCGGCTCGTCCTAAACAAAATATCCAGCAAATTCAAGCGCTCCTTGCGACTGTCTTTCCCAACAAAAGGTCCACAATCGACGCAACAAAGAGTGCATTGGGCATCGAAGCCAACGAAATTCAAGGCCACAAGGTTACTTTCACAGAGATCAAATCATTTCAGGATGAGGTGCAGGCCACCCTGGACTGCTCGGAACCGACGTCACTTAAACAACTACTCTTCTTCAACCGGTTCGTCAATTTCTATCGGCAGTTCATTCCACAGTGCAGCCGGCTACGTATCTGTTGGAAAGTAAGACGAAGCAGCTGACTTTTACAGAAACCGCTCGAGAGTCCTGATTTGTGCCAAAGCTGGCTACCTGCAACATGGCCCCGCCATCACAATTAAAACCAGCTTCCCCAATCACGGTAATCACCGACTCATCAGACAAACCCATGGAAGAGGTAATGCAACAATGTTTGACTGACATTTGGCAACCCGCCGCCTTTTTCTCCCAAGAAATACAACCAGCTGATTCCAGGTAAACCTACTTTGGCCTTGAAATCTTTGCTATCTGCCCAGGCACTCGTCACCTTAGATACATCTTAGAAGGACGCAAACCCACTATCTACACAGACCAAAAGCCAGTCATCCAGGCGTCGTGCGCCACCACGGACAGAGACTCTCTCGGAGAGTCCAGGGATCCGAATTACACCACTCAGTTCACCAGTGATGTACGCCATACCTTAGGTGTCGATGATCCTGTCGCGGACACGCCATCTCGATTTCCCAGCCTGGACCACGGCACTTACTGCCCCATCGACCCAGAATCAATTGCATCCTCACAAGCAGACGATCCCGACTTAGACCAACTCCGTAGAATCTCAACTCTGCGGGTCCAGATGGCTCCCATCTCTTCAGTCAAAAGCCACACATGGTGCAATATGTCCAAAGGTAACCCAAGGCCAGTAGCACCGTCTGCTCTTGGGGGACAGGTTTTCCAAACCTTGCACGATTTGTCCCATCCAGGCATAAAAGCTTTCGCTAAACCCACCGGCCACAGTTTTGTTTGGCCCAACATTAACCGCGCACGGGCCCGTACCTGCAATCAATACCAGCTATCGAAAATGCATCGGGACAAAAAGCCCATTAGCAAAATTTCCAGCCGTGTACTCACGATTCCAGCACGTGTATGTTGACGTAGCGGGGACGTGGCCCCTGTAAAGGGGCGGCGTATACTCTTTTGCTCGTGCAGATTGGTCCATTAGATGACCTCTATGTGTGACTTTGCATAATGCAGCTTTAGAAGCAGTAGACCGAGCTTTCTTAGAACACAAGGTGGCAGCATTTGGTTGTCCAGTAGTGATCGCCACTGACCGCGGCTCACATTTCGAGGGAGCCTTCAACGGTCTCTCACAACGTTTAGCAATAATAATAATAATATTAACGGTAATTTTCCCGACCTCGGACGAGAAGCACGCATGAGATCCTGATCAAGGTGTCCATAGTCAATCAGAGAAACAGAAAATTACAAATTTTTAACGGAGGAACCGGCCACTTTAGAAGACAACAGAATAAGACTGGATCGAGTTAAAACAAACTGCGGTGACGAAAGTTTGCGCGGCAAATACGAGTTAATTTCGCTTTCATAATCGGCAGTAGCATTGAACCGGCAGGAAGTGAAATTCTAGAGACGGACTTTGTCGCACGGAGCAGAAGATACAATGTATGAGGGGTGATGCGGAAGTCACGAAGGATGCTTTTTCAAGCTCACTGGACGAAGTACACAGCAGGAACTGCAAAATGATCCTCAAATGAACGTTTATGAACAAATAATGGGTATCGTCCAGTCACGTGAATCCGCGACTGGCGGAAGAAGGATGGAGTCCCAAGATTTGAAGAGCGAATTGCGAAGAGGAGAGCCTTCAGTGAGAGACAAAACACTGAACCAAAGAAGATAACAAGGATGTCTGCCAGGACTGGGCCCGAATATCTGTGTCTCCTTAGTCATGGCTTTCATCCTTTGATCCGTTTATTGCTCGCTACAGGCAATTTTCTGTGTGCCTCCCCGTATGGCCTGCTTTTCCATGTTTCACTGATAGTAAAGACAGTGTTATGTCATGATGTTCACTTTCAGTCCCAAATCGGTTGACCAGTCACTACCCGATTCCTCTGGTCCGTCACCACATGTCACATCTGTATTGATCAAATAATCAGACCCATTCTTACCCAACCTCTTCTATCCTATCCTTCATCTTCCCTCGTTTATTATTTGCTCTTCACGGCCGGCATCACTTTTGTGCTTCTTCAGTCTTCTCTATCTGTCGATCCGTTATGTTATCCCGTCATTCAAAACTTCATCTGAATTCTCCCAAGTCAATCCTACACCCTTTGATCCTATCCTATCTCCCTCTTCCAATCACTGATACTTTTTTCTCTAAGTACCTCACTGGTCTTTGCTTCTGCCCCTTGCATATCTTGTTATGTACTAATATGCATATATATTTATGTATATATATATACATATATCTGCATTCTATCTTGCACATTTTCTTAGCTATTTCTTTTGCTACCATCCCCCTGACCCTCATGGTATGTTTCTACTCTTTTCACATCCGCGCCTCATATTAACCATTTCAAATCCCTACAGATCATTCTTGCCACCCGTACCACCCTTTACTTCTTCCAATGCTCGCTACCGGCTCTACGGTGCGTTTTGTGCCCTGTCCGCTGACCATCTACTGCAGAGTAGCAAAGCTTAATCACTATCTAATCCCTAGCAATAGATCCCTCTTTTTCTCCACCGTCTCCCGCCACCACCCTTTCCCACACCAATTTCTAGCCCCTTTCATGCATGCCTGACAGTTTTCAGATATCCCCAACTGGGCCACAGGCATTTCATGTGTGCCTCCCCGTATGGCCTGCTTTTCCATGTTTCACTGATAGTAAAGACAGTGTTATGTCATGATGTTCACTTTCAGTCCCAAATCGGTTGACCAGTCACTACCCGATTCCTCTGGTCCGTCACCACATGTCACATCTGTATTGATCAAATAATCAGACCCATTCTTACCTGATCTCTTCTATCCTATCCTT
Organism: Fasciola hepatica; assembly: GCA_948099385.1. Taxonomy (NCBI): domain Eukaryota; kingdom Metazoa; phylum Platyhelminthes; class Trematoda; order Plagiorchiida; family Fasciolidae; genus Fasciola; species Fasciola hepatica. Next base: position 6,677,518 of record CANUEZ040000053.1, read on the forward strand.
CAACTTCACTCTCCCATAAACGGCCCCTCGCAGTCGTCATCACTTCTGTGCTTCGGCACTTTTTTTTCTCTCTGTTGGGCCTCCATGTGCACCTGTCATGAAGATAATTCACCACGATATTCCAAAGTTAATTCTATAACCATTTGATCTAACCTTACCTACCTCTCCCAATGACTGATAATTTTTTTCTGGGACGCCATTGTTATTGCTCCTGCCCCTCTTATATCTATACATATGTATATGTATACTTGCGCATACATGTATATTTGCATGTGCTCTGCATCTTGCAGTTCCCCACCGGCCATTTCTCTTGTATCATCCCGCCGACCGCCATGATATGCATCCATCAATCCTACATCTGTGCCTCACATCCGCCGTATCCAATCCTTCTAAATCTTTTTTCATCTGATCCACCCCCTACGTCTTGTATTGCTCGCTCTCTGTTTTACGATGAGTTTTGTGCCCTGTTCGCCGACCATCTACTGCAGAGTACCAATGCTTCACTGATATCTAATCCGCTGCAGTGCACCTCACTTTTTTCTCCATTGTCCCTCGCTACTGCAGCTTCTTAAGCCAATTTCTAGTTTCTCTCATGTATATCGGTCGGCCACCAGGTGTCTCCGACCGGACCAGTCATACGCCCCGTCTGACCTTGACTTTCGAACTCACCGGGCGTCCACTTAAATCCGCCCTTGAGTTCATTTAAACTCCCCACAATCTCTACGGTGTGCGTACGTTAGTCCTGTTCTCGTCACACTTTATTCCCCCTTCTGAGCCCCTCTATCCAACTTTTCACGCAAATTTCTTTATTTTCATGAATTATATCTGTCCATTCCATCACCTATGTCAACATAATCGTGCACATGTCATGCTTCAGGTGTCTCCGAAATAAACCAATATTATTACTCTCATTGTTACCGCTAAAATGATAAATATATAGCATTTTATTGAGTCCCCTAGGACTTTTCTACGTCCAAAAGGGGCACCGTATGTGGTAATTGCCCATAGTATTTAGGGAGTGCCCTTTATTGAGGTAGATTCCGTTGCGTGGTTGTTATTCACTCGAAGTAGGCAAACTGAGGTCTCGGCCAAGTATAGTAAATCAGCAGGTGACAGCCTTAAGTAATGCATATTATCTTGCAAATATGGTCCTCTTTCGGCGTAAGGGATGTGTTGTCAAGTCAGAAGGATTATCAGTCACTGGACGAAGCGAGCGGCACAAACTGGAGAGCCAAGTCGGTCGAAGACGATGGAAATTGGCTGCTAGTGCAGCAACAGGTGGTATGTGGCCTGTAGATGCGTAGGCTCAGATGGAGACATCAATGAAGAATTAACTATCAGAGAACCCATTCAGTCCAATAGGAAGCAGTCGGAAGAGGTTTTATGCCCTTCGTTCAGAATGCGGTCAAGTTGACCGGCCGGTGAAGGACTCCAGTAAAGGCTCAGCCGATACGATTCAGGCTGTACTCCTTGGCCATTGAGTACCGAGAATGGCTTGGTGGGGTCAGCCAGCAAGCTGCTCTATGATATCACTTTAGGTTTCTACCGGTGGTTGTAGTAGATAAAACCGTGTATAGTGGGACCCAAAATAGATGGAGGACGAGCGCGGCCATCTGAGGGAGGTTCCAGCTAGGAATTACGATAGACATAGCAACGGTCGATTAGCATAGGTGGGATATTATACTAGAGAGGAAACAGCTTGATCGGCTTGAGTGTGTGGAAAACTAGCGCGTTGTCATCCGACTTAGGTACAAACAGAGGAACCAGTAGTGTGAGTGGCGAACCGACAGCGCATCCACGTGGTATTTACCGGTGAGATGCCACTCACTGCTGCCCGTCTTTTGTTCCCGGGTTTTAGTTAGTCCGGCGGTAACTTCAAGAATGAATTGGGTGCCGGAACAAGTAAAACTTCGCCACTTTACAAAAGTGAGGAAAGGGAGTTTGTAAAATATTCGAAATATGAACGGTCCTCCGTGCCTATTTCATGTGGACTTTAATGAGGCAGGTGCCGGTTGCCTGTTGCCTTCACGTGCTATTCAGGTCAGAGGGCTTAAAGCCTAGGCCACAGTAATGGCTGTTTTCGGTGGGAGGCAATTAAGAAGTACCAAGAACCCAGGTAGCAGTTTGTTTGACTGATCTGAGGAATACGTGACACGAGCAGCCGTGGGGTATCTACGAGTCTGATGATATTGGCTGGTGTCGAGTGTCGGTTTCCCTTGGGTAGGGTTGTAAACCCAAGCCTGGCTTGGATGCTAGAGCACGGAAAGGGCCGCATTTTAACGAACATGACGAAAGACAGAAGAGTACGAAAGGAAAAGATGAACTGCTTACGCCAAGTTCCTTTATTCCTTCTCAGGCTCCACTGAGGGTGTGTAAGTCTTTAGATGCGTCGACATGCTGTCCGGATCAATGGCAACCGTCGCATTCCTGCGACAGTCTACCACCCATCAGCAAACGAAATGGTAGAACGTTTTGATCGGCAACTTAAAGCAGTCTCCTTAGCTCACAAAAGCCCTAACTGGCGGGATTAGCTAAAGCTGGCTCTTTTAGGTTGGCCCAAAGCCCACTTACCGCTGCGGCCGAACTCACAGTAGGTTGAACGTTTCAACTTCCCTGTGACATGGTAGAACCAAGTCCATCTTCATTTTGGTTACACTTATTACCCTGTCAAGCTAACGCACCAGAAGCGTGAGTAGCACCCTCCCAAGGCTCACGAGCAAGACACGACGGCTTACGTACACCCGCTCATCCGGGACAGTATGCACTTTTTCCTTAAGACAGAGGGAAACCATCCTCAACAACCTGCCTACTCTGGCACTCACAGGGCTCTACGTAGCCTGAGGAAAACATTTGCCGTCGACCACCACCACAGAAAGGATATGGTTACCATAGTCCGACCCGAAACCAGATTTTCTGGCCAAATCCATTCTTCCCGACCCAATCTCATCGAGTTCTGCAGGACCTACACCCACCTCCTCGACGTTCTGTAAGCCTACCATACTAACGCCGATGACCCAGTTGACTGACCATCCTGGAGCAGCCCTCAACACAGAGTCCCCTCCACCGACTTTCAACAGAGGACGGGTGATCAAAACCCGGTTAGTTTCTCAGGCACAGTACATTTTGTCCGTAAGCGAATAAAAATTTCCTTTTTATTTATTATCACTTCCCCCCAATCGAAGTTTGTTCTCCTCATTGCTACAATTTACCATTTTTTATATCGCTAAACGAATTTGTTGATGTTCTGTTCATCCGTCCTTCCTGATCACCGTCAATGAAGCCGGCAGCCTTGAGGGAAAATCTCATCGCTTTTAAACTACCCTTTCAATAGCAGCTCAAACCCGGCTGCCCCCGGTAAATCTTCGCTTTCATCGTCCAATGCACTCGCACTAAAATACACGAAATGCCGGAAAGACCGATCACAGTACCCGTTTACCAAGCCAAACCTGCACTAGGTCACTCACTGAAGTGAGCGGAGATAAAGCTCCACTGACATCGTTGACGTAAGCACCGGAACATCCCGCGTTGAACTTATGAGGTACTTCAGGTTGGGCAGCCAACTACGAAGGCTCACCCAAAAGTCTCACATCCAACCACCATTTTCTACCGCGTGTCACTGTCTGCTATCTCTTTTGCGCCCTTCTACATTCTTCCTTGGATGACCCTTGATGTTAACTCACTTTCAACGCATATTGAATGGCTTCAGTCTGTTGTTTTTCTTTATTCTCAAAATACTTCATTCGTTTTGGAGTAATTGTACGCGCTTCTTTTTTTGTGTGTTGCTCTGCCCGTCCGGTGACCAGATGTCACCCACGGAAAATGACACCGGATCCGAGAAATTTGAGCCGCTGTCTAAGCTCATAAGCGGTTTTGAAGTTACAAGGAAGTGCCACATTCATTCATTCCACCGGCAATATCACAGGTGACATACCCATCCCCCAACCAGACTTATAAACCAAAGCCCTTGTTGATTGAGGTCCTTTGAGGGGGTCTCTTTAGTAGTCATCCGATCACTCCCTATTTATCAGTTGTTTGACCGTGCCTTTTGCGCAAGCTGTAACGGCTAGCTCTACTTCCCACACACTTCCTCGGCACACACCAGCTTGGGGCCTCCGTACTCAAGCCCTGTAATAATATACGCGGCCGGCAACCCATGGTCCCTTCTGGTTGACTTCCCGGATGAACGCGATCGTAGAGGCCGAGGAAATGTGCCCTCTGTTGCTAGTCTCACTCACGGAAAGAAAGCTTTCGACGACATTCTTGAGCATTTCTAGGGCAGTGGAACTATTGGATATGCCATGTTTCAAAAGCTTGTTTTCGGTTTCAGCTCGGTTTGTTGTGAAACTCCCTAGTAACTATACCCTCCACAAAAGATAATTTTCTTGACATTGCTCAAATGGCACCCATATGTTGTTCAGGTATGCAGCAGCCTCAGAGTTTCTTGACCCAATCGCTGCCCGAAACCTTTCAAAAGGAATTTTTGATGGCAAGAATAGTAAATTACGCATCCACTGAAAGATGTGCTGCTTATCACTTTGCCACAATGCATGCAGTCGTTTGCATCTTCGTTTCGTATACCAACTGATGTGAAACCTGTAAAACATCATTCGAGAATAGGCCTACGCCTCCATAAACTTACGTTTCTGGTCAAACTGCGATCAATCACAAGGGTCAACAACGAACACTTTGCAGGATGATCCGGACAAGAACACTAAGGCCCTACGGTAACTGGCGCTTTTGTTATTGGGAAGGATCGCGTAAAACAGGCTGCGCCCCAAACTTGTTGAGTCCACTTTCATAAGGTGGTTTGATTAATGGATGGTTTCCGCTAGAAATATGTCACTGAATCTACAACATAACTCCTAGGCAACACGAGAGACGAAGAATAAGATTTTTGTTTCCCGTTCCTTGGTTATGAGCTCCGAAAAACAGCGAGCATCTAGCAACTGATGAAACCACTCAGGCTCAGTTGACATTTCCTTTGCAGTTAATCTAGATGGTATGGAAGCAAACCCCTGAAGTGTGAGTCTACGGATAAGTTTCTTCACCATATATTCCCTTGTCTCCGATGTTTTCTGGAAACTACCCACCAGCAGGAACGAGTGAGCCTAAGACCACAAAAATAGGACCCTCCATTTCTACTTGGAAACTGAGTAAATGCTTCATGAACCATCTTACAAGGCAGTAACTTCAGCCATCTTATCAAATTGTGACGAAAGCACTGCGTTCCAAATTGGGATATCTGAGGGCAGTTTAATCTATAACGAATGAACGGCTACCTGAAAGATTCACTTTATTGCCTCCGGTTAAATCAGCCAAACTTGACGAAGTCATACGGCACACCGTCCAATAAGTGATCACCTGGTTTCTTAGCCAGTCCATAGATCTCAGTGCTGTACGCAAAGAAGGATGTGCAAGCTTCTTTCTGGACTTCCCGAAAACCGGCTTTGGGGGAGTCAAAACTGGGACACGAACCTCGAACCAAACGCCGCGCGGGGGCATAATCATCGACAGTCACGGGCTGTATCGTTCGAACCGGATGGCACAGCACGCAGTAGCGATGTGAAAAAACCGCCTTGCACACACTTTTGTATATGGCCGGTGAGCTGAGCAAAACCCACCTCGTCAAATGAATTACCCGTACTTATCAAAATATAGAGGGACGAAGTAAAACCGGCCAACATCTTTCAATTTAAATAATTTATCAGTTCCAGCGGAAAACGGAGTTATACGGTGACAATAATCATTTCAGCTTTTGAAACACGACAGTTGAGTAAAGATTTATACCAAATCTAGAATAATTGCAGGCTTCTTCTTCCTAACAAGGCAGGGAGGTGGCTTCCTCAGTGGTGGGTTATCCGCGAGGTCCGTAAAAGATGGAAAAGCGTTTGGAGCAATTCTGGGTGAGGTCCTTTATTTGTGCTAGGATTTGCTCCACCACCCAGAACACGATCACGTGCAAAAGGCGCTCCTTGGTTTGACCCACAACTCAGACATCTTTTGAGGCCTGGAAATCATGCAAGGAAACTATGTCAAGCAGGTGGAAGGGCTAGTGACGGCTACCGCTTCATCCGTAATCGGTCTACCGAAATGAAGGAAAAGAGGTATACTTGAGGAGACTTCAACAATGGGCTCGGTCCGTGCACCAAAACGCCTGTTTGCATATCCGTGACGGAGGGCGCGGGCTACAACTGCAACCCCAGCCCCAAAGGATGGACACCCACCGGGAATTACAGAGGAACACAAGGCGGAGGTATTGACGGGGCACTACCTTTCACTAAATGCTCCTGAACTCGGGCATAACCATCCCTACATACTACATTGGACGCTCGCTCTACTTTGTGCAAGGAATTCACTGAGGTGGAAGTTCCTGCTGCCACGCGTACAATAAAATTAACCAATCCCTGGGACCCGAACAGGTGCATCCCTCAGTGGTAAGGGAGCCGGCCGGCGTGTTAACTCAGCCAGCCACACCAACTTCCAGCACGTTTTTAGCTGCGGGAAAGCCACCCCATGAACTGGAGGAAGCGGTCCTCGTGCCACTATGAGAGGGAGGAAGCAAAGACCAAGTCCGTCAAATGTCGACCTGTCAGTTTAACATCGGTGGTGGGAACGTTTATTGGGCGCCTGGTGGCCACACGGCTCCGGCAGCTTACCGGTATAAAGGACCTACTTTGCCGACAACAACGTAGCTTTTTTAAGGTGTGGGTCCCGCCTGAAAAAACTGCTAATTCCACGAGAAGGTCGGGGGTACACCAAGGCTAAGGGATACCCCACCACTAGTGCACATCCTAGCCGCTCAAGGCGCGCACTGTTAGAAAATTCCGCCATTTGCTAGGCACAGGCGTTTTACATGACTGAGTCATTTGCACTACTCAAGCCAAATGGACCGCCGTGGGGCTGAATCCCCTTCCAACTCCCAGTTATCTATCCTCCAGGTCACAGCCAATACAAGACAAAAAGTGCAGACAAGAGTAGTGCCCAGCACCATTTTGCATTGTCCAGTGGTCTATCTTCCGGTTCGCCAGTAGTACCAGTGCCAAATACCGTCATGATTCATATTTTGAACCCCCATCCTTTCTCCCACTGCCCCACTGTCCAGTGAATCTTCTACATACCCACCGGTGGCTTTCAGATAGGATGCTTAAAATATCCGGGAACGTCTGGACTTCAGCCTTGCAACTGTGTGTTTCTTCAAGACCTCGAGACTACAAACTGGCTTGCAACGTACCTCTTTCTCAGCTCGTTCGATTGCACTGAATCTCTATCCCCCAGAATTAAGACGTATACGAGTAGACACTTTCCCTTCGTACCAGGTATTCTCCGCAGATCTAGCGGACCAATGTTTTACACATTCAATCCTAAAATCTTCACATGTGCATAGTAAGAAACTGCTAGGGCCCTTTTCCTGCAAATTTGTGCTCCGAAACTTCTTCGCCTGCATGCCTAAAACCTTGTGGAGTAATCTTTCACAGAAAATAGCAGAGGCACCATAAAATTTACCTTTAGAGCTCTTCTGGATCGTCACCTGGGGTCAGGTCCTGGCCTACTACCAAACTAATCTACCCCCTAACCACTCATGATTTCAAGCTGTTTTTCTCCAGCCTTCCTTTCTACCAGTCCTAAGGAATAAAACTTACAAACAGCTGTTAAGAAATGAACTACAGATAACAAGTTATTAGATAAATTAATAAGTTGAACAAAGAAATAATTCGGTAATAGATAGAGGATGAAAAGAGGGACCAAGTTTCTTTCCGCTTTTCTTTGAATTGTTGGATATCCAACCACTTTTCGGGTTTTTTCTCTCCATTTTCCCTCTAGGGAACGAAAAGAGGAAACACTAATCGATATACAGAAGTATACAGATTAGTCATGAATAAATTTGCATTTGTTTGTTTCTCCATTTTCTAACCAACGGCTTCTCGTTCTTGCCTTTGTCTGCCAGCCAACGTTATCCAGTTTATTTCAGTTCAGTACCCAAACGAGAGGAAGATTAATGCAAGAACCTGGAATGTTCAGGCTCAAACCTCATACCCACAAGTTGCTCCAAGACCGTCGGTCCCCCCTTCCCCTCCCTCAAGTTAGAACACCGCGAGCGAACGGAAGCGGTATCAAGCCGGGATAGCACCGTCATTCTGTTCTCTAGCGTCCGCGGTCTACCGACTAAGTTGGATGACTTGGAACATTTGCCTCAGTCCAACTCACCAGCCATTGTAGAACTGACGAAGACTTCGGTTAGTAACAATGCCCTAGACTCTGAGATATCCTCGCTGTCTACACCATACTCCTAGTCCGTAGAATCTCCACCCTGTCGGGTAGAGGGTGGGCATTGTTCTCCCGATCAGCACCGCAACAGCGCAGCTAGAGAAATGCGCTCACCAACAACGATTAGCTGAAGCCTTCCAGAGCCGAATCAAGCTTACAACGTGAGGCTTTAGGACTGTGGAAGTTATTCATCGGACACCTTCGGCCGCCCCCCATATATGGTGAATTCATTGAGGAGATTGGCTTGTAACGGCCACTGTCTCACCCTGGGCGACTTCAACGCCCCGCATACTGATTGAATGTCAGGCAGCACCGCAGCCCGGGTAGATCCTCTCTGTTGGGAGTTACTGTCAAAGGTCCAAAAGCTGGCTTTACACCAACCTGTTAAGGAATCAAGCTAGAGGAAGTCCAATTGGGTCTCGTCCCAGATCCAGTGATTCCTCCTAGAAGCTCTGACATCGACAGGGTCGAAAACCTCCCTCAACTTGACAGCAGTGACTGCGTGGTGCTGTAACTTCGCTGGCGCAGTGGTCCTTGTCTAGCCCCTGAACCACACACTGGAATTAGCCTTTGGTTCACACCACTCGAGGATGTCCGAGGAGCGGCTTTGGACTTTACCTGGTTTCCCATATATCATGCTGCCGACTACTACGTGAACGAAGCTTGAGCGTTCACTCTTGACAGTTTCTCCTACTTTATGGAGACCTACTCTCCCCGCAGCCAAAGTAGACCCCTGGGAAAGGCTCAATTTGGTTTGACCCGGAACTCAGATGCCCGCTCAAGCGACGAAGTCGGGCCTGGCGGCTGTTCCGTTTTACGGGTGAGAGGGATGGCCTCCATTGAAGTATTCGCAACCTGTGGGCTGAGCAAAAATGGACAAAGCGGATGGCTTTCGGGGAAGCCCCTGAGGTTGATGCAATGGGAGGATCCAAATTCCTGTTCAAATATGTCAACCTCCGCACATAAGACAAGGTAAATTTCCCAGAGCCGATGGACAAAGATGAAATGGCTGCAACAGATAATGGAAAGGCTGAGACATTAGCCGGATATAGCCTGCAGAAAAAGGCGCAGTAACCTCGATGATGAATTGCTCGCCGCTGTTTATCATGCATGATCCTGCGGAGCCAGAATTGAATAGCATGCACAGATCCATCAATACCCATAAGTCACCGGGACCTGATGAGGTGCATCTGTTGACGATGAAGGAGTTGGCCGACCAACTAACTCCATCGCTGACTCGGCTGTTCAAATCGTCGTACGCCTCTGACAGACTATCTCGTGAGCGGGAAAATGCAGTGGCCCCTCCTCTATACAAGAGTGGGACAAAATCCGCCTCGTCCAAAAGCCGTCCAGTCAGCCTCACTTCCGTAACTGGAAAGATCATGGAAATTCTAGTGGCTTCTCACATACGTGAACACCTCGAGAGCTACCAGCTGCTACGCGCACAGATGCACGTTTTTCGAAGAAACACATCAGTAGTGATAGACCCGTTAACTGCCGGTGGAAGTTGACCAAACGCCAAGGCCGAGGTGTTTGTCATGGACGTCATCTTCATGCACTTCAGTAGGGCGCCTGTTTAAGTTCCTCTTGAAAGGCTGTTGCTGAAACTCCGGGCCATCGACATCTAGGGGTCCATGTTCCACCGGCTTCAGGATTTCTCTGCCGAGAGAACCATTTCCAAGAGAGCTGCACAGTCTCAGTCCGCTGGTATCCAGCCGACGGTGGCGTGCCACAAGGCTCCGTGTAAAAACCCGTGGTGTTTCTAGTGTCTGTGAACGGCCTAACACAGACCCTTCGACTGCAGTGCCCCATATATGCCGACGGCCTAAATATCTGGCCCACAATTTGATCAAGAGAGAATCATGAGATTCCACGGGAGGATCTCCATGCTCTAGTCAACTGATCGAGCACCTGGGGTCCATCCATAAACGTGGACAAATGCACGAGTATGGGGATGGGTAGCCCCAGTGATACTTCTGAGTACAGCCCCGGGGATTTTCCTGCTCAGTCACATACAGGAGGAGAATGACCTCGGGGTTGTAGTCACCAACTATCTGGGGGCGTAACCACACACTGAGAGAGCCCACTTCTCAGAGTGGGGGATACTTGATCCAATTCGCCGTTCTTTTGAGCCTCTACCCCTGGACACATTTCGATTGCTAAAGGCTTCGCATGTACGTCCTTGCTTGGAATACGGAAGTCCGGCCGTCTAGCCTTTCCCGGCGGTGGAGGTAGCCAAACTGGGATGAGTGCAACACTTTGCCACAAGCTTCTTGGCTGGACTACACGGGTTCAGCTATGAGAAAAGCGTAGAAATAATTGGGTTGCTTCCCATTGCTTATAAACGTCTTCGAGGTGAACTTATATGTCGCGATTCGGTCCCGGAATTCCCGCTCATGAGTAATAACCGTCTCAGAGGACACGGAGTGATGCTTCGTGAAGAGCGCACCACCAGCCTACCGGCCAGCTATCGATTATCGTGCAGAGTGGCTGATCTCCGAAACGCTCCACCGACCAAAGTAGTGGAGGAGGTAACCGATGTACAGTTCGAAAGGAAATTGGATCACACCTTGAAGGGTTACTGGCAGAGCACTGACATGTGGTCGGGTCAATAGAGTACGATTTGATGGGGCTCATAAGGGATTACTTTTCACCTCCCTTTACCCAATGACTGAAGACTGTTCCAAGCTCCTTATTATTTGGGGCCCTTTCAATGAGAAAATTTCTCCTACAGCAACAGCAAAACAAATGCTTGGTGTTCCCTCGTCGCCCAAGTCTCCGAACACTTCAGGAGGCCTCTGGCTCATCTCCCAAATTAGAAGAAAAATTTTGAAGTTACTGGTTAAATTGCACTGGTCACAGACAGTGTCCGACTGCCTCACACAAACTGCCCATATAAAGGAGGCAAAGGGCATTATCCGAGGATTCTCACAAGATGGGCCTTTACACTTCAGATTTCGAGCTAGAAAACGGTAGCTTTATCGGACACTGGATGATCCGAAGCTTAGGCCTACCTCAGTCGTAGGGCTAGCACCAATTAGGCTTAAAAATAGGCCCGAACCTAAGACTGAGATAGGTGGCACCAAGAAGGTTACACCCGGATTAAAAAACGCCGTCATCAAGATTTTGTGCCTCCCCGAAAGAAAGCTTTAGTATTGCATCCAGTGAACTCGATGAGCCAACTACCGGCTGCAGTGCAAGCCACAATAAAACATCCAAGCATTCTTAGAAAAAGCCAAGGAAGCCTTATTCCACAAGGTGATTCAAAGAGTAGCAACTGGTTTCTTGGGTGAGCCGAAGTCGCGGAACTCTTCCCAAAGCTCTCAAACCAGGGTGGTGCTGGAAGCCGCAGGTTATCTCCCCAGTCACGGGCTTCCCCGGACCACCACCCAGATGGGCTTACATAAGCGGCTCACAACCAGCTTACTCCATTTTCCCACCCCAAGGTCTCTAAACCCTGGGACCCCTTGCAGCTGAGCAATATGAACGGGACGATACCTCACTACCCGTCTTGTGCACGGCCCTCTCGGGGCCCTGTCTCAGCTCAATAAATCCCCCATCGTTTTATCCGTAGTTTGCATCTCGAATCCCCTTATCCCCCCTTATATTTGAACAACGCTATCCCTACTAGCTGCCGCATATAACGTTTCTGTAATCTCCTAATAGCGGTCTTTATGGCCTTACTCCGTCAACATTCTCAGCATTCAGAAAAGGTTTCGGAACAGAGACCGTTGACAGCCGATGAGGAACCTCACATTCTTGCCGCCACCGAGAAGAAGCATACTTCAGATTACAATGACGGCGAAATATCTGTCAGCCGTTGCACTTTGGCCGGTAAGGATTCGACGAGAGCTCGAGAGGGTGGGGTAGTTCTTTTCCTTAGTTCCCTGTTATCCCCAGCCTTGGTCCTACGCTAATATCCCATTCCTCAGAGGTACGGTCTGGGAGTCAAAATTACCTTATCCTCCAGATAAGTCCTTCTAATCGGGGCCATTTACGTGTCTCCGGCTTGCACCGCCGAATCCAACAATGCGCTCAAAGAACAAGTAGGTGAAGCTAAGACCCACCAATCCTGTAGGCACCTTTTATTACTACATGATTTTATTGCCTCTGGAGTGAACTGTATTGAACTTCACTCTTCAGACAGCATCTCCAGGGAATCTCTAGTCAAGCTGGTAGTAGAATTTAACTGTACCCAGCACGTCTCTTTTGACACCAGATACAGACTCGGACAAGACTCATTTCTCTTAGGTCTGTTCATGACCAGCGACAGTCACTTCGTTGATGTGGTCCTTCCTCCTCTCCACTTGGGAAAGGTGACCACACGGTACTGAAAACTGGCTTTGAAACCAGATGGCCCAAGTGCGACTTCTTGAAAGTGAGCGTTAGATCTTCAAGCGGACTGATTTTCACCGGATCAAAAATTACCTACGGATCCAGTCTGAGAGCATTAACTGGGAACTGGAAGTCGACGAGGTCAATGGGCTAATCGAGCAGCACCTTGACACCGCTGACCGTCAGTTCGCACCAAGAAGGCGCAAAACCGATGAGAAGAAACGCCTACTTCCCAGAAGAATACGCGCAATATTGAAACCGGCACGACTGTTTGCCGTGTACAGGTCCACAGATCCAACCACTGATGTAAATATCCTCATGGCAATCACAAATCTGTACAAATCTAGCAACACGCAATACTCTCGAATCGAGAAGAGATTTTCTTGCCAGAGCGCAAAGCAATAAGTCTATCATTTACCAACACCTTAGGCGTGCGCCGCAGGCCTCACCATCTCTCCCTGCCTTATAGCTACCAGGTGGCTCTACAGCCACTTCTCCAGAACAAGTGACAGAAGCATTTAGGTCCTACCTCAGCTCCATCCTCAACCAGTCCTCCAAGACTGTGCATCCGGTGGTTCAAGGTCCCATAGTTCACCCGCCACTGGAAAACTCCGAACTCCCACTGATGTATGCAAAAGGCAATGTCTTAATAATCCATGTAGTTCCTTGGGTCCGGATATGAGCCACCCTCTAACTCTTCGGGAAAAAGCTGAGGTAATGTCAGTTCCATAAACTCTGCTTGTCCGTCAATTTCTAGACATGGGCGTTTTCCCCAGTAGCTGGAAGAAAGCAATCACAGATCTTATTTTCCAAAAAGGAAGCCGTCACCTAAGGGGCAGCTACGGCTCAATTAGTATCAATAACATACCCGGTAAAAGCCACAATTCTCGCAAATCGAACGGTGTACAGTATGGCCCTGACTGCCGGTCGAAAGGGGCTAGCCCCACTTTCGGCAAATCGAATGCTGAATCCCCGGTAGTTTTGGCCGGTCTCAGGGGTTAATGTTCTTTGTTTACGTCGCCACCTCCACGCTGATATCGTTAACCTCATGGAAGTCCAGCTGGCCCGCTGAGGTCAGTTTCTCTCTTGAGAGGCTCTGTTTCCTCTCATGCTAACAGCAGCTGATTCTCTGATGCCATCAGCCTCTTTCTATAGATGTTAACGTCTTCAAACTCACCTCGATTAGAAATATATGACTCGGCGCTGACAGAATCAGTAGGCCCAGCACTGCCCAGAGAACCGATAACACCCAAATCCACTCACAGAGACTGGCAGAGTTAATTTCTGTTGTATCATAAATTCCTTGTTTCCTCATCTAGGCACTTTCAATGAATTCCCTTGTCAAGGTTCTACTTGAGTACTGTAAGCTACGATCCCCTCAAGTTGAACAAAGCGCAGCCAATTCAAACGAACCCAAAAACCAGAAGAAAACTGGATCGTTGTTTCTACGGTACTGAATTGAAAGTCAGAAAAGTGCAAATATACACAAACCTCGAGCAGGCGGCCAAGTAGACTCAATAGTAAAACCTAAAGGTTCAAAGCCCCGTAGCGCAAGCATGACAGTCAGAAACGGTTCAAGATCACATTCAAATATATCATACAAAATAAACTAACGTGCAGAAGTTTGGTGTACGGACGAGCTTATCAAAGTAATGTCAAATCCAGTCACATTCACGAGGCACATATAACATCCGGAAGGATCTTCATTATTTTACCTTTACTCCCGGCAAGCTTATTCGACGCATTCTGAACACTGCTACTCTAGATCATCCTAAAAGGCGCGGATTACTTGCCTCTACCCAGCACGGTTTCTTGCCTCCCAGATCGTGCATCACCAATGTACTAGCTGTGATGCTCAGCCTAACACAAGAGTTTGCTGGCGAACGGTTACCTTATGCTCTCTTCATCCGCTCTGCCAAGGCCTATGATGGAATGCCCCATGGTCTCTTCTTGTTAAATGTGAAAATGAACAACGTGACGAACAAGCTCGTTTTCAGTTATTCGTAATCATACCAATACATAACAATATATATGACTCAAAAAATAAGAACGGAGAATGACAATCCAAATCTGTGTCTGCACGTGCGCGTGTGCATGCACACACGCACTTGTCATTCTCCGTTCTTATTTTTTGAGTCATATATATTGTTATGTATTGGTATGATTACGAATAACTGAAAACGAGCTTGTTCGTCACGTTGTTTATTCCCAACGTGTTCTGTGGGATTTTTCAAACGAACGTGAAAATGTATGGTATTTCCTGTCAGCATCACTCTGTTATCCATAGCTTTCTTACAGGTAGACCCTTCGTGGTTAGAATAGGACCGCTTTGCACCTTTTCATCCCCGGTCTCTATCAGGGAGCCTCAGGTATAAGTACTTGACCGGCTTTTTTCTCATCTATTTTACTGACCTACTTGATGTCGTCGCCATCAACACAGCAAAGTGTGCGGACGACGTGACAATATGAGGAGTCGATTCAGTAAAAGTTCAAGCTGCCAAAATTGCAGTAAAATGCCGGTCTTCTAAACGGAGCCTGCCAATCAAAGATGGCATGTGTATCTCGGAAACTTTTGACAGAACTTCCTTCCATCCTTTCTGGATCAGTAGTAGCAGTCAGGTCCGAAACATAGACCAGCACAATTATCAAGGTTCAGGCCTTGTGAACCCCCCCCCCTTTCCTCTCACCGAGGAGAGACTAGCAAGTCTCGTTTTCAAGTCCTCTACATAATCAAGCTTGCCCGCCCGCATGCGTCAAAAGAAGACTTACATCTCCGTGGAAAGTACTTCCGTCCTGTGCTAGAATATGGCAGTCAAATACTATGTGTGGGTCCTATCAAGGATCGAGACCTGCTTAGACGAGCCCGTAGAACGACAAGGAGGATGTTGTACAGCTTGCAACGTACCTCTTTCTCAGCTCGTTCGACTGCACTGAATCTCTATCCCCCAGAATTAAGACGTATACGAGTAGACACTTTCCCTTCGTACCAGTTATTCTCCGCTGATCTAGCGGACCAATGTTTTACACATTCAATCCTAAAATCTTCACATGTGCATAGTAAGAAACTGCTAGGGCCCTTTTCCTGCAAATTTGTGCTCCGAAACTTCTTCGCCTGCATGCCTAAAACCTTGTGGAGTAATCTTCCGCAGGAAATAGTCGAGGCGTCATCCACATCAACCTTGAAGGCCCCTTTTGGTTCGGTTCAAAGAGACCTGGAAATGACTGAGTTTGGATGTGTAAACTCATGTCAAAAGTTTCTTTAGACAAATGTGACCAATCGTCTGTTAGGTCTATGTAGTTAATAATAATAATAATAATGGTACATTTCTGGGCCACGGTCGAGAGGCACGCGCTAGCGCATGATCATGGTGTAACACGTTACTCAATGAGATGAAATATTCACAAATTCTAAGTATGAAAGTCGAGAGTATCTGAGATGGAAAGACAAAGCCAGCAACAGTTTGAATAGATCATTCTGATAATGGTTTGCGCGGCAGTTTTGAACCAGTTTCGAATCCGGGGTAGGCAGTGGTGCGCGGTGGAGATATCGAAAAAACGTTAATGCAGTGCCAAGGACGCATTATGAACGAGAATGATGCAAGCCAAGGAAAAAAGAAGCCCTCCAAGGTCCTTCAGATGGAGTAAATTTTTAACAAGAAGAAAAGGGGGGCAAATTGTAAAGAAGTGTATTCGGGAAAATCGACGCATGCGAAGAGGATAGCGATCCATGAAGACAATGCAGACCCTGAATGACGGATTTACCGGAGTTCGATTAACGGAATGAGTTTTGAAGCAGGGGGACATGAGGCCAATTTCGTGAAAGTGAACACCGGTGGATGTGGGAGAAACAGCATTCCATAAAATGATGAGTTTAGATTCAGGATTAATAACGTGTATTATTCAAAAATGAGATAGCGCAACTGGAGGGTCCTCGAGAAGTGGAGAGTCAATTTCCAGCCGGCTACGGTTCGGAAGAAAGATAAACAGTGGTAACGGATGGTAAAGTGGGAAATCTCCGCATGGACTTCAGAGATGTTATGCTGTTCCACTGGCAAATATATATGTATGTGTTGACGCTTTTGCCTTCAGTGTTTTTCAGTGTCATTTCTGGTAGAGTACGACATCGAATGCGTAAGTTTCGTCTGGCAGGGCAAAGTATGTGTCGGTCAATCAGCCGAGTGTGGCTGTATATTAGCGGCATGCGCGTGAACTGGAATTCGTGTTGGTTGCGTTAGAAAACGCTGGACGATCTGATAAGCAGTTAGGAGTATCTCCTGTTGTGTAGTTTGCTTTCGGTCCCAGTTGCTATGGTGGGTTCCACTTGAGTCTGTTTCCGTACGAGTCAAAGTGGCATCCTTGGTTAGCCAGTTTGGCGACTGAGACAGTGGCAGACAACGAACTTGTTGTTTGATGCCACAGGGCTGTGTGTCATTTATCTGTTTGCTGTAGGGACAATTGATGTCCGCCAACTGAAGAACACATTTTTGATTGTTCCGCTCGCGGAAGCTTGAACATTTAGCTCCCATGGCTAGTTCCACATCCGGTGTCGCTACCAAAATTAAACGTGAACGATATTGCTTCAATACAAAACGTCCTTAACCTATTCCACCGACTTTCCCCGTCTTTGGTGCCCGCAGGAACTTTTGGCTTGTTACCCCATTCCATAGGCCATTCTCGGGGTCTAGTTAGTTCCTGATATCCGGAGTGCTACAGCCACCCGGAATTAGGCCCTGGTCTGCTCCCAAACTAATCCACCCTCTTATCCGTCGTGCATTCGGGTTGTTTCTTTTCCTCTTTGCCTTTTGCCAATTCTAGTGAAAAGATATTCGAAAAACCACTCATGAATAATTTTGTATCTATTTATTTTTCCATTTTCTAATCAACGGCTTCTCGTCCTTGCCTTTGTTTGCCATCTAATGTAGTCGAGTTTCTTCATTTTTGCACCCAAACGGGAAAACGATAAATACAAGGACCGGGAACATTTAGGCTCAAGGCTAGTGCCCGCTTAATACGTCAAGGCTTCCGAGGTACATTCGGACTACGTTTGGACTTCACACCTCTTGCTGGAAAACGGCTTACATTGGTATAAAGGAGGTGCTTGCTGCTTTCGGGTCATCAAATTCTGTTGAAACAGTTTACTGTCACAAAAATCTTAGATTTCCATTTTTTATGTGGTTCTCAGTCATCAATGAACCAGTTATTTATGCTCGTTTTTACAGAGCCAGTATCAATGCACCATTTTTTCTCTTTCAAACCATGCCGAAATTGTCTTATTCTTGTCTCTCTGAAGCCCGTTCGAAGCAGGGGTGAAATGGGATGGCAAGTGACTTGTGGCAATGATGGACACATGCAACGTGCTCAGGGGTCCCGGAGGATCATTACTCGAGGCATTGCAAAACAAGCGGATTGAATGGTTGCGTTTTCATTGCAAGATCGCAGCCAGGCAGGCCTTTCAATTCGCTGCCATAAGCGAACTAAATGAATGTAGACAAGGGAGATCGAGAACCAAATGGGGCTGTAGCAATCCGAAAGAAATGGAGCTTTTCAAACTCTCCTTCACAGACTTAGCAGGGGTGAGCAGCAAGAAGGCGAGAAGGACTCGGGTAGAGGGACGCGTGGGCTTACTAAATGTTGCGAATCTTCCTTCCCCATTATTGATTTCGAACAATGCAGCAAAAGCAGCCCCGAAAGTGGGGCTGTAAAGCCTGTGAGGACTACACAGAATTCAAACCTGATGGAACAGGCAGCCATATAGGCAAACCAGCAAACTACGAATTCCAGTACATTATAAGCGAAAAGGGCAGCAGCCACTCGGATACTGCGCCGGTGGTAGGTCATAAAACACGGAAGGAAAGTGCTCTGTAGGCCGGCATGGTCGAGATAGTACTCCTCACGAAAGCCTGCAACATTATAAACAAATGGGCGGAATTGACAATTAGAGCAGCCCATTGCTATTCTGAATTAGCCGCAGTCTCGAAGAGGTGGCCGTCCTAAACGACTCTATCCCATAGGGAGCGCAAGGCCACTATCTAGGTTATCGACAGGACCTAAAAATGACACAGCCCGGGGTGGAGTAGCCTTCCTGGTCGGACGAGAACTAGCGCATGTGGAATCGGAAGTGGTTTTGGGCATAGCAAGCACCCAAATTTGTGCTATCATCGTAGGACTGTGTAACAAGAAGACAGCTGTTGCATGCTCATACAGAAGCCCCAATCCAACACTGGGCAACGATAGAGGACTAATGGATGCACTACAACAGCTACAAGCATCGGCAAGCGGACTTCTTATAGTAGGAGATAAGAATCTCCCTGGAGTAGGGTGGACAACAGTCGGCTCTATCTCAGGTAAAGAAGAGGAAATCTTCTTCGAATGGATGCACAGTAGAATTCTCGTTCAGCACAATAGAGGAAACACGTGGTACAGATCTGGAAAGCAGCCTCAGCTTCTTGACCTAGTCATCACAGGGCATATAAATGATATAGACGGGGTAGATTTACTGACGCCTTTAGGCAGAAGCGATCACGTCACGATCGAATTTTTCCATTGTCTCAAGCATACGAAACTCGTGGGAAAGTCAAGCAAAAATATTAAGAGGATAAAAGTGGGGGAACTCAATTAAGGTCGCAGAACTAGACTGGTTGATGGAGCGGGAGGAGATTGTAGTAGCGGAAACGTGGCAGAGGGTCAGAGGAAACCCTCTGGGGCAGTAGGGCAGTTTCGCCCCACTCCAAGAGTGCAGAAGCAAAGGCAAACCTGCTTGGTGGACGCAGGCGGTTCTAAAAGAAGGCAAAAAGAGGGACAAATGCTGGCAAATCTTCGGGCCATTGTTAGCGAAGGAGCCTGGTTACGGTACAAAGGAGATTAAAACTTTACCGTAAAGATTAAACGGGCGCCAAAAAGGACTTTTGAGCCCACACCGGCAACAGAAGTTAGGCAAAACCCAAAAACTTACTATGGATATGTTTAGTCGGAGGCTTCGCTTAGGAATTCGGTAAAACCTCTGGTCCCGAGGGGTGGGATGAAATAAGTAGCTATAGTCAGAGCGAAGTGGAGACCTTAGGCATATACCTTGAAGGTGCACATAGACGTGATGGGGACAACAAACGTCGAACGAAAAGCAAGCCGTGGCTCCCATCCCTCCCAGCCGGCAAAAGGGGAAGGGGGACCGAGGTTATTGGAAAATCCCAACATACACAAGTCAGCACCCAGCTATGATACAGCCTTTGGCTGCCACGATAGGTGGACATGCCCGCTGTCTATACTGTGTCACAATTAGCCAAGAGGTATCACCGTCTGACCGGAAGTTAGCTGCGGTTTTGGCCATTAACAATGGAGAGTCATGGACAGATAAAGAAAATTACCGCCCTGTAAGCCTCACGTAGCCTCTGCTAGTGTTCAGAGAGACCAGTAAGACAGCACTTACGTAAACACTAACTGAGCCACAAGTTGCTGCGTAAAACACAGCACGTCTTTTCGAAGGGCAAATACAGCCTTTCGAACTTTATCGTATTCCTAGACGAAATCATAAGCCAGCTTGACGAGAGCAGGATAGTCGAAGTTTCCCGCCTAGACTTCAGCAACACCTTTGACTCAGTCATTCACCGCCTACTGATGGGAAAACCAAAGACGTTTAGGATAGGAGGGCAAATACACAAGTCTGCCTCAGCTTTCCTGACAAACGGGACGTTTAGTCTTAGAGTAGGAGCCTCCGGGTCAGATGTAGCAGAGGCAACCGGCGGAATACCTCAAGAATCAGTTCTAGGTCCACCACTTTTTCTAATCTACATAAATAATTTAGTGGGGGGATTTCCAAAACCGTGCTTCATTTTCGCAGACTATGAGAAATTTGTGGGATCAGATCTTGGTGAACAAACAAGAGACCTTATGAGCGTAGTTAGTAGGGCAGACAACGAGGACATGCCCTTAAACGAAAACAAGAGTCACCTGTTAACCAAAGCTTCAGTGGGAGTAACGGCCATGGACTAAAATGGACGGTTAGCATTTGAGGTGACGCGCTCAACAAGGGACTTGTGTGTCCTAATGTCAGTGGACTTTGAGTGTGCTGAACAGTTCAAGCTCGCTGATCACGGGGCAAGGATTGAGCTCTTTCAGCCGCACTCAGCACTTTCTTTCAGATGCCTGGCAGAGTTCATGCCTGTGTACATGGCAGTAGTGAGGCCACTTTTAGAACATTGTGCACAGGATTAGGCACCTTTTTGAAAAAGGATACAGCCTGCCTAATTAAGGTCCAACGACCAGCCACTCTGGTGGTTGAAGGACAACGAGGAAAATCATATGAACAACGACTGCAGGATACCTGACTCTTCTCATTTGGGAAAAGAAGACTCAGAGTAGACCTCACTGAAGCTTTTAAAATCCCTCAGGTTTTATCGGGCATAAGAGCAGGGGATTTATCCGAACAGGCCACTGATCACAGAACGAGTGGGAATGGTATAAAACTGTGGAAGCCAAGCTCTAGGCCAAAAGTGCGGGCAAACCTCTACAGCAGTAGAGTATTTGGAATGCAGGATGGACTGACGGAAGAAATAGTCAGCGCACAAAGTGTAACGCATTTTAAAAGGATGCAGGATGCTAAGAGTCACACGTTATTCACAGAAGTTGAACCCCGAGGAGTAGGGAGAAATGGCGGTTTACCCCAGGCTTTTCAGCATCCTGTGTTCTTGCCCACTATCCGAGGCGCCAAGTGCTACAGACTGTAAATTCACGGTTGCCTCTGGCCTGGAAGGTGGATAAAAGGCTTCTTCTACTTCGTTTTTTCAGCCAATCGAAGTAACAAATCCACTAGAGTAACAGAACAGGAAGGAATTAACAAAGTCACGCTAGTGGGGGCCGATTTCCATGCATAGCACTGGAAGAATTCCTAACGCCCGACTGGCTCAGGCCACTATCAGTCTCTTATAACCTGACCTGGCTGAGCAAATGGGGCCTTCCAGTTAACCTCGCCAAGTGCCAACGCTTGACTACAAATACAGGGGCCGGTGGGACTGGTGCGGGATCCTTGCAAATGGTCTCTCAGGTCAGACAATTTAGAGTTATAAAAGACAAGAGCTTCAAGCCGTTGAAGCAGTGCACCGCAGTGGCCGATGTGGCCAGGAGAGAACTCTTTCGAGTTAGATCTACCGCGTCTTGTACACGGCTGGAGATTTTCATTTAATATGCCAAGCCATAGTTAGTCAGCACAAGGAGTGCTGCGTACAAGCCTGGGCACGATAACACCAAGAGTACTTACAAAGCCTACAGAAAGTTCAAGGGCTCACCAATAGAATGGTGGCTGGGCAGCGGGGTTTAGCTACACAGAACGTCATAGTGCCCTGAATATGCCCCTGATGAAAAAGAGGCGCTTTCCCGGGTACATGATAGTAACCCTCAAGGTAGCGTAGGGACTGTCGGACATAAATCGAGAAGACATTTTCCTTCCGATCACAGAGGGAGGTAAAGGGGGGTATAGTTTTATGTTACAAAGAGAGCACGCCGCTACAAATAAGGACAAACCTCTTCTTAAATATCGTTGTACCCAATTGGAATAAGCTTCCGAAGGAGATCATAAATGCCAAGGCAGTGGAGGCTTTTAAGAAATGGGTGGACCAACTTTGGGTAGCAGTGTATCCCGAATTATGTTGGACAGTTTTCAGGGCTAGAAGCAACTTACCCATTGTTCCCACCTTTCTGTGCCAGGGCTGATACTGCTCAGAATTTCCGATTTTCAGGAAAAGAAAATCACGTAGTGTTGGAAGCTACGGAAAAGCGCTGACAACACAAATGTCTGGACGCACGATTGGCTATAGCCGCACAAATTCCTGAGCAAACACAAATGAACCAAACCCGCTCCGCGGCAGCGAGCACCTGACCTTAGGGCCGCATACGCGGCTCAGGTGAGATTTCCAATGCAAAACTGTTTTAGATGGAAAAGCCAGGCAAATTTTTTACTTAGCAGGCTCTCAGAAAACCCTACCAGTGTATTTATCTTAGCAGGCTGGCACCTGCTTCTCTCTCGAACACGCAGTGTTGGGAGCTACAGAAATGCGTCGACAATACAATTACCTGGACACACGATTGGCTTTAGCTGCATAAATTCCTGTGCCAACTGAACTGAATTTGACAGCTTCACGCCAGCAAGACTTTCGGCCTGATAGTTGAGATTATATTTTTTCGTCGTATTGTTCTGTGGATCATAATTTATACACAACACCTCCAAAAAAGTCAAAATGTTGCTTCTATGCGCCTAGCTTGTTTGAAGGTTGTTCACTCCCGTGACTAATCCTCTCAAGGTGATGAGTATGACTGTTGGATCCACCACGAATGCTCTGAAGTAAACAGTGATCCTTATGAGGCCCCCCGCAAGTGCCATTTAAGGTTGCTCAAAGTGCTGTGCATCAAAGGCATTGAGATATCGACCCCTGCGTGACCGACAAAGCAGTCGGTGGAGCTGACGCTTCCCGTCACCAATAAGACACAATCGTCACTATCATCACCATCTCCACTATCTACCAGCTCATCACTACCAAAACAGCGAAAGCCACAGCATCATCATCGTCATCCTCACCAGCTTCACCACGGCTACCATCTTCTTCGCAGCCGGAGGGGTCGACTTCCACTGAGAGTAAAAATATGTGCTGCACCCGCGGATCTTTTATAAGCTGCGATCACGGACAACATGCGTGTTGTTTCCCAGGTATCTTCGCCGCTCAGCGAGGCTTCTGTGGCCTCAGGCCAGAATGCCTCCGGCGACAAGACACAAACTGAGGCTGTTCTACTCGCACTTGCGACTGAAAACCTGAACCGTGGGATGGATACCGCCGTGCTTCCGGGGCCTAGATCACTTTCTGTCAACACAGGCGGAGAGTGCATCAACGTCTGATACTCAACCCACTACGACAAATTACCGCCCAAACAGGAAGGGCCCCATACAGCCCCCAACCGACAGCTCCTACGGTCATCCTGCGGGAACAAAAAGGTGCGGGGATTAAAACCGAAAGAGGCTTCGGGGACACTCACATCTCCGCGACCCAACTGCTTTTTGCTTGCCCACCTCTTGGAAGCGACGAAAGCAGTTCCCCAGGAAATCCTCAACCACGATCTCCTGCAACAGCCGACCATCCTTGGAAAGCCTTTCACTGAGAATGAAGATGGCCTGACTAAGCCAGTTCGTGCTAAGGCAGCTTTCCTCTTGGGAAAGAAGTACGAGGAGAAGGAAAACCGCGAATGCCCAAGGTCGTTTTCCCTCCTCAGTAGCAAGCCCAGTCACAGCTGCAACTTTCTAGGAGTCTCAAGGAAAAAGCTGCAAATATTCAAGGATCTTGACTCGAAAGACCGTCAGAAACACAAGTAAACCCTTACGGGATTGTCGAAGAGCCGCGACAAGGGTGAGGTCGATCTCTGCTTTCAGGATTTTCATGTCATGAGGAGTAGAGTACAGCTGATGCGGCCACCGCTAAAAACCACTCGCTCGATGGCTCCTGTCCGCGAGGATCCAGGGGTGAACACCTCTCCAACAAGGTTGTAAGCGGTCAGGAGGCAGGACTAGTTCTAATTACCGTTTGTGGGTTGCTTAAAAGGTGTGACAAAGTGAAATCCTTCGCAGCAGCCAGAAGACCTCTAATCATAGCTCCCACAGAAACCTGGCTGAATGAGAAGGTACTGGAAGCAGGAGTATCCCCCACCCCCAGGCTACTATCAGTTCCGTTAGGACAGAATTCGGTTCAGAGGTGGAGGTGGAGCATTATTGTACATCAGAGATGGGGTTTTGGCACATATTCTCGATCCATTTGCGGACCCTCAAGAGCTTAGTGAAGCGCTATGGTTCAAAGCGAAACTAACCAGTTGCGGATACGTGGCTCTAGATCTGTTCTATAGGGTACCGGCTACTGAGCAGTTAAATACGTTACATTTCATGCGGCGCTGGGCGACGGAGGGACACTGACCGGCCCCGAGTAATTTCAACACACCCCAAATTGATCGGGAGGCTAACCGCTGCGCTGCAGCAGCCGACATTTTTTCCCAACACCCACATGTGACGGTGTGTGATTTCGGGCTTCATCGACAGATGCATAAGCCCGCCCGCTTTTCGAACGAACAGAAATCCATTTTGGACTTAACTTTCACCTCACGGGCTTTGGATGTCACTTGTATAGTTGTACTACCCCCTGTGGGGCCAGCGATCATGTCTTGCTGAACATACTCCGGAGTCGTGGGGTTCAAACCTCATAGACACCGCCCTGTGAACCGAATGTTTGGCCCACACCATTTTGATGATATAAGGGCAGCAGCCCGAAACATGACTTGGGAGATTGAGGATCCAAACTGTGTGGACCTGGCCTGGCGTTTTATCTAAGATGGAATCCACTACTGGTACAGAGGCTCGCCCGCCACACCGTCGGCGGTCCCAAGCCCGGGGCTCTCATGGTTTGACAAGGGGTTCTAGTGCCTACTCCGCGGAAGAAACAAGGCTTGGAGAGGTAATCAAAAAAACGGCAGCGGGTTATGACGCGTACAAGCAGCTACGACCTGATGGCCCTTCCATGAAGATGGCTAAACAATGCAAATTTGAACGGTGGCTGTCAGCCGAAAGTGTGCCTTCTCCAAAAGGACTACCTGCCTATCTAGAAAGGCGAACAAGAGTAAAACCAGGAATAGCTGCACTGATAGTAGACGGGAGGGTGGCCGATTCCTACGTAGCTAAGGAAGATGACCTAGGATGCCACTAAGCATGAACGTTTACGCGTGATGAGCCTTGGTGAGCGCTCTAGTTGGTGCTCCAGCCTTCAATCGCGTTCGGGTGACATCAAAGTGGAAGACGTTATGACTGTCCTGAGATACCTTAAGCCACATAAATCACTCGGACCAGATAAAACCCACCCGAGGGTACCACGGCAGCTAGCCGAGATTCTCGCAGCCCAATAGTTCGGTTTCCCAACACCACAAAAGCAAACAGAAAACTCCCGGAAGACTGAAAACAAGCTATGGTGGCACCAATGTTCAAGGTCGGAGACAAGGCGGAGGCTATCGGCTATAGACCGGTGTAACAGCCGGTCGTGGAAAATCCCCCTTTTCCCTCGCGATTCAGTGTTTTCCTAACATCACTCATTCGCCTACACTATTGACTTGTCTTTACGAACTGAATGTCTTTATGGACCAATTGTTGTTTGTTCGCGCCCACAGCGCTACTTTGGCACACACTTGTTCAGGACCTGCGTGACGCACATGCTGTTTGCTCACACGCTGCTATTCGGTTTCTAGTTGTTCAGTCCTTGTGATCGTATTATTGAGGTTTGTATATTTTTTATGTCATTGTTCCTGCGATAATCTAGTATCGTAGAATATCACGGATAATCGTCTTTTGATTTCGGGGTTCGTTGCGAAATTGGCTACGCGTTGCTCAAACGTTCGTTACAATACTCAACAGATCAATTTGGAACGAGGAAAAGCGCGCAAAATGCCAAGAAAAGGATCGAAAACATTGGAATCCGGACAGGAAGTAACACGGCAAGTCTCTGGGGAGGTTTTGGGTACATTTGATTCTTTAGTTAACGCTAGATCGCCCAGTCCTGTCAGCGCTAGTTCATGTGTTATTGAGAGCAATATGGATTGTAAGGATGTTGATTTTTATAGGCTGAGAAAACTAGACCTAGAACAACAGTTACTATCGACCAGACTTCAGGCGCAGGAAGCAGAGAAGAAGTGTACACAGAAAGAGCGAGAGCATGAGACCAGCGACTTCCACACTTTCGATAGATCAGCGTGCGGTAAGATAGGGAACCGCACGCCGGTCGCCGGCCACAAACCACCATCGATCAATTTGCTTAGAGTGGAACTAACGGTTTTCGACAGGCTAGCTGGGCAATACTGCAAGTTTGTCAAGCAGTTCGAGACGTTCGTTGAAAATAACGTAACCGACCCTGGGCAAAGGCTTCTCTACCTTACTCACTACTGCCGAGGCCGAGCAAGAGAAGTTATCGACGGGTGTACCATGCTCTAACCGGAACAAGGCTACACAAGAGCAAGGAAGATTCTAAGGGACCTGTTTGTCCAACCGTTCAAAGTAGCCCTTAACCTAATGGAGGGCGTGATGGTAAAGGCAAAGAGAACCAAGGGCGAAGTCTATGCAAAGGCCGACCTGGTGATTAAGATGCAAAACTGCTCAATAGCCCTAGACCATTTAGGTTACAGGGCTGACTTAGATGCCATGCACACTTTGGAAAGCATAGTCCGTCACCTTTCTCCCGAACTACAGGGTCGGTGGGCGGAAAAGTCGGAACGGATAAGCCAAAGCGACAGGGGAGCTAACTTGGAAGACCTGACCGAATACTTGGGCAGGCAAACCAAGATAGCCGACAGCAGGTTCGGCCGACTCATCCGGGACAGCAACCGGGCAAACAAGCCCAGTACCTGCCAAGCCCAAACCCCTGCACGGGAACATCCAAAATACCGGCTTTGGACCAATACACGTGCCGCTTCACGCGATGCTACTGCGCAACCCAATTGCAGATCCTGTGGTACTAGCCACGGCCTACCAGAATGCCCCAAGTTCGGCAACGCCACAATAGACGAACGATGGGGAATGGCGAGGATTGCAGGAGCGTGTTTCATCTGTCTCACCACCACGCACCGGGCAGCGGCCTGTAGGACAAGGAATCGATGTGGTTACGAGGGCTGCACGGCAGACACCATCGGCTGCTGCATCAGGCGAGAGTAACCTTACCCGAGACGAGTACCAAACCCAGTGTTATTTGTTCAACGTCACGATCTGCCAGTTAACCGGTACTTTTAGCTGTAGTGGCCGTGAGAGTAGTGACCCCGACTGGGGTGGTCAAAGCTTTGGCTTTCGTCGATAGTGGATCCGACACTACTCTAGTGAAAGAGCGGTTTGCCGGCAAACACCAACTCGCCGAAGGTGCGACATCGTTGGCAGTGAGCACGGTGGGCGGAACACAGGTAATGGCTGCCGGTAGATTGAGGCTGCAGCTCATCTCTCTAGACACTAATGAGCAAATTGAACCAACGGAGGCATTCACGTTAGCGGATCTCCCCATGCGAGCACCAAGGTCGGTCAACGCAATCTTGACTAGGTGGCCCCACCCGCAGGATGTAACCGTTGTAGACTGGGAAGATGATGAAGTGGATCTCCTCATCGGCTGCGACGTGCCAGAGGCACATTGGGCACTTGACCAAAGAGTGGGCGACCGCCAGACACCTTATGCCGTACGCGCGGCTCTGGGATGGATGTTGTACGGTCCAGCAGGGGGACGTGGTTCCGTGAATTACTTATCCGCCGAAACGGACCGCATAGAGTATCACCTGCAGCGGCTGTATGAAAAGGGGTTTCATGACATTGGAGACGAAAGACCGACGTTGTCTCAAGAGGATCACTTCGCTCTACAAACGGTGTGGCAAGGCACTAGAGGCCTCAAAAGACAGTTCGAGTTTCCCACCCCTTCGGAGCCATATCGTCACCATTTTGTGCGAACTACGCCCTCCGCGAATCAGCCAACAAACGTGGCGATCCGGTCCATCGGACGGTGGTAGATAGCGTCAGCAGGAACTTCTACGTCGACGAATACCTTGGGTCATTCGATGATACAGAATCAGCTCTAGAGCAGTTCAGGGGTCTGACGAGATTGCTGGAAGAGGGCGGCTTCCATCTAACTAAATGGATGTCGAACGCTTCAGAAGTGCTGAAGGTCATCCCGTATCACGAAAAGGCCGAAAGGGTAAGAGATTTGGACGGCTCTCTACTTCTTATCGAGCGTACTTTAGGAATACAATAAGACGCGGAAACGGACGACTTTGTTTTCGAGCTAAACGTTCCCGAGCTGCCAATAACCCGTCGTGGCATACTATCTGCCGTCTCAAGTTTGTTCGACCTGCTCCGTTTCGTCTCACCATGGCTGCTACCCGGAAAGATCTTGCTGCAGCGGCTGTGCCTTAAGAAAATTGATTGGGACCAGTCACTGGACCGAGGGGACTGGTTGGACTGGGAAGAATTTTTGAGCACCTTGAAGAAATTAGGGGACATAAGGATCCCACGATGTTTGACTCCTGGCCATACAATGCGGACGGGAGAACTACATGCCTTTTCCGATGCATCCGAAGTTGGTTATGGAGCTGTGGTGTACGGACGATGGTGCGCAGGAGATGGACAATATACTACGAGGATCCTGTTTGCCAAAGCCCGCGTTGCTCCACTGAAGTCGGTCACGATCCCACGCCTTGAACTCAGCGCAGCCGTGTTGGCAGTCAGGGCGGTGCAAGCTGTGAAGAGATGTTTCGATCTCTACATTTGGTCGGTTAGCTTCTGGACGGATTCTACGATAGTAATTTACTACATTACCAACGTTCGGAGCCGGTTTAATACTTTCGTTGCTAACCGGCTAACGATTATCCACGATTAATCAACCATGAACGAGTGGAGTCATGTCAGGTCTGGCGATAATCCGGCCGACCTGTGCTCCCGATGTGCGACCAACTTCAGGCAACTAGACACGTGGACGAGAGGGCCAAACTCCCTCCAAGTGCCTAAACAGGACTATCCCGTGTTGGAATTAAAACCCCCTACGGAAGTAGAACTGGAAATAAAAGGCGTAGTGATAGCGGCCAACGTTGTCGAAGCGACATCCATTCTATCGCGACTGGTCAGGTTTTCTTCCTTGATGAAGGCACCTCGTGCTTTAGTTTGGCTAGCCAGGTTCGAGAGAAATTTATCAGTCATGAAAGAGCTACGCCCTTCAGGCCGGATACGGGTCGGCCAGACAAGTCCCGATGAGCTACAAGCGGCAGAATACGATATTTTCCTAATGATATAACGAGAAGCTTTCATCCGAGAACTCGAGAGGGTGGAAGAAGTGGGACCGACCAATAAAAACATACCATCTCTAAGAGGCGAGCTGAAGCGTTTAAACCCCAAACTCATCGACGGACTGCTGCGGGTTGATGGTAGGCTGACCAACGCCCACCTGAGCTTTGACACAAAGTATCCTATACCGCCGCCTGCAAGATAATCTGTAGTAGAGCTAATGATTCAACACGTCCACGCCATGGAGGGACATGCCGGGGAAAGTCACGTGACGATCGTCATCCGAAAGCGCCTTTGGTTGTTGAGAGGACGAGAGGCTGCAAAGCGCGTAATCCGACGGTGTGTGCAATGTAGGAGACGCAATGCCACTGCGGGCAAACAACATATGGCCTCACTACCAGAATGAAGGGTGACTGCGGGCTGGTGGCCGTTCAGTGACACCGGGTTGGACTATTTCGGGCCCTTGTGGATCATGTGCGGGAAAAGATTAGAAAATCGATATGGATGTATCATGACGTGCGTGAAGTCACGTGCGGTACACCTAGTAGTCGCACATTCGATGACGACCGATACTTCCCTACGGGCCTTGCAAAGATTTATCAACCGAAGAGGCGTACCGGCCGATATATACTCAGACAATGGATCGAACTTTGTGGGCGCCCACCGGAAACTGCAGCTTTGGCACAAGAACATGAATAGGGACGAACTGCAGGATCGAACCGTGGCCTACGGTATACGACGGCATTTCAACCCCCCACAGGCCAGCCACCGAGGCGGCGTATGGGAAAGCATGATCCGGTCCGCCAGACGGATATTGCTGTCAATAATGAAGCAACAGCCGCCCCACGACGAGACGCTGAACACCGTCATGGCTGAGGTAAAGAGAATCCTGAACAACCGCCCCTTTGTTCCAGTAATGAACGGCGACCCCACTCACCTGGCGCTCGCTCCGAACGACTTATTGACATTAAGGTCGAACGAGGATTTCCAAGGGCCGGTAAACCTTCGTGGGAGCTACCTCCACGGGTGGAAACAAGCGAACTATCTGGCCAAGGTCTTCTGGCGGCGATGGCTGCGGGAGTACCTACCGGCTTTGCAGACTCGACAGAAGTGGCTGGTGAAAACAGGGCCATTCAAAGTTGGCGATGTAGTTATGATCGCCGACGAACGCGCACATTTCAGCACTTGGTCTTTGGGAGTAGTTACGGAAACCATCAAAAGCACTGACGGAATGATAAGAATGATGAAGTTGAAGACAGCTAACGGAGTGCTCATTCGTGACATACGCAGTATTAACCTACTCGAGAGCGAAGGCGGAGGAGCTGCTAACCCCGAGGCCCAGTAGGCCTTTCACACTGGTCATAGAGGTGGATAAAACAACACCATATATACCACAAGGTCTCCGTCAAACACGCTACGGTGCTCGCGGTCTTTCGTTGACATTACAGAAGGTTCTTTCCAATATGTGATGATGAATACGATCCCACTGTACATCCCGACACATATACACATGCACGACGCACTCTACACCCCGTAAACCCATCAGACATGTGACAGTGTTCGTTGTTTGCTTTTTGTTAACGTTACCGAATGCCCCTTGCATATGTAGAAGTAGCGGCGCTTAGGTCACACACACATGCTACATTTTACTTGTTTTCTTGCCACACAGTCTTTTGTTGACATTGCAGAAAGTCCTCCTTTGATGTGTAGTCATACCTGTGATTTCATTGTACATCCCGGCACACACACACACACTCACACACACTCACTCAAGCACATACATCCAGGACAGAACGGCCCTTTACAAGGATAGCATCTATGTGGCCCCTTCACGCCCGCCATCGGTCATTTGGTCTTGTGTAAGGTGTAGATTAGCCTCACGTCTATGTAGCCAATGGGCTAGGTGCGACCAGTAGTAGAACGTTGACGACGAGCATTAGGCGCGCGCACTGACAGCAGGGCCTAAGTAGGTAGAAAGAAACAATACCTTTATACCGAACATTTGACACTGCTAAGGATCCAGGAGGATTTTGGTGGGCGGTGTAATGACCGGTCGTAGAAAATCCCCCTTTTCCCTCGCGATTCAGTGTTTTCCTAACATCACTCATTCGCCTACACTATTGACTTGTCTTTACGAACTGAATGTCTTTATGGACCAATTGTTGTTTGTTCGCGCCCACAGCGCTACTTTGGCACACACTTGTTCAGGACCTGCGTGACGCACATGCTGTTTGCTCACACGCTGCTATTCGGTTTCTAGTTGTTCAGTCCTTGTGATCGTATTGTTGTGGCCATACAGTTGAGGTTTGTACATATTTATATGCGTATAACTTGATAATCCAGTGCCATGGAAACTACGAATCAATCTTGCGCTGGTTTTGGGAATCTTTTCTAATTGGCTACGCATTACTCACAGTCGGAATAACCGTTACACTCGAAAGCCACCCTGGGTTGCAATACCGTTCTACCCCGTTGGCTACAGTCTTTTTTTGTATTTTGGTGTAGTTTAGGCGGACCCACCATGTCTCCAACTTCTTATGAGCTTCAACGAAGTTTGAACCCTTGTCTGATTATACGTTCATGGGGAAGCCCCGCCTCGCGATGAACCTTTAAAAGGCCAGTGTAAATGAATCGGTGGTCATATGCTTCAAAGGCGGTGTGAAGGTTTGGGTCCTACGGGAGAATGCATTAGAAATAAATAATTAAATTCAGCCTCATTTGGTGTCATCAACTATCCTGGCCAGCTCGCGGGCCTCGAGCGGGAAATCGTCTGGTTGTATTAGGCGTATAACGTCCAGTTCGGCTTGGTAGAGCTCGCCCGGTGGTATCGTCCCCACATTTATTGTGTTCTGTAGTCGCGCGCATTTCATAATCAATGGGAGTGCTTTGTATCTTGTCCACCAGACCACGGCTCTTAACATTTTTATCCAGTCGGGGAAGTGGCACAGTTTTTCTATTAGGCTTACGCTTCCCGTGACGTTTGTAGCCAGTATCAATCTTTTGGTCTCGATATCGCCATCATCAGGCTTAGGTTGGTCACATTTCTTTAACCGCAATAGGGAAGTCCGGTCCAATTATCCACATCCACAACCTCTCTAGTGTTTTTGGGCCCCCTGAGCAGAAGTCGGCTGGGTTACTGGCGGATTGTACATTGTACCATTGATTGGTCTTAGTCGACTCGTGTATTATAGTGAGTCTGTTGGCCACGAAGGTATTAAAGCGAGTGGTAATGTTGTTTATGCAATGTAGTACCGTCGCTGAGTCCGTCCAAAAGTTTGATTCCCAGTTTGTCCGATCGGAGCATCTCCTAATCAGCGTGGCAGTTTTCACGGCCAGTACTGCTGCAGTCGGTTCCAGCCTCGGAATGGACACCGTTTTCAGTGGAGCCACTCTCGCCTTCGCGAACAGTATCTGGCTTGCCGCCCACCATTTTCGTCCACCCAGCAGCCGTAAGCCATACCCCGTGACCTATTTCTGATGCATCAGAATATAAGTGGAGTTGGGCGTCGTTTGTGCACTTGATTCCTGTCAAGCATCTTTGTATTTTGATCTCACGAAGTTGCTTCAGGCTGTGCAGTCAGTCGCGCTATCGCTTATCGTCGTCATCCTGGGGAGGTTCGTCCCAACCCGTCCCTCTCTGGCACAGCGACTGCAGCAGGCACTTTCCCGGTAACAACCATGGCGGAACGAAACCTGGGGGATCATAGAGGCTTGAGAATGATGACAGGATTCCTCTCCGCATGGCTGGTCGTTTGGGTAGGCCCCGAGTAACTATTAATTCGTCACCTCTGGGTTTCCATTGAAGTCTCAGCGTGCGCTCCGTTTGTGAGGAGGATTCCGAAAGCTCTAGTACACTCGATTTTCTCGGATTTCGGGATAACACTGAGCATCTCCTGGCTGTTTGACGTCCATTTAGTGAGGTCTAGTCCCCCGGTCTTTAGGGTGGCGATCAGTTCGGTCATATATAGAACAGCAGTATTTGGGTCGTTAAAGGAACACACAAAATCGTCCACGTAAAAGCAGTCCACTGCTTTTCCTAGCAAATTGCTGGTGCCGCCGAAACGCTTGAGGGTTTCCCGGAGGGCAAAATTAGCACAGAAGAGGGATGATACCATCCCAAAGGGATGCGCGGTCAGTCTGTACTAGTCCGGTGCGCGATTTTGCGTCGTTTTCGGGCCACCAGAGGAGACGAAATGCGGCGCTATCTTCAACGGGCATCTTCACTTGTAGAAATGTTTCACGTACGTCCGCAGATACGGCCACTTTTCCTAGCCGAAGACGACATAAAACCTCGACTAGTATTGTTGTCCAGTCCGGGCCCTGTAGTATATGGTCGTTGAGTGACACACCCTGACATTTGCGGCACAGTGGAAAGCCAACCTGACCTTCTCCGGCTTCTTTGGGTTCACGACCGGGTGATGCGATAGGCACCACCTCAAATTCGCGCTGATTACCGCTGTATCCACTCTTTCTATATGACCCAAGTCGATGCTATGTTGCATGGCTCGCGTATATTCTATCCTTAATTGTGGTTCTCGAATAAGCCTGATTTTGAGGAGGCATAATCTTTTCAGGGCCATTTCTTGGCCGCTTGGTACAGATATAGGAACCTCGAAACAATCTGTTACATACTGAACGTTCTCGGCTACCATTTTCAAAGCCGACCTATCTTCTCGTGATGAGTCATCTCTATCAATGACCAGGTCAGCAAATTCGGCGTCATGCAGCTGTTGGAATGCCTGTTCAGTGTTCCCCGTTCCCACCGAAGTGCAGTTGATTTGGATTTGCTTGCCGCATCTTCCATCTGTACCACCACGTAAAGTCCAGCTTAATATAGTGCGCACTGCATAGGGTGCCTTGCGGCTCTTTGTTCTTTACTCCAGGACCCAATGCGCTTCAGGCACATCAAAACCGATCAGCAGATCAGTTTCGTTATTCTGCCACTCCTCGATCATATCCCCGTCGAGATGCGGCCACTGAGTCAGAACCGATTGCACTGACTGAGGTGTTCCCATTGGCAGATTTTTGATGGTGAATGCTTCCAGGGCTTCTGCTCTATCGTTGTTGACCAAGGAAACGAGTTGTAGGTGCAGTTTAATCGACTGGATGACCTGGATGCCACTCACTGCGCTCACCGCTAATGAAGATTGATTCCCTCTGATCCCAAGTCTCTGCAAACTCCTTCCTCATTAGCGTTGTATCCGGGCCACTATCCACGAAGTCCAGCGCTCTTATCAACCCAGCTGGGGTTTCTACGCCAACTACTATTACTCCCAGGCGAATGGGCTTGTTAGTGGAGCGAAACACTGAACAGACCACACTTGGCTTTGGGGTTTCTTTGGCATTTAATTTCTGGGATTTGTGTAGTAGGTAATGGTGCTTCCCATGGCATCCATCCTGACTACAACTGGGTTTCGTTCGGCAAGTCGCTGCTCGATGTGAATCGTTGAGACAGACGAAGCACGCGCCCAGTCTCTTAGCCATTTCCCATCGTTCGTCGACGTTTGCGTTGCGGAAGCGAGGACATTCCACTAGGCGATGAGGCGCCCCACAAACTTTACACACCGAAAAGCTTTCACCTTGGCGAGAAAATGCGTGTGTTTGTCCATGGTTGGCTTTTACTTGGTTCCCTGGTCCAGGTTTGCGTCGTCGTAATCCTAGGTAACCTGCTCGTCTCGCGCACGGGTTGATCGAAACGACTGTTTGCTACTCGAGCATGACAGTCCATAAACTGCGTCAGGTCTCCAAATGTGGTTTCTCGCCCAAACCTACTGATCCCTTCGGCTTCCTTGGCCCATCTACTCTGTAGTTCTGTGGGTAAAGTGCGCACTATGGTCTCCAATGTGTGCAGTGCGTTCAGGTTCGATCGGTAATCTAGGTGATTCAGCACGATGCCGCAGTTCTGCATTTTTATCACCAGGCTGGCTAGAGAGCCCAACTCTCTTTTGGAACGTTTTGCCTCTGATAGCACATCATCAATCAAATTCCGGGCGACTTTAAATGGTTGCCCAGATAAGTCTTTCAGGATTTCACGTGTCCAAGTGTAACATTCTTCGGGATCCGGCATCGAACACCCGTCGATTGCTTCCCTGGCTCTTCCATGACAGTAATGCAATAAATACAAGAATCTCTGTCCCGGATCGGATACCCTCCTTTTCACAAAGTTCTCGTACTGAACAACGAACTTAAAGCACTGTTCTGCACTCCCGTCGAATGGGGACAATTCCACTCTTGAAAAGTCAATAGCATGGGTTACACTGGAACAAGTCGACTTCAATCGTTCCTCGGAACTGCTAGGCTGAACGGCCATATGCTCCGTGGTCTCCAAATTCACCTCTCGCTCCCGTCTTTGGGACTGATCTTTCTTGGCAGATTCAGCTTCTTCCCTAGCCTGCCCAAGCTGGGTTTCTAATTAAACTATTCTCAATCGATAGATATCATCACCTTTAAATTCTATACCACTAGCTGAAGTACGTGAAATTGCGCTGACAGGCCTAGTAGACCTAGCAAAGTCCAAGGAATCAGTATCACCCAAAATACCCCAGGGACTTGCCGGGTTACTTCCTGTCCAGCTTCGGTTTGTCTTTGTCCTCTTCTTGGCATGTCTGATTTCCTTCCTCCTGGTAATTCCAAGTTGAGCACTGTAACAGTTATTCCGACTGTGAGTAATGCGTAGCCAATTCAAAAAGATTCCCAAAACCAGCACAAGATTGATTCGTAGTTTCTACGGCACTGGATTATCAAGTTATACGCATATAAATATGTACAAACCCCAACTGTACGGCCACAACGTCTAACAACGAGGACCGGAGTTCAACAAATGCCAATGTCAGTACCACCGTCACGGCGGTCCAAGTTCGAATCAAAATTATGCCACTTCACGTGAACAAAATATAAACAAATGTTGAAGTATAGTGATTGATGCATGTTGTACTTGTTCGAGGGTCAATAAAACAAAGAGCATAGTCTAAACAATACAAGTATATGACAACGGCTAGGGAAGACTTCCGCGCATATATGTTACATTGGGAATGGCTGATACGATCGACTATGAAGATACACGCCGCCCTGACCTCACAACCAAACCTCGATTACCAGACGCTGACCACTTTACTATCAGAAGTAGAAAGCATACTGAACAACAGACCCCAGTTGCCGATTGCCCCAGATCCGGAAGGCAAGCCGGCTCCCACCCCCAACGAACTGTTAATGCTGCGGTCAAACGCAGGAGCAAACACACCGAAAACCCCACGTAGGTCGTATATCTTAAGAGGAAAACAAGTGAACCACCTGGCACAGGCCTTCTGGAAACGTTGTACGAGGGAGTACTTACCGACACCGCAGCTTCGGCAAAAGTGGATCTCCAAAGGGAGGTCGTTCAGGCGTGGCGATGTAGTCATCCTCGTGGAGAGCCACTTACATAAAGACGATTGACAGTTGGAGTGATCTATGACCGCAGTACAGAAATCGATGGCCTCGTGCGCACGGTGGTTGTGAGAAAGAACGAAGGAGGCGTATTGCGAGATATCCGTAAGATATGTATACTTGAAGGTGACAATGGCGATGGCGAAGTCGACGCTACAGATCAAGCTAAAACCAAGTTTGCCGATACCAAATGAAGCTGAATTTAATTATTTATTTCCCATGCATTCTCCCGTAGGACCCAAACCTTCACACCATCTTTGAAGCATATTTCTGTCTGATTTCATACGGTGCTCAAAATTTACTTTGGAGTTAGTTGTCGAAACCCTAGTTTATCACACGACACTACATTGTTTGTGAAGTTGCGAAAACTCTTGAATAAGCACTTGTTCACAGTTTATAGAAATATCCCTTTTTCCGTGACCTATTTGTATTGTTATTCAACCTGTGTCCGAGTGGATATAACTTGTGAGTTAAACATCTAGTGTGATAACACCACACGTTGAGACCCTGATGTTCGAGTACCCTGTAGTCATCTCTATTTTTCATCACGAATGCTCAGTCTTCATCTTGCCACGTACTTTACTCTTGTTCGGGCAGCCTTTTCCTCTACATTCCGTAATCTGTCTACGCATCCCGATCACATCGAAGCCATTTTTGCACACGGATAACGTCGTATCATTCTCAGAAGAAACTGTAAGACGTCGAGAGATGGAGCATAACCTCAAGAAACCCGCAAGCGTGTCTCCGGCTGGCCAACGATGGATGAAGCCCATAGCGACCTACGTATGCACCGACTTAGGGCCTAGGTAGATTAGGGCGAATCAGTACCCCTATTTACTACTTGGATCTTGACCGTTTCATGGGAGGATTTGGTGGGCGGTGTAACGTACATGCGTTGAAATCCTCCCTAGCCGTTGTCATATACTTGTATTGTTTAGACTATGCTCTTTGTTTTATTGACCCTCGAACAAGTACAACATGCATCAATCACTATACTTCAACATTTGTTTATATTTTGTTCACGTGAAGTGGCATAATTTTGATTCGAACTTGGACCGCCGTGACGGTGGTACTGACATTGGCATTTGTTGAACTCCGGTCCTCGTTGTTAGACGTTGTGGCCGTACAGTTGGGGTTTGTACATATTTATATGCGTATAACTTGATAATCCAGTGCCGTAGAAACTACGAATCAATCTTGTGCTGGTTTTGGGAATCTTTTTGAATTGGCTACGCATTACTCACAGTCGGAATAACCGTTACCAACGGTGAGTCTCACATGCATCATCCGCAATGTGATGAGGAGGCTTGTAGTCAGGCTCGTCGAAGAACATCTCGGTGAGCACGACCTGCTTAGTCCTGCACAGCACGGATTTCGCAAGTCAAGCCCGTGCATTTCGAACCCTCCGTTGGCCAGAGAACACTGGGAGGAGGCAAGGGCTGAAGAGTATCCAGCAGATGTCGTTTTTCGTTGACTTCAGCAAGGCATTTGACAAAGTACCATTTGGCTGACTCTTCCAAAAGCTCAAGCTATTGGGAATAGATGAATCACCATTATGTCGAATCAGGGACCTCCTGAGAGGGCGGAAATTCGCGGTAAAGCTTCTGGGAAACTATCCACATGGTACCCGGCCTCCAGTGTTGCTCCTCAATGTTCAGCCCTCGTTCTACTTGGGCTTCCTGGTCAATATAAACGATCTCTCAACATGCGTGGACTTGCAGTACTTACTCTATGCGGATGACCTGACGATGTGGCGACTATAAGGTCCTGACACAGACAAGAAACCCCTGCAGGACGCTCTCTACAGGCTGACTCATTAATCCAGTACTTTGGCCCTCCCGACGAACTTGGAAAAGTTCCCTGCAATGCGCATAAGTCAAGTACAGTCAGCGCCAGACTACAAACTCCCTGCTACCCTGATGAGAAGGACAGTCTGTGAGTGTGATCTCGGAGTGGTACTGTCATACAGAGAGAGTATTTGCCTCAGCATAGAGAATCCTTGGAGAAGTCCACCGTTCCTTCGGAAAACCATCTCATGACGCTTCTTGGCTGATATACACCACGTGTGTTAGACCTCAGCTGGAGTTTGGCGCTGCGGCCGCATATCCGTTCACAGCTGCCGATTCAGTCAGGTTTGAAAGAGTTAAGAGAGCTGCCACTCGTCCCATAGCGGGTCTGCGCGTGACTGACTACGAAGGTCTCATTGCAAGCAACCGGGCTGTTCCTAGAAATCTATCGGAGGATACGAGGTTACCTCATTTGCTTCCGGCACATTATCCTAGGCGATCTAGGATCAGAACCACAAGCTATCTTCCAACTGCGTGGACCTTGTCGTACGCGGGGACACCCACTGACATTCTTGAACTTGGAGTCTATTGGTTGGCCGCTGATACACCTGTCCCGAAGAGTCGCCAACATTTGGAACTCACTCCAAGCGGAAGTAGTGGAGACGGCGCACGACCCAAACTTTGGGCGAAAACTAGACGGCTTTCTGAGTGATAAATGGTGTTATTCTCTTTCTTGAGACCACGTCCAAGAGCAGTCGTTACGAGGCTTACACGGGAGGTTTCCCTCTGCATCTAATCCTGAAGAACGAGCAGTGTTGGGGGCCAGGGAAACTCTCCGACAACACAACAATCTGGACTCTTTATTGGTCTCGGCAACTTTCGTCCTGTGGAAACTGAACTGAACTGAACTGAACTGACCTGTGTCGTGTAAGTGCCGCGCGGTTTGAATTCATAGTGCTCTCGTCTTTGAATTAAGTTTTTGAATAGTTTTCTGAATTAACCCAGTTTAATTCACAATACTGAGCGTATCATAATTGCATTTAAGGTGCGCTTTATCCGGAGAATATTTTTATTCTCCTTGTAGCACTGCCGAGTAGTGTTCGGTGTTTTTTTGAGGCGATCTTTTCTCGCTTCTAGTCTTTCTTTTTGTTTTTGCTTTTTGTGTTAGCGGGATTTACCTGCTATTGTCAGAGTGCGTATTTTGTGTTTGGGTAAAGAGCACTTGAGTTGTATTTACCCTCGTTTTTGCGGTTTTCGGTATGACACGCGTTTCCGACCCGTGTCTAGCACCCAAGTGCGGAAAACGAGTGGTTAACGGTATAGAATGCGAGATATGCAAGAGATGGGCCCACCCAAGGTGTTCAGGGATAGCAAAGGACATTTATGTCCTTTATAAACAGAACCCATGGGCTGAATGGGTCTGTGCCCCCTGCAAGGAGGCGGCCAGTCTGGCCTTTAAACTGCAGGACCAACGTCCACCAAGTAGTACCTCGATTGTAAGCCCCAAACCACCGCAAGCAGGTTGTAGTAGGTCGTTTGCGGAAGTAGTATCAGCACCCGAGAGGACGATCATCCGAGCGAATGAACCAGTTCCGAAGGCTTGCCAGGCGGTCGTTGCCTCCACTCCTTTGAAGCAGACCGACGAGGGCCAGTGGACGGAGCAGAAGCCGAGAAGAGAGAGGCAGGTCAAAAAGAAGGGAGACTGTAATAGAGCGAAAGATGGGTTGGCTAGGGTGGATGACCCTGCCCATCTGGTACTAGAAAACAAGGTGAAGGACCTGCAGAGGCAGGTCTTGTCGATGGGCAGGGTCTCAAGCCACAGGCTTCTGATCCTAAACCGGGAAGAACCCTTTATAAGGGAATCGAAGGCCAGGAGAGACATTGACAGGAGGAGGGTCTGCGACATACTGCGAATCGCAGGTGTTCCGTACCCGCCTACTCTAAGAAGGGTGCACAGAGTGGGGACATGGAAGTCACCACTGGGGAACAAAGGCGAACTTCGTGCGAGACCAATACTGGTGGAGTTCGCTGATGAGGCTACCCGGGATAGACTGTTGGCGAGGGCAGCGGTAGTAGCTCAGATTACAAAGGGCAGATACCAGATAGTGCCGGACGAACATAGGGTAAGGCCTGGTGGTCTAGCCCCAAGAGGTATCCTTGCTCGACCAGCCAGGGCGCTGGTGAGAAATATAAAAGTTCAGCGGAATGCCGTACTCGGCTCTCAGGCACCGACCCTGGCAATAGTAAAGAAGCCACGTGCGGGGTCGCAAATAGTTGTAATCGAAGATGCGCTGGAAGACGAAAATTGGCAGTGCTGCCCGAAGATAGATGACAGCGTGATCCCTGCCAGGCTGGATGTTGTGGCCACTCCTATAGAGATGGATTGGGAGTCGTCAGAAATTCTGGACCATCAGCCGGCTTCATGCACCCCAGTGGGGACATCCGAAGCAAAAAACGTGCCATCATCTCAGGCGTTGCGCCTGAGAAACAGTCAGGAATGAATGAAAATAGACACCTAGGCGACGGAGCAAACGCGGTGGTGTTATATACTAACGCGTGTAGTATTAGAAACAAATGGGCGGAACTTGCCAAAACCGCTGACGAACAGAAAGCATCAATAGTTGCCGTCACGGAAACGTGGCTTTCTGAAGAAGACCATGTGCCAGGCCTAATAAGTAACAGTTTTGCAGCCTACAGGCAGGATCGGGAACAAGATTGCCTTGGTGGTGGAGTAGCCATCCTCGTTAGGTCAGGTGCAAACCACCTTGAGTCCCAGACCAAGATGTGCACTCGCAATATCCAGCTATGCGCCGTTGCGATCATCCTTCCAGGCAGAAGTGTTAACGTCGTCTGTGTCTACAGGGCACCAAGCACAAACCACGAAGAGGACGTTTGTTTGCTGCGGACGTTGACTGAACTAGTTAAGGACGCACAAAAGACCCTCATAGTGGGTGACTTCAATCTTCCGCACATCGACTGGGTGGCTGAGGTCTGCGTGCCGGGATCGGAGGAGCAAAGCTACTTAGAATGGCTGCATGACAATGCGTTGCATCAGCATATTAGGGAGAATACCAGATATAGGACTGGATGCGTTCCATCCCTGCTGGATCTAGCTATAACGAACTTCCCCAACGATGTGGCTGGACTGCATTATTGTGCACCGCTGGGAAAGAGTGACCACGTGTGTCAAAATAGTTCTATGCATGCGGCAACCGAAGGTACCCTTAAGGCTGATTAGGAATTTCGGTAGTATGGACATAGATAGGCTTCGTAATAGGGCGATGGGTTTGACCTGGGACGCACCAGAGGAGGCTACTGTGGAGGAGCGCTGGCAGGCCATAAAAGGATCCCTGACTGCCCTACAGGAAGAGTTCGCACCCCTAAAACGAAGGAGTGGGGAGGGCAAGCCCATGTGGTGGAAGGCTGCAATAGCCAAGGCCATCAGACGTAGAAACCGCTATTGGAACCAGTACAAAGCTTCGGGCAGCCAGCTAGCCTGGAATCGCTATACGAAGCTGAGAAACGAGACTGTAAGCCTTTTGAGAACTTCTAAACGGGATTTTGAGCTGAAATTGGCCCAGTCTGTAAGACAACAGCCGAAGAAGTTCTACAGCTATGTACAATCTAAAGGCTCAACAAGAAATGCCGTAGGTCCGCTATCCACTAGAGAATATGGTATTGTCACTGACGACCAGGGCAAAGCAGACGCCCTGGGGGAATACTTTGGTAGTGTACATAGGATAGATAGTGGGGTACTAGTAGATCTGGCGCTGATACATCCTCCTCAGTTAAACGAGCTAGATCTTTCAGAGGAATGCGTGCGTAAGTACCTACAGGAGTTAAACAGCCACAAGTCAGCGGGCCCAGATGGCATTCATCCAGCTATCATCAAGCCGTTGGCGGATATCATAGCTCCATCGGTATGCAGATTGTATAGATCCACGTTGGACCAGGGAAAGCTGCCTCAGGACTGGAAAGTCGCGGCAGTCGTGGCAATACATAAGAGTGGGCCTAAGTCGGATGTGCAGAACTACAGGCCGGTAAGCCTAACTAGCATTCTCTGTAAAGTTCTCGAGAAGATCATCCGTGCCCATATCTGCCAGCACTTACTGCAGCACTCCATGCTAAGCCCGGCGCAGCATGGATTCCTGAAAAATAGATCTTGCCTGACCAATCTCCTGTGCTTCTTAGATGAAGTAACTCGACGACTGGACGAAGGTAAGCATGTTGAGGTATGTTACCTCGACTTTAGCAAGGCGTTCGACTCCGTTAATCATCGTCTTTTGCTATGCAAGATGGAGACTTTCGGGATAGGTGGGCCAGTATATAGGTGGCTGGAGGACTTCCTCTCCCACAGGACGCTTTATGTTAAAGTGGGGGACAGGTGCTCCAGTTTGGTGAACGTCACCAGTGGTGTACCTCAGGGATCCGTCCTAGGCCCGGTCCTATTCTTGTTATTTATTAATGACCTAGCATCCACTCTTCAATCGCCCAGCTTTATTTTTGCGGATGATGTGAAGATTGTTGGATCAATGGGTAGGGCGGACTTGGGCAGGGAAATAGGCACCGTCCTAAACTGGGCATACAAATGGGACTTACCCCTGAACGCTCAAA
This sequence comes from Fasciola hepatica, assembly GCA_948099385.1. Classification (NCBI taxonomy): domain Eukaryota; kingdom Metazoa; phylum Platyhelminthes; class Trematoda; order Plagiorchiida; family Fasciolidae; genus Fasciola; species Fasciola hepatica. Next base: position 6,720,754 of record CANUEZ040000053.1, read on the forward strand.
AAAGCCACCTGTTGTCAAGGGCAACAGAGAGCCTAACTGTCGCTCATGATCAAGGGCTGTTCACCGTAGAGGCAGCCAGTAGGGTTAAAGACCTGGGGATCATCATGAAAAGTGACTTCAAATGGTCGGAGCAGTGCAACGCGGCTGCGCATAAGGCTCGTGGGGAGCTCTTTAGACTGCGATCGGCTTTGTCTTGCCGGAAGCCGGAGGTATTCGTACCTATTTACATGGCTATAGTACGACCTCACTTAGAAGGTAGTGTGCAGGCTTGGTCACCCTTCTACAAAAAGGATGCCGCCTGCCTAGAGAAAGTCCAACGTCTCGCCACGCGGATGGTTGAAGGGCAGAGGGGTAAGACTTACGAGCAGAGACTCTGTGACCTGAATCTCTTCTCGTTGGAAAGGAGGAGAAGTCGAGGAGATCTCATAGAAACGTTCAAGGTAATGAAGGGCTTTTCTGGCCTCAGACCAGATAGTCTATTCCAATTGGCCGTAGACTCCAGAACAAGGGGACACGAAAAGAAGTTGATAAAAGCCAGATCTAGGTTGATGGCTAGATCGCACTTCTTCAGCAACAGGGTTGTGAACAGTTGGAACGGTCTGCCTGGTGAAATGGTAGATCTGCAGACAGTCCAATCCTTCAAATGTGCCCTTGATCGCAAGTGGTACGAGATCTTTCCTTGTAGTGAGCCTTAAGAATATCAACTAGATGGATGACGGGAAGCACTGTGGTCCTTCTGAAGTATGTTTTAGCAGACTTTTTCCCTCATTGCATACTGTCTCAGTGAACGCTCACGATGCATAATGTCTCTCGCAGTTGATGTGCGATGAGGTTTTCCGTTTCCCTCTCATTTTTAGCGGGCATTCGACGAAATACACTCGGCAGTGGTGGGTGCATAACTGGTGTGCATACCATCGAAGGAATTCTGGACGCTCGATTGGCCGTGGCCATTACCTGTCCTGTGCAGACTGAACTGAACTGAACTGACCTGACCCTCGAGTGCTGCGCTACGCCGTTACTTGGCGCTGCGTGGGGTCGTTATTCGTGGGACGGAAAGAAATCAGAAGGGCAACAAAAACTTCCCGGAGTACCTTGGAAAACCTTTTAGGCTGCAGCTCTCAGTCGGATCATCAGAATAACCGAACTCATCGTGCCGTGGAATTCAGGTTGTCTCGATCAATTTTGCTCTTATGAGCAAAATTGGGGCTGCCCCATGGGGCAAACTTGGGCCAACGGTAGCGCTGCCCCAAGTTTTTCAATGGTAAACTTGGGGCAGCCCCAAGTTTGCCCCATGCGTGCCCCATGGGGCAAACTTGGGGTGTGCTACTTGGGTTTTAAGTCAGCCCTCAACCTTCAGTCTTCTTGGAAGAAGTCAGAAGGAAAAATCCCATTCTTCACATTGGTTTTGAAGGTTTGCGCCCGAGCCCAAGCCCACTTCCAGTTGCGAGTCTGCAACGGGGGCCCGACCGGGTTTCGACCGGGCCACCCAGCCGTAACCCGGCTGGACTAGGAACGGGCTCCGGCTGGGTTCGCTTCGTTTGTCAGGTATGCTACCTTTGCCCGCCATAATACGGCAAACGAATCTTTAGCATCCTCCTAAGCCCTAGTAGCAAGTCGGTTCCGGGCCGGATCCGGACCGGTTCCAGTAGCTTGCCGGACGCTTTACGGAAAAGTGCCGGTAGCTTGCCGGCCATGTTACCGGTGGGGTGCGGGTACCGGAAGGGCATACCGAAATCGGCTTACGATTTCAATCCACTTTTAAATTTAAACCCGATTTTCGAAATCGCACACGCACCTCCAACGATCATGCAATTCTAGCTTGTCCGAAATTTACGCAAGTAGTCAACTGATCGATTAAGTTACCTACGTGAACAGTCTTATCTCCACATACTTTGCAAACGCAATTTTATAATTGCCTGCTACTGCATTCCGAAAGCTCGTTCACGCTCCACTCTCCCATTGCATTCCCAAAGCAATGCTTACCTGAGGACGGCATGATCTAACGTCTCACAACGGCCAGTACAGCCTAAATGGGACTTATTCCAGAATGCTGAACCTTAGACATTTCAAAACGAATAAATTGTACGAAGTAAAAACTTTATATAGTAGGTATATTTACAATCTGACTTTACTGAACAAACTTCTTCCCATCAAGTTGTTTCGCGCCGAGATCTGCAAAGGATAACAAAAGTGTGACTCATAGAAATAAGATGAATTGTGGAACGAAAAAAATATGTGTAGATATGGATAATCATATACATACAAATATATGACTGTAGTTATATATATACTACCGAATCCGAAACGGTATTTAGCTAACTAAAGTGAATCATGACATTCGTTATCGTCGTCTGTGTAAATGAAAAAAGACTTACCATGGGACCACGAATGCGTGATCAGTGAACGTACCTGGCGGTTTTGCGTCCTAAGCCGCGATCTCTTGCGTCGGTAAACCATCGTTTCATCGTACGCTCGATCTCCGGCGTAGAAGACTCCCGGAAACGAGTGGTAGATTTTATGGCATCTGTAAATAAACAGTAGCTACATTACATTAGACTGACCAATGACGGCGTTAGGAAACTCGAAACTTCCCACTGCAATTTTCCCAGCTGTTCCGGTCCAATTGCACGTGAGTGCCAGATTCTCCCCGATCAAAGATGCAAGCATTCGGCGGATACTTGATCCAAGATCGGTGCATAGATGACGCTTGAGTGCGTTGACCCTATAATATGATGCGGAATTATTCTGTCAATTACAGTGCCCGTAAAGTTGTCCAGTACCGTAAGATCTTCTAGTTTCAGAAGATTGTTTATACTGTTGGCCTGTGAAGGCCCGTAGGCCGTGATACTTGTCGCATCCAGGCGACAAATTATGCCGTCGAGTTTGGCGATCATCAACGCCATGTTGTTGCGAATGCCACTTAGGTTTGATAGCATACGTTCAAAGTAGTCTGGTAATCGTAGTAGCTGATAATGAGAAAGCTACCTTGCCACTTCTTGGCGTAAGCGGGCATATGCTGTGGAGATAATGGCGTTGTTGCAAGTTGTGTTGTGCTAATTGCAATATAGGAGTGTTAGTAAGTATTACGCAACATACCTGGGACTGGCCACGTTTGACGATGTGGCATCTTCCGTGGACCTCCTCTGAGACTTCAATATCGGTGGACTATAAGTAATATGAAATGAGAAGTTCGCACTGGACTCACCTCGGTGATGAGTGGCCGAGAACCATGGAATCACCGGGGGAGTCTGGGAACTGTATCGGAGACTCCCTTCGAATCCTCTACGACAGGGGTATCTCGATAGTACTGTTGTAAGGTTGATTAGACCTTACTTCGCGGTTTCCTTAGTAAACGCGTGCTTTGGTCCTTTGTGCTGCGTGGACCACCTGCACGTTACTCTAATGTGCGGCACTGCACAAATATGTTAACCAGAACAGTATTCTCCACGACCCGTGAGAACGAGAAGGCGATTGGGAGAGATAGTGGTTAGCGTGTATTTGGGAGCGTGCGTGAGAGCGTGCGCAAGAGCAACGGTCAAATGGCCATCGCGCTTGGCAGTCAGCGTTCAGTTAAACAATAAACGTGGTAAAATTATGAACGAAGGTGGCAACCGCTACAGGGGCCTCCTCCTAGAAGTCCGCCGGAGTTGGGCTCCGATCGTGATGGTAAGCCGGAATTATTGGTTGTCCAGGAACTCCTCATACCTTGTCCGTTATATTGTTGGTGACGTCGAACCACTGCTGATGAGTTTACCGGTGCCTGCACTCTCGAGGTCCGATGTGTGTAGGTCCAACTGTGTTTTGGCGCCCACGTGTCTCATACGAATGCAAGCCGGAAAATGCCTCGTCAGGTCCATCCAAAAAGGCGTCCAGTTGCCGTCACCAGTGCCAGACTGACCAATCGTCCCGTTGTCCAGTGAGCGATTGGCTCCTTGAACGTGCACGGGAGTCAGCCAGGCTACGGATGAAGCCAACGTGACTGTGTAGATCCGTCTGAGAGAGGGCAAGGTAAACTGGAACAAAACAGCGCCTGAGGGCGCCGGCGGATGTTGGACCGTAATAGCAACACACACGATGTTCGGTGTTGTTGGAGTCGCTAGGAGACCGAAAGAAAATGAAATCATAACTACCGATTGTAATTTCACGGGTCTGTTGTTTGGTAAATCCATGGCGAACTTCCCAACTTATTGCTAACAGTCGGTTGTAAAAATCGTCACGAAATCGGCGAAGCGGACGGGATTTTGTAGTTGGCGACCGCGACGGCTACTTCGCGTTGCGGGTACGGTTGGAGAATCTGATGGACTAGCTGCCGAGTCCTCACTAGGCGTAATTGGGGGTGGTTCGAGTGGTAACTCGCTCGATGCAGGTGACTGAACGGCTTGAGTAGGTGTAAATTGGCCGAGCGGCTCGCACTCCATGACGGCAGGCTTGAGACGGTCGATAGATACGGTGTCGTATCGTCCGCTGATATCTATGACAAATGTCTTTGCCCTACGTTTTATCACCCGAAACGGGCCAATGTATGGCGCTTGGAGTGGTGATCGAACGCCATCGACGCGAAGGAATACGTGAGTAGCGGTTCCTAACGCAGTTGGGACATAACTTGTAGACTGGTTCACGCGGCGGACTGGCCTTGAGCACTCGCATGTGCTGCTCAAGGCGCTGAGCATAGTCACCGTAGTCGAAAGTCACGGTTGGTGAGGGGGCTACCAACTCCTCAGGCAGACGAAGTGTAAAGCCATATACTAGTACGGCCGGTGTTGTGTAACTCCTCCTTAACGGTACTACGCAGGCTTAAGAGTGCTAATGGTAGTGTTTCACTCCAAACGGGGTTACCGTTTGCTCGGAGGGCGGCTTTTAATTGCCGGTGGAAACGCTCAACCATACCATTGGCCTGAGGGTGGTAAGCTGTCGTCTTAACGTGTTGGCAACCGAGCGTAGCGAGTAGGCTGCCGAAAGCGCCGTCAAAGTGTGGACCGCAATCGGTGGTCACTATTGCTGGGCAACCGAAATGACTAACCCAACCGGTCAGGAAAGCTTTCGCGGCCTCTTCCGACGTGGGACGAGGGATAGGGATGGCCTGCGGCCAGTGAGTAAAACGATCCACGCATGTGAGTATGTAAACGTACCCAAGCGAAGGCGGGAGTGGTCCTACGAGGTCGACGTGCACATGATGAAAACGTGTTTCAGGTTCTGGGAACCTGGCTAACGCCGCCTTAGTGTGCCTATGGGTCTTAACACGTTGACACTGCAGACAAGCACGAGGCAATTGACGGACATCTCGTTTGACATTGTGCCAAACAAAACGCTCAGTTATCAGTTTCACCGAGGCAGTCACGCCCGGATGAGCCAGATTATGGAGTGTCAGGAACGTAGGATAACGGTGGGCAGCAGGAACTACTGGCCTAGGGCGACCTTGCGACACATCGCACACGATGGTATTCCGGGAAGCTGGGATAGGCACTGTGGTTAAACTCAAAGAACCGTTTTGCCGAAGTTGTTCGATGTCAGGGTCCATAGTTTGAGCCTGTGCCATTGCGTCCAAGTTGATGATAGGCGTTTGTGACAGACTTAGTTGATATACGCGCGATAAGGCGTCTGCGACGGGATTAAGTACCCCAGAGACGTGTCGTATGTCCACAGTAAACTGTGAGACAAAGTCTAAGTGGCGAATCTCGCGTGGTGAGTATCGATCCGAAGCTGACTTTAGTGCGTAAACCAAAGGCTTGTGGTCTGTAAACACCGTGAACGAACGGCCTTCGAGTGCATGTCGAAAATGACGGATTCCCAAGTAGATGGCTAATAACTCTCTACCGAACGCGCTGTACCTTGATTCCGCGGGTTGTAGGCGCTTGGAGAAGAATGCTAAAGGTTGCCAAGAGTCATCTACGAACTGTTGCAGTACTGCTCCAACCGCTGTGTCCGAGGCATCCGTCACTACCGAAATAGGAGCCAAAGGGTCGGGGTGTGTAAGGAGTGCTGTGTTGGCGACAGCATCTTTGACCAAGGCGAATACGGCTTGTGCCGTGTCGGGAAACACGAACTTCCGCTTACCTCCGCGCAACAGGTCGGTGAGGGGTTGCATCATTTCCGCACAGTGAGGAATAAATCGGCGGTAGAAATTCACCAGGCCGGAAAACTGACGCAACTGGCGAAAAGATTGGGGTTCAGGGTAGTCGCGAATAGCGGAAACTTTATCTGACAGGGCGAATACCCGAGGATGAAATAGAATGTCCTATGAAGGTGATATCAGACCGGCCTAATTCGCATTTCGCGATATTGATCGTAACGCCGTGCTGGCTAAGGCGTTCGAAAAGTGCTCGTAAGTGTGTAGCGTGCTCTTGCTCTGAAGAACTCGCCACCAAAATATCATCCAGGTATACGTGGACATTTTCCAAACCACGAGTTGCCTCGTGCATGAACCTTTGAAAGGTCTGGGCTGCATTGCTGAGTCCAAACGGCATTCGCAGAAACTCGAACAGCCCGAAAGGTGTAGTTACGGCAGTTTTAGGGATATCGGCCTCTGCTACCGGGATCTGGTTGAACGCACGAACCAAATCGATACGGCTGAAGACGGAGCAACCTGATAAAGACGAAGTAAGATCCTGTATATGGGGAATCGGGTATCGGTCAGGGACGGTGACTTTGTTAAGCGCTCTGTAATCACCACAGGGTCGCCAGTCGCCACTAGACTTAGGGACCATATGAAGGGGGGAAGCCCAAGGGCTACTAGAAGGGCGTATTATACCCAGTTCTAGCATATGTTCGAATTCAGCCTGTGCAACACGAAGCCTGTCTGGCGCTAACCGACGCGGCCTACTGAACACTGGGGGTCCCTTAGTATCGATATGGTGAGTGACTTTGGTGGTCACTGCTGGGAGAGCCCCGGCCTGCCGAAACATGGCCGGGTAGGCGGCGATGAGTTCGCCATAAGGTTGATGTGCCGGTGGTTGAACGTAAAAGGGCGTGACGTGATTCACTCGCGAATTATGACCCGCAACAGCGAGAGTGGTCTGACGATCCACCACTCTGCGGCGCCGTGCATCAACTAACAAGTCAAAGTGCTGCAGGAAGTCAATGCCCAGAATTGGGTACGAGACGTCGGCGATGATGAATACCCAACGAAAATTACGCTTTAAACCCAAGTTTAAGGTAAGCGACCGCTGGCCAAACGTTGGGATGGCCGTGCCATTGGCAGCGCGTAGTGTTTGGGCCTGCGGTGTGCTATTGTCGTCTTTCTGTCGGGGGAGGACGCTCACTTCGGCACCGGTATCTACAAGGAATAGGTTATTTGAAATGATGTCCCTTACGTTCAAAAGACGACTATTGGTGTGATACCCGGCTTCGTGGGTCGCCACCACGGGCCGGGGGTTTAGTTTCCCTGATGAGCACCGGGAAACGTACACCCTGGTTCGCATCGTTTGGCTCCCTCACCGAAGCGACTGTGGTATTTACAATACCCTTCTTTTGAAGAACCGACGAAACGTCGTCGCAATGACGGACTATGGAGCCTAGGTGAGCGTGCGCGGTGCCGCTCCTGTGACCCACTTCTAACTGCTAGGCGTTGCAGGCTCGCGTCAATTCTAGACAAAACAGACGCGAGTTCGTTAGATGTTGGCAAGGCAAGCACCGTTGCGACGGAGGGCCTGGTTACTCCAGCTACAGCGGGGTTGTATCGTGACATAATGTCATCAGCTATCGCTGCAGTTTCCTCTAGCGAGCATTTGCGCGTGGCACTTAGTAAAACTGGAATGTTATGCGGCAAACGCTGCAGCCAAAGTTCCCTCAAGAGCGGGTCCTCGCCTATTTTCGGTCCTCTCAAGCGCTGCATCTCACGCAGCAGTTCGGAGGGCTTCCTACTTCCGAGCTCAACGTTTTGAAGTTATTGCATACGCTGGTCTTGCGTTGGGGTCATGCGGGCAATGACGGCCTCCTTTAAAGCCTCATAGCTTCGGGAAGAGATTATTACGTCCCTTACTTGCATTGTGACCTCTGGCGGGAGGCGGCCTGCTACCCACCTGAAACGGCTGGCGTCGCTGGTTATACGGCAGTTTTCGAATTTTAACTCGACCAGCGTGAACCAGAGTTCTGAATCAGCAGATGTGAATGCCGGTATGTGCAGCATGATCGCCTCAACGGTGAGGTCTGAGCAGGGTCCCCTTTCAGTAGACATAGCGATTGCTTTATCGAACACAGACGGGAAAAGAAACCAACGATCAATGGGACACTATAATCTTCGCGAGAAAAGAACAAAAATCACAACGAACTAGACATCAACAATATGTATGGCAAACCGACCAAAAAAAAATCAACAGATAGGGAAACAATAAAACACAAAAACGTACGCAGACGGGACCTTCAACGGTAGAAAACAAGGAAACTCACGTGACCTGAGGATCACGTCGGGCTCACCAATTGTAAGGTTGATTAGACCTTACTTCGCGGTTTCCTTAGTGAACGCGTGCTTCGGTCCTTTGTGCTGCGTGGACCACCTGCACGTTACTCTAATGTGCGGCACTGCACAAATATGTTAACCAGAACAGTATTCTCCACGACCCGTGAGAACGAGAAGGCGATTGGGAGAGATAGTGGTTAGCGTGTATTTGGGAGCGTGCGTGAGAGCGTGCGCAAGAGCAACGGTCAAATGGCCATCGCGCTTGGCAGTCAGCGTTCAGTTAAACAATAAACGTGGTAAAAGTATGAGCGAAGATGGCAACCGCTACACTGTCATCCGATGACAATGGTACCGGTATTCTAAAAGGAATGTGATAACGTATAACAATGTACCTGCGACGAACGGTGTACCGCTGTGAAAATGGTGCCATGGGCAAGGTATCATCCGTTGACGCCGACATACCAGATTCGGAAATAAAATTCCCTTCAAATTTAATTGCGTCTTTGAGATTATCTGAGAAGAATGCATATAACTGGGAATGTTGCCTGTGGGGTAGATCTCATGAAACTCGTATGCTGGCGCCCTTTCCGGCAAACATCCACCGTCCAGCAACATGCGTTGGTAAGCAGGTCCTGACTTAACTAGTTAAGTCAGGACCTGCTCCTGTATAGGGTCTACAGCCCCTGGTCCTCGTTTCTTGACACGTTGGCGAATATACTCGGCAGCGCGCAAAAGAGCAGAACTCAAAACACTGGAGCGGGACAACGTGTGTATTGGAGGTATGAAACGACGTGCAGACGGTGTACACGGGCGGAGCAAGTAGTGCCACCAAATTCGGTAATTGTTCAGATAAACAAATTTGCTATTCTTTGTAGTCGTGTGTGGTATCGGTAGCATTACAAATCCCAACCTAATAATTTCAGTTTATATCTGTAGGACTTAGTCCTATGCCGCGCTTCATTCCCATTCCATAATGTAAAATTTAAAAAAAAACGGTGAAAGTGATGTCCACTTTGTTTGCACAAAATGCAGGATACACTGGTGGTATTCATGTCATCTTTTACAATTCTTTTTTTTAGTCCTGATAGAGAATGGAAGGAAATTTGCATCGTATAACTAGTCAATGGTTGGTTGGGAGCGGAACGGAATTGTGTTATCGGCCACCCCAGGTTAAAAATAGTGTGGACAACGGACTGTGATATGTAAAGAAAATGAAATGGGTTAGTATCGTTCAAGCTAAACTTCATTTTCAGGAATGTGTAAGCTGTGAAACAATGAAAAAGCAAAATGCACAAATTCATATATACACTGAGTCATTTATTATGTGACAGTCAGAAATGGATAAAGTAATCATAAAGAAGTGTGTACGCGTATAAAACGTGATAATTGTAGTACGTATACGGATTTGGCGTGCGAAACGTACCTTCTATGCTCCCCCAGTTCTCCACAATCTTGCATTTGCGAACCAGCGTGTAATGCGCTTGTCTATTTCGCACAGTGGTTACTTCTCAAGTCTCTAGGAAGAAGTGATTGCATCCACGGTGCATTATTATATGATGGATTTACCTATTGTTGTGTTTGGCTCGTACAGTCATGTGCTCACACACGCACGCATGATCTGCACTCTATGCAATCATGGACGCACGCCTGCAGTCGTGCACACACGTACACAGTTGACGTTTGCCGTGCTCATTCTCGGACAGCACTGACCAATCAGGTCGTATCACGTGTTGCGCGACCTTGCACAACTTAATCCGATTGTACAGTTGTCTTACGCTTCCGATCACACGCATCACTGACTTACACATCTGCATACTTGTTTGCGTTCTCACTTGCTAGCCTGTACCGATGCTTACCGTACGTTGCCACGGGAATTTACGTCTATCCATACGTGTGCTCCTTCCTTTTGTTACCGAGTTTGTGAACGCAACACCTATTATAGCTGAAGTAAATCTTCTCCCACATTTTGTGATTCCCCTTCGTCGTTAGTACTAGATACATGTAACTGCATAAATTACGATAAACACCGGGTTCATCCGGCGTTGAACATCCGTTGCGATGTTCCTAGAGAGTGGTATCCAAACAAGCAGGACATTACATATCCAGCAACATCTTCCTTTTCATGCGAATATTGAACAACCGCACCTCGATGGAAATGGCATGTTTTAGCTGTCAATATTGACATACGTGATACACGTATCATAAATTATTACACAAAACCATGCTATTGCATAACATGTATCGTCACTCACCTTTACACTAAATATATATATATATATATATATATATATATATATATATATATATATAGTATAGTGGTATGCGTAACACGCCTAACAAACCTATAACGGAACCCAACCGGAGCTCGTTTCTAGCCCAGCCGAAGCCCCACCCGGTTACGGCTGGGTTCGCCCAGTGAAAAGCTCGGCCGGGCCCCCGTTGCGAACCCGGCCCGAGCCCAGTCCAAGCCCGCTTCAAACCCAGCCGAGGCCCTCTCCGAACCTGGCTGGTCAACTAATGCCGCATTAACCTAAAACGAAGCCCCATAAGTCACCTAAAGTAACATTTTATATGACGCGACGGTTTTTTGTTGTTGGAAAATATGACTCACCGTGAATGTTTATTTAGATATCGTTAGAAATATACAGGCTGTTGCAGTGTAGAGCACAGCTACCCAATGTAAGCCGACCGTCGATTTAAACAAACCTCTTTGATATCGTAACGCAATTTCTGACAGCCAAACTAGAAAGTATTTATATTTTTGAGTTCTTCAGAAAAACTTATGACAATCTATATAATTTTCTAACATCAAAATCACTGATTAACAAACCCGTCCCAAAACCGTTCCGAGCCCAGCCCATGGAAGGGGCTGTGTGCTACATGGGATGTCCGCTTGCAATTCCGGACCCATGTCATCACGGAGGATCTTCCTCAGACTAATTATGCCGCCACGAACTCGTCGATAGTACTCGGGAAGAGATCAAGAGACTTCAGACAATCCTCATAGCTGGTCCCACGTAAGCCACTGACGAGTCTCGTCGCGAAGCGTTGCACCTTCTCCAGTTTCACTATCTCGCCGGTAGTGCAGGGGTAGGTTGCACCACCATATTCGAGTTTCGGACGAACATGGGAAGCATGCAATATTTGGAAAGCTTCGAGGCTCAGCGGGCCAGATGGTCGATGTATGGTACCGAGAATAGCTCTGGAAGAGGCACAGACCTTATCCGTATGAGCTCGAGTCTTGAGGGATGACGTTAGCATAACCCCAAGGTCTCGTCCGCACGACGATCGCGGTAGTACTTCGTTCCCGATGCGATACTGTGCATCCGATACTCTTCTCCCAGCAGGCACGTACGCTCATTTGGACACATTGATTGGTAGCGCCCAGACACCAGACCATCGTGCTAAGGCATCCCAATCCCTTTGCAGAGCCTCTCTGTCCACATCTGATTTCACGACCCGTCAAAGTTTTATATCATCTGCGTAAACAAGGCAAAGTAACTGGACGACTGACGGCAAGTCATTGATGTAGGCCAGAAGCAGCACCGGTCCAAGAACCGATCCTGATGGACTCCACTTGTTGTAGCACACCAACTTGACTTCGACTGGACAACTCTGACTGAAAACATCCTCCCTTTCAGGAAATCGGCGAGCCAATCAAGCATCGGACTCTGGAGACCAAATGTCCTGAGTTTTTCCAACAGTCGGCCGTGAGGTACTTTGTCAAAAACCTTGCTGAAATCGACGAGAACCACATCTGTGTTGTAGCCGCCCTCCGTAGCCTCTGTCCACCGTTCTCGTGTCAGCAGCAAGTTAGAGATGCACGACCTCTTTGAACGGAAGCCATGCTGGGCGGGGCACAAATACTTGTGTGACTCAAGATACTCCCGGATTCGCGCCGACACTAGCCGTTCCAACACCTTTCCCAAAATGCAGGTTAGGCTCATCGGACGATAGTTTGTGGGTACCTTCCGCGAGCTTCTTTCATACAGTGGACAGAATATCGCTGTCTTCCGTTCGCCAGGCAAAGTACTCGCGCGTAACGATAGATTAAACAGATCGGCCAAAGTTGATGCGAGTTCGTTGGCCAGTGCACGCAATACTGCCGGATGGATGCCATCTGGTCCGGGTGACTGATACACTTTCAGCTTCTTTAGTTCCTTGGCGACCTCATTCGGGAGGAAGGACCAGAGCATAAGGGTAACATCTGTATAAGGCAGTGACGGCGATGGAGTTGACTCTGTCGCGTACAAAGGTGAGTGATAACGCGCAAAGACATCTGCTTTTTAAACGTCTGTTTCAGCAAATGTTTCCCGGTCGACTAAGCGTGGGATAGCCGTGTTGACGCGGGTTCTACGTCCGAAATATGCATAAAGCCGTTTTGGCGCAGTAACGGAGTCTTTAGCAAGCATATTTTCGAAACAACTCTCCGTTATTTTTCCCTTTTCCGTGTAGCTGTCTAGTCTTTGGAATATGTATTTGTATTCTGTACCAGTTTTAATTGATTCTGTTGTGTTGCATAACTTTCCATAACTAGTGGCAAACGCAGAGTTGTCCACCACCAAAAATCGAAATAGTGCCTGCTGCCATAAAGACGACTAGGAAGGACAAAGATGACTAAACAGAAAGTCAGGCATCGTGCGGAAACAAAAACGGTAAGGAAGATGTAGAAGATGAAGGGATACGTTGTGACGCCTGCAAACGGTGATACCATAGGACATGCAGTAAAACAGCTAAGAGAGCATGTGAGATTGATGTGAAACGTACGTACCTGGAGTGGTTCTGCGTAGATTGCCAATCCACAATAATTAGAATAGGTTCAGGCGTATTGAGGGTGGTCGGAGGTGTGGAAACTAGTAACAAGGACTCGCAACCACATTCCGAGGACGAGTGCGCAAGTCCGGGGGAAGAAATAGAAAAGTGAGGCCATCAATTTGAAAGTAAGGCCGAAGACGAACTGGGTAAAAGTAGAGTGAACAAAGGAGTGAAACAAGCTGATTAGGAAACTAACCAGGGACAAACACCAGCCCATCGTGCGAGACACTGAGGTGGCCAAACCTGCTAGCAAATAGAAATTGCTTCTAAAAATCGCCACGAAACTAAAGGGTTATGGTAAATTATTAGAGGACCTACTCGATGACGGGACGAAATTCTGTCAGTGGATCGGAAACCTGAAAAGGGCTAGTGAAATAGACACGGGAAGATACAGAAATGCGGTGATTCACGGAATTCCGGAACCGCATATAAAGGAGAACAGAATAAGGATTAGGGCCATGAGATATCATATTGTGAACTGGCTAAGATGCATTGGTCTGTCTGACCAGGCCACGATAAAGAGAAGCCCGCGGTTAGGAAAATGGAGGGCGGATATATCGGAAAGCGACAGAAGGCCAAAACCCACCTTGCTGGAGTTCACAAACCCAAAACACAGAGACAGGGTGTTTGCCGCCTCGGAACAAACAAGAAGGCTCTCAAACGGTCGGGTCTTCGTCCAGCCGGATGATGCGGCTGGCAAGTATACTACCCATGCAATCTTGAAAGCGAATATAGAGTCTGCTAGTCTGAAATCTTCGAAACTGGCAATAAGACGAGCTATAATACCCGAAGATGAGAGGGTTACAAAGGACACCAGGTGCTCTAACCAGGAAGATGGGAAAAATCGTGCTGAAAGTAGGATACTGAAGGGGAACGCAGAAACTTCTCTCGTAAAGGTTGTGAACAGTGTTGAGGAAAATGAGGTCAGTGAAACTAAAAAAAAAGCGGGGGCGGCTCTCGAGTTTAGGGTTCGGGAGCCTAAAGAAATCCCTGTAAATGCTCTAAGAAGAAAAGGCTGCTAGTTTCCGGGAGCTTGCCTATTATATACACGAATGCCTGTAGCATTCGCAACAAGTGGGATGAATTAGCAGCCACATTGGGCAATGCACAGATCGTTGCACCCGCCGAAACGTGGCTAACACCGCAGGATGTCGTCACTCATGCTTGCGTGGGACGATTCGTGCAGTACAGGAGAGATAGGGACGATGGCAGATTGGGAGACAGAGTGCTGTTGCTGGTTGCCAAGCACTTGTGCGAGCAAGAAGAAATAGAAAAGGGATTACCAAATGTGCAGTGTACAAGCCGTATAGTCAGAACGCAAATAGGTTCTGTGACTCTCCTTTGCGTTTACCAAATCCCATCTTCTACCAGAGTGGATACTGAACTGCTGGCCGTAATTGGCACAGTCAGTAAAAATAAAGCAGCGCTCACCATGGGGGACTTCAACGCCCCAGAAATAGATTGGGAATTGGAGAATGCACCACCGGGGTCTTTCGGAGATGCACTTCTGCAAGTCTCACAAGAAGCGCGCATCCAACATGTGTTAGGGGATAAACCAGAACTCCGCGATACTTGATTTAGTAGTGATGAAGTATGAAGGGGAATTGGGTCTAGTGGTCATCACACCGCCACTAGGGAAGAACGATCACGAGGCTATAAACATCGAACTGGTGGCACGTGAAAGCGTATCGTCGGACAAGTACCGCCGTAAGCTCGGCGGGCTAAAGACCCCGGCGCTAGTGGATGCGGCGGTGAAACTAATTTGGGGGATCACTCATGGCAACGTGAAAAAGAGAAGTGGGACCTTATCAAGGGGAACCTAAAGACACTTTTGCACCGTTAGTGAGGATTACACGAAATGATTTGCCTCCATGGTAGAAGTCCAGGGCGCGGAAAGCACAGGCCAGAAAACACAGCCTGGTGCAAGTTAAGGAAGAGGGAGAGTCATAGGAAACTCGTGGAAAAACTTTGATGATCCAACTGGAGTGCAGACGACAGTACAAAGAAAGGCTAGCGCGAGGGGTAAAACGTAACCCAAAAACATTTTAATGTCCAGTTAAAGTCAACCCTACGGGTTGCAGATAATAATGTTAAGGACTCAAGGGGCGAAAACACTGAAGTAAATGAAAGCAAGGCCAATGCATCGCTCTGCTACTTTGAGGGAGTGCACAGCAACGGTAGTGGTAGGGACGCACCTCGTCTCTCTCTATTCAATGGGACAGGAAAGCCACCCGTCCAAATTGAGGAAGACGACGTTATACGGGAGCTAGCAAGACTAGAACTACTCAAGGAAGCAGGCTCACATTCAATATGTAAACCCTGTTGAAACCATTAGGCAACCTGCTGGCCGAACCTCTTTCACAGCTATTCGAATAGTCCTTGAGAAACTGTCAACTGCCAAGAGACTAGAAGCTGGGACAGGTGGTGCCAATCCACAAGGGTAGGAGAAGAGAACAAGCTTACAACTACAGACCAGTAAGCCTGATATCTACGATGTTGAAGGTCCTGGAAAGGATTCTACGAAATCAAATGATTGCCTTCCTATACGGGAGTGGAGTGATTAGTATATACCAACATGGCTTTATGAAAAAGAGGTCTTGCATGACGAATCTTGTGTGCTTTTTGGATGAAGTTACGAGGAGACTTGACGATGGTAAGAAGGTAGAAGTCTGTTACTTGGACTTCAGGAAAGCCTTTGACTCAGTAAATCATAGGCTGCTAGTGCACAGACTTCGAGCCTGTGGAATCAATCCATCGCTGGGTGACTGGGTAGCCGAGTTTCTCAGAGGAAGGAGATTCTACATAGAGATAGAGGGACGCGGGTCCAGTATGGGTAAGGTTGCCAGTGCAGTCCCACAAGGGTCGGTGCTTGGGCCACTCCTGTTTCTGTTATATATAAACGACTTAGCTCATGAACTGGATTGCCCACACTTCATGTTTGACGACGACCTTAAAATAGTGGGATATCCTAGGGAAAGTGCCCTGCAAGACGTCCTTGATACGGTGTGTCGGTGGTGCACAGAGGGGCAGCTCCGATTCAACACAAACAATCCGGGCAGCTCACCGAGGACAACCCTCAGGTCAACCCGATGGAACTTGGGGACAGAGATATAGATGTATGCTGTATCTCCGAAACACGCATACAAGACCGCACTTCTTTGATAACTCTCCGCACCCCAGATACAACAGTCTCTCGCTTCACTCTTCACGTGTCGGGTGATTCGGTGTCTACAGCTCGTGGCTAGGCTGGCCTTGGGACTACTATGAACATGAAAGCTGAGCGTGCACTGCTAGACTGGATTTCATTCAGCAGCCGTTTATGTGCAGTTTGGTTGAATGGTTCTGTTCGTGTCAACAACAGCAAAGTGAAGCGCGGATGCTTGTTCATCGTGTCTGTGTACGCATCGACTGGCTGCAGTTCCTCTAAGACCAAGGATGAATTCTGTCAGGATTTGTCTCAGCTACTTCGGAGCGCACGTTCAACAGACGTGGTGGTCATTGCTGGGGATTTCAACACCCAAGCTGGCCGTTTGGGAGAAGTCGAAAGGCACATCGAAGGTCCATTTGCCATCCCAGCCGATCGTACCGATAACGACGATCATCTCATTCAGCTCTGTTCTGACCACAAATTGTTTCTGGCGAGTATGAACTTCTGCCATAAGAAACGGCATAGACTCGCATGCCGTCCTCCCTCGTCTTCACAACGTTGGACTGAGATTGACCATATTGTGTTTGGTCACCGCTGGCATGGATCAGTTGAAGATTTTCGTTCATTTTTGTCTACGCCTGTGGACTCAGATCACGCCTCGGTACGTGCCTGCTTCCGTTTACGTCTCACCCGTGGTCGCACCAGCGTAAATGCCACGCGCCCCGCGCGGTTGTTTTTAGACGATAACCAGCGAAACGACTTCCCGACGAAGCTGTCTACGTAGTTTTTGGTGCTGCCAGATGTTCAGGACCCAAACGAACGTTGGCACCAGCTCAAGCAAGCCTTATATGCTGCTTCGAATGCCACCCAGAACTCTGGTTCAAGTCGGTCTCACAAACGGTGGATATGTTCGACATTAGTTATTCTGTTGGATGCTCGCAGATCCGTCCCTCCGGATGCCACTTTCAATGAAGTGCGCAAATCCCTGAGACGCTAACTGTCTATGAGCCTAAAAAATAACCGTGTGCAGTGATGGAGTGCGAAATGTAGGGAAAGAGAAAAGGCTGCGTCCATTGGCAATGCTCGCAACCTTTTCCGTTTGATTAGAGGTACCGGTCCACGGAAGCCCGGTGAAAGTGGGTTAATTCGGGAATCCGATGGCCCACTGATTCACTCTCAGGGAGGTCGTCTGGGACGGAGCACTTTAAGGAACAATTCAATTGGCCCACTTCAACTTTGGACCTTCTAAATATACCTGCCAGCGAAACAATGCAGGTGGATATCAGTCCTCCATCAGAGATGGAGATCAGACGGGAGATGGGTTACTTGAAAAAGCACAAAGCCGCTGGACCGGATGTGTTGTCTCCATATTTTTTCAAGGATGGAGGCAAAACTTTGGTTTCGGAGTTAACAAAACTCCTCCGTATCATCTGGGATAGCGAGCAGATTTCGAGGGAATGATGTGAATCGGTGGTTGTGCTTTTTACAAGAAAGATGACAGGTCCTCTTGTGAAAACCACAGAGGAGTTAGCTTGTTAAGTATCGCATCTAAACTGCCCATCGGTCTTATTCTCGACCGATTATCCAGTACCCGCGAAATGTGTACGCATGAAAATCACACCGGTTTCAGACCCGGTCGTGGTCGTATCGACCACATCTTTGCTCTTCGGCGAATCTTAGAGCACAGACAAATCTTTCGTAGACCCACAATCTGTGTCTTTTTTGATCTGAAAGCGGCGTTCGACTCAGTCGACCGCACAGTTCTCTGGTGCTGCCTCTCATTGAAAGGTGTGCCAGAGAAGTTTATTTCTCTTTTCCAATGTTTGTATGCGAACAGACGAAACCGAGTTCGTGCTCACGGCGATCTGTCCCCCGAGTTCACCATGGAAAGTGGTGTTCCTCAAGGCTGCTCTCTTTCACTCTTTTTCAATTTTGTAGTTGAATTGGTTCTTGAGATAGCCCTATCTTCGTGTGAGAATAGCGGCGTCGATCTTTGCTCAGGCAGTAAACTGTATGACTTGGAATATGCGGACGATATTGTTCTTCTGAGTGAAGATCGAGGTAAGTTGCAAGCTCTGAGATAGCCTAAACAAAAGTGTAGCAATGTTTGGGATGCGTTTTGCAACTTCAAAGTGTAAAATGCTGCTGCAAAACTGGGTTGGCTCAACATCAAACCTTGCGTTGGCAGGGGAAGCTCTGGCTGAAGTGGATAAATTTTGTTATCTGGGCAGTTATATTTCACCAGGTGGACACATATCGGATAAAGTGTCATGGCGTATACAGAAGGCACGTTTGGCTTTTGCCAACGTCTGTCATCTGGCGTTGGCGTAACACCCGATTGTCTGTCTATGGTAGAGTGTACACTGCGGTGGTTAGGTCGCCCTAAGTCGTTCGGGATTATGAGGGGCTTCTGGGACTTAGGAGAACTTCAGTTGCTCACGAGAAACACAGATGAAAGGCTCAGGGGACACGATCTCAAGCTTGCGTAACACCGTTGAAATAGAGTAGTTAGGGCAGGTTTCTTCTCCCAACGAGGAATAAACTTCCGTCCTCGATGGTGGAGACCTGGACGGTCGCTGATTCCAAGAGAAAGTTAGATGCCCATTAGGGCAGCTTGTTTGAAGACCTAGTGTAGAATAGCAGACTAACTCATGACCCCCTGAGTAACAGGACACGTAGTGCTTGAAGCTACAACAAAAAGGGTTTCAACCGGAAACAAGGGATCTGGGCCGGGCATTGATGTATAGAAGACGTTCGAGAGCGGCTGGTAAACGTGTCTCCTATTGGGTCCAACAGCGAAATACCAACGTTATCCCCTCTATCGGACGAATAGAGAAGACGCAATTCGGTTTACAGATGCAAGGTGTATTCTATATATCGTGGCACCGAAACAGTACCGATACGAGAGATACACCGAACGGAAGACGAAACGCAACGGCTGTGCAGAAAGCGAACCGCGAGCGCGTACAATCGGTGAACGACCGAAAGTGAAAGTGATTGAAAACGAGGTCGACGGAAACCTCGGAAAAGTCAGTCCAGTAAAATGTACGCAACCGGACAACACTATGAGGTCGATGTCAAACGTCGGAAAAGATCGTAGAGAAAATAAATCCAAAATGGTGTCCAGAAAACAGTCATTTTCTCAGCACGATCGAGGTCACTACAGATGCTCGGGTGCGGATAATGCTGATATCAAACTTCTCTCGCTAACCTATAAATGTAAATTCAAACCCATTTTCATAGGCTAACCCGGCAAAATTGACTATACCTATTTTCACACCTGTTTTCCACACTCTGGCATGACGCTGTAAGGTTGGTCAGACCTTACTTTGCGGTTTCCTTAGTAAACGCGTGCTTCGGTCCTTTGTGCTGCGTGGACCACCTGCACGTTACTCTAATGTGCGGCACTGTACAAATATGTTAACCAGAACAGTATTCTCCACGACCCGTGAGAACGAGAAGGCGATTGGGAGAGATAGTGGTTAGCGTGTATTTGGGAGCGTGCGCAAGAGCAACGGTCAAATGGCCATCGCGCTTGGCAGTCAGCGTTCAGTTAAACAATAAACGTGGTAAAAGTATGAGCGAAGATGGCCACCGCTACAACGTCACGGCGGACCAAAACGCCCATGACCGCGCACACAGCCCAATCGCTGCGACACGCGAGGCACGACCACATGGGAAGGAACTGTTGTAAGTCGAAACACAAATCAGCTGAACACTTTCGACAAAGTACCACACGACCGTCTATTAGGGAAGCTCAAGGCTCTCGATGTTGTAGATCCCTTGATTCTGTGGATCGAAGACTTCCTGAAAGGGAGGACCTTTGTAGTGTGAGTGGCACAGCCAATGTCAACATGGCAAGTGTCTACCAGTGGTGTTACACAAGGGTCAGTTCTAGGCCCGCTCCTCTTCCTGGCCTATATCAATGACCTACGAGCAATCATTCAGTCGCCGTGTCTCATCTATGCAGACGACCTTAAGATCTGGCGTACGACCACATCAAATGCAGATGAGCTTGTTTTTCAGGAAGATATTAAAGCCCTTGAAAGATGATCTGATCTGTGGTCACTGCGAGTCAACATCAACAAATGAGCACATGCGAGAAAGGGTACGGTCCAGTAATGGGATGTACTACGTACACGAGGTACACGTTCACCGTTTTGCCTGCGAAAAAGGTTTAGGAGTGATGGTGACGTCATCACTGAAAACGAAGAATAACACCGACGAGGTTTGTGTGTCCGCGTGGAGTATCTTTGGGCCGAATACTCGATCATTCGGCCATCTCTCACTCAACGCCTTCAAGGTACTCTATACATCCCATGTACGACCTAGATTGAAATACGGGGGACCAGCTTTTTTTCCTTGTACGGCGGAAGTAGTGATAAAGTTGGAGTGAGTGCAGAGAGGCGCAACCCACCTTGTTGAAGGTAACGGAGGGCGACTGTAGATTACTGAGTTGTCTGCAGTGGCATGTCGGAGAGTCCGAGGAGGTTTGATCTTCATCAGGCGTATCATCCTAAGTGACTTTGGCGCAGACCTACGTGCAGAGCTCCCTCTTCGCGAACATGACCGCACGAGGGGACATCCGCTAACTCTAAAGAAGCTGCAGTCGGTGGGCCTACCACTGGTGTACCGTCTATCTTAGAGGGTAATCAATTTATGGAACGCGCTGCTAGCTGAAGTGGTGGAAGAGCCCAATGTCTTATTGTTCAAGCGACTACTGGACGTATTTCTGAAGAGGTGGTGGCTTGAGACTCGCGCCTGAGTCTGCGTCGCTGAACTGTGGCGAAGAGGCTTGCACGGGGGAGATACCCATTGCCTCTGTTATGCAGAATGAATAAAGAATGAAAGCTCGGTCTTAGGCCTATTGCTATTCCTGGCGTTCATCGACGACTTTCCACAAGAACTGATGTGCCCCTGTCTGATCTATGCTGACGATCTCAAAATCTGGCGTGTGATTAAAACTGCAGCGGATCACGAGGCACTACAAGCGGGTTGGAATACCCTAACGCGGTGGTCCAACGTGCGGGCTCTACCAGTCAATGTCCAATAATACGCTCAGCTGCAGCTAGGGAGCCTGAAGACACCTACTTGTTCCAAGGAGTGACTCTTCGAGTGTCCATCGGTTAAAGAGACTTGGGAATGATAGTGTCCTCTACTCTTGAAACCCGCAGTCACACTGACAAGGTATGTGCCTCGGCGTGGAGCATCTGTGGTGCCATCCGTCGGATATTTGGGGACTACCTTATAGTGCTTTAAAACTCCTGTACGCCTCACACCTGCATCCGCGATTGAAGTATGGCGGAGCCGCTACATTCCCTCGCACGGCTGCTAAATTCGCGAAGCTGGGAAGGGTGCAGCGAGCCGCTATTCGTCTCGTCGTTGGACTACGGGGGATCAGTTATGACAGACAAATGAAGTTAACGGGTCTGTTTCCAGAAGCTTATCGAAGAGTGACAGTCGAGGAATACGTCAAGGCGAAATAGGCACTGAGTTGCAAGCAGAGATCCCCCTTCGTGGCAACTCGCGCACAAGGAGCACTCGATGACGCTCATGAAGCCGCATTCAACTAGTCTACCGTCTTTACAGGTAGCGACCAAAGTGTGGAACTCGCTGCCGGCTCACGTGGTGAAGGAGGTAAATGGCAAACTGTTCGAAAAGGAAACTTGAGGCACACCAAACGGACCGTTGCCGTGAATCTCTGCCGTGAGGCCATAGCCAACAGTGGATGGTAATGAGCCTCATAAAGGAGATGTCCCACTGCCTCCCATTCCCGAAACTCGAAAGTCGCCGGGCGTATTCTCCACTGACTATCAAGTACCCACGAAAGATGTATGCGTGAGAATCAAGCCGGTTTTAGACGCGGTCATCGTTGTATCGACCGCATCTTTACTGTTCGACAGGACACAACTTCCGTGGGCCTCAATGTCTGATCTGAAAGTGGCGTTCGACACAATCGACCGCAAATTTCTTTGGCGCTGCCTCTCACTGAAGGGTGTGCCGGAAAAATTTATTTCTCTGTTCCCATGCTTGTATGTAAACAGCCGAAGCCGACTTCGTGCTTACGGCGAACTTTCCCCCGAGTTCACCGCGGAAAGTGGTGCTCGTCAGGGTTGCTTTCTTTCGCCGTTCCTCTTCAATTTTGTAATTGAATTGATTCTTCAGATGGCCCTGTCCTCGTGAGAGAATAGCGGCATCGATCTTTGCTCAGATAGCTATCTGACTTGGAATACGCGGGCGGTATTGTTCTGCTGAGTAACAATCCATGTAATTTGTAATTGCTTCCAGATAGCCTAAACAACAGTGCAGCAACGTCTGGAATGTGTTTTGCACCTTCAAAGCGTAAAATGCTGCTGCAGGATTGCATTGGCTCTACGCCAAACCTTATGTTGGCGGGGGGAGCTTTAACTGAGGTAGATAAGTTTTGTTACCTGGGTAGTTACGTCTCACCAGGTGGACAAATATCGGATGAAGAGTCATGGCGTATACAGAAGGCACGTTTGGCTTTTGCTGGCCTCAGTCATGTGTGGCGCCGATGTGACATCCGGTTGGCTGCCGGGGTCTGAATTTACATCACAGCGGTTAGGTCGGTTCTTTTATGCGGTTCAGAAACACGGCTGTTAGGAGTAGAAGATGAGCGAAGACCGACAGTATTTAAGCATCAACGTCTCCGTAGCATTGCTTCGTGGTTTGTGCTTCTTATTTTGCTTTCGGCCCTTCTATTTTATACTTTTGTTCTTTTTGCCTTGCATCTGGGTAAACCCGTTACAACAATTTTCATCGAAAACCAGACGGGGTTTTTACGTGTGACCACCGGATATACGTGGCGTCAAGTAGCCAATTCTAATGAGCTATACGTCGTCGTTGTCGTTGCATCTAAAATGTTAAACTGAGGCAACTATCCGTGGTGAAATATGCGCAGAAATAGGTGTTCATGGGAATCGCAATTCATCATTGATACAAGATCATTTATTAGAAAAGTATTTGTCTACCGGAAAGTGGCTGGGTGTATTTTCCAGTGGACGTCTATACAACTTTTGACCTGCTTTTCTCGGGCTTCGGTCCAGTTTCCAAACCTTAAATATGACTACAATGAATAACCGTCAAAATCTATCCAACAGACCTTGTTTGCTTCACGTGCTGTTGCGCATATCAATTTCAGCGTTTGAGTCACAGTTTTACGCTGCATGTTATCTTCCTCAATGTTACAGGGTGCATCACTAACGGTCATTGTGACGTAAACCGTTTACTTCTGCAAAGGTTGCTTGTGCATACTGGAGTGATCATTTTGAGGCATAAGCCTACACCATAGGATGCTGAACGTTGCCACCCCAGATTGGGGTACCACGGTACATTGTGATTCTCCAACGGAGCGATACTTTTCGGCTTCGAGACTTGTATCGGACCACACCAATTCTTACTGTGACCATGGAATGATTTGTCCACCAATGGTGCGACCGCCCGTGAATGTTCTTTTCTTTCTGTCCTATCCTTTTGATCTCCGTGCAATAATAATAAAGCCCTATATCGGACGACACAGAGTAACCTATCTGAAAGTGTTCCTATTTGGTGATATGCCGTGCGAGGAAAATTCAGAAGTTGCTTTGAAAAAGATTTTTCACAACTGGAAAGCCTTGAGAGTAAGACAGTTGATCGCGAAACCTAATGATATCCAGCCTCTTGTTTCCATTAATTTAGATGGCTATCCTGCCAGGTCAATAATCACAGTGCGTTTGAACTCAGAAGAGGTGATTCCAGCTGATTCCTGCTCTCACTCAGCTGAATGTTTGTATGAGGTAGACATCCCATTTTGTAAGTTCTTTTTACTTCATGTTGACCGCTTGCTTAGGTACAAAGCAGCACAAGAAGCGTTTTATTCTGCTGCAGCTATGTAAAACCGACGCGACGTGTGTACCTTGTCTAGGTGCAGTGGAACTTTGGTGCGCTGGTTTGTCTAAGACGAGTGACTCAGCATGTACCGAGAGAGCAAATTATATCAGTGAGTTATATATGATAACTCTTGACGATTTCCATATTTTGTTGACATTAGTTGACAGCTGATAAGGCGATTGACGGTAAAACTGTCATTCATCTTTCTGTGGCTCGTAACACACTGGGTCCTCACTAGATTTACCTATGCAGGGACAGAGCTTCAGGTTCACTCTGTCGGTATAATGGGTCATTGCACGATATTCATTCTCTGCTATGAGAATGTTGCTTTTGTGTCTATAATGATTTAGTGCCAAGCAATCAACAATATTCGTAGAGTAAAAGTTCATCTGAAAATAAGACTTTAATCAACTTATCAATTGTACGTGCAACTGAAACCAAAGTGTGATGACAACTAAAAACGAATAAAAAACAGTAGAAAATTAGTTCCCAACATTCGACCATGTAACAAAAAATGCAGAATAAAACTAGTTTTCATCCGTTCATGTATGCGTACAAATAATAAATGTACGCTTTGCGGATTCGCAGACAGTAGAGACGCCTTATCTGTTGTTACTGGGGGAGGCGTTCTAAGGAGTTTTTCTCTTCCACTAGAGGTCCGGTTGGGATATCATTGTCCGAATTATTGTGTTAGTTGATGATATTTGTGGGATTCTGACTTGGCCTCTAATTCGAGGACGGCTGTATCGTCATTGCGGGTAGTGGGAACTAACTGGTGTATTGAAGCGAAGTCTTCGTGACCGCCAGAAGGGCGAACTGTAGTGTAAGTCGGGTTGCAATCGATCGGTTCTACCCTCTCTGCAAAGGGTTCGCATTTGTAATATCGGTTATGCTGTTTCAGTAGGACTCGGTTAATATTCAGAAGCCCACTAAGAAGGGGTGTTCCAGTAGAAGCTCGATGGTTATGAATAAGCAAGCGTTCATACGATGCTGCATTAATTTTCATGCAAATCGGAGAATATGGAGTGCGACTCCTCCAGGAGATTAGCTTCCAAGTGCCGAGTTTCTACAGGTTTTCCTGTCGTTTAGTACTTACCATTACGCTACTATCTGCGGGAGGATATGGATATCACGAACCACTGCTGACCACGCGCGTCCGGAGGCCAGCTTGGTACAGATCGTGATCTAGTCTTTTCCATCCCCGGGCTCCATAGACCGACCGAAGGTTGAGGAGCTCTACGTCTTTTCATATGGCACTGGTCTAAGTTTTGAGCTACCCACCAAGGCGATAGCGCCAACCAGGGTAAGAAGCAAGACATCGTGTTTGTTTGGCCATCTTTGACTCGGCTCGCCGAAGGGTATGGTCGAACCACTGCAGTCGTCGACGTTGGAGTAGGACGAAGAGTACATCGACGTCAGAACATCATCTTCTTACCCCTACCTTGGACACCCTGTCGCACCAGTTGACTCAGGATTTGCCGCATGCTTCATTGATGGGAATCTCCCAGGCTCCGGGTGTCCTCGGTTCGCAGTCGTCAGGTTTCGCAGCCCTGAATGATTACGGGCAGATAGCTTCGCGGTGAACACGAATTTTAGTCCTTAAGCTGATTTCTCTGCGAGTCCACAGCGACCATCTTAGATCCGCAATACCGCTTCAGCTTTTTCCCGGCCGTTCAGAAGCAGAGTTAGGTCTAAGTATTTGAATGAAGGGACGTATTCAACTGGTCGGTCGTTGATGGACGATTGTTGAATTACCGGACCTGGATGGGTTGTTAAAGTCTCGGTCTTCGTTGAAGTCACTTCTAGCCCAATAGACTTCTCGAAAGAATTGACTCGGTTGAGAATTCGTTGAAGCGTAGCGGGGGAGTCTCTTAACACGACAATCCCATACGCGAACTCCAGGTCCGAGAGATATATTTCCCGGTTTGGCTGGACCCCGGGGTAGTCATCACGACGAAACTGCACCTTAACGTGCTGTGATGGCTTATGTGCCTTTGTGACCCAAAGAGCTATACGGAATTGCTTCTTCAAGCCGGACATGCAATCATGCCTGACAGGTCAATGGTTAGAGGTCAGACAAAATCCATTCTCCTGGTCCTCCAGGTTGGGCGTTGGTTTGAGCTGGCAACTCAGTCGGTAAAATCAATGCATGAATAATTGATCCAAGCAAATGGGCTTCCACTCAACAATTCTCGCCCCCCACTGCCTTGTGGACAGGTCCTTGTTAGAACTAAAAGCTTTGAATGAGAACCCTAATCGTTCTCCTGCTTTGTGGCGAGACACCCTAGCAGTACCAGTCCAACATCTCCCATGAACTGCACGACTACAAAGAATTCCATACTGCATCGGTCGTCGCGCAGGAAAATCAAGGCCGCGCTGCGCATTGCATCAAGCGGGGTGGGTAGTGATAAGTGGGCTGTTGCTTAGGGTTCCCTCTGCTTTATTCAACTTTTGTCTTCTGTCCCCAACCACCTCTTTTTGCCCCATCTATCCGCCCATAATGCTCCCACTGACAACACGACCGATACTAGCAACGGTTCACTGTCAAATAGCGTGAATAATCCTCTGTCTCCTGAATCACATTTTCTCAAGCCTCGGCAGCCTCTGAACCTCGGCACCCTCAACGTGCGTACACTCATGCAGGCCAATCAGCAGACGTGCCTAATGCTGACAGTAGATTCTCTGAAGATTGATGTCTACTGCTTAAGTGAAACGCGTATCCAGGATTCGAGTAGTGTGATCCAAATAACTGTTTCTGATATCTCATCCGAGTATGTTTTGCACACTTCAGGAGACGAAGTAGCTAGAGCTGTAGGTCAACGTGGTGTATGGATAGTCTTGACTGACAAGGCTGAGGCTCCCCTTTTAGACTGGATCCCGGTTAACAGTCGTTTATGTGCTGTGAGACTCCAAGGGTCAGTCGGCGTTCGAAAGGATAGTTGTGTTAAGCGAATTTTGCTTGTGATCTCGGCGTACACCCCAACGGACTGCAGCTCTTACACGCAGAAAGATGAGTTTTACGATGAAAAAACCATCCTCGTTCGCAACAGTAAGAATTCTGACACTGTAGTGCTAGCTGGTGACTTCAATGCAAAAGTTGGCAAACTTAGTGTGTCAGAAGCCTGTTTAGGTGGGCGTTGTGCTTTACCCACTGAGCGTACAGGTAACGGGGAAAGACTTCTCCAGTTTTGTGCAGACAATCGGTTGTTCTTGTCTAGTACAAATTTCTGACATAGCTCAAGTTACACAGCGACATGGCGGTCTAACTCTACAGGTACTCTAAGACAGACTGATCATGTCGCAGTAAAAAACCGGTGACGAAGTTCTGTTCAGAACTGTAGATCTTACTGGTCCACGTACGTAGAGGTGGACGATGCATTAGTTTTAATGCGATTATCTGTCCAGCCCCATGGTAGTCGTCACAAACCGCAAACCCGATTAGTCGTGAAACGTATGTGTGATTCAGAATTTCGCACCAGTTATGAACGAAAAATAGTGCATGAGCTAGGAACTACGACGAACGGTAGTGTAGATGAGCATTGGGCCCATATCAGACAGGCGATGCACGTTGCAGCGGGTTTTGCCTGTGGTCCTAGATCCGGTGTCTATCAAAGACACTGGATTTCTCAAGAGTCCTTGAGTCTAATGGAGCAAAAGCGTTAGCTCTCGAACTGGAAGTTGAATACGATAGGAAGACATACGAAAGCAAGTTACGAAAAGCCTTAAGAAGGGTCGCGAAAATTAGTGGGTCGAGGCCACCGAAGGAATGTAAATAGCAGCTGATTCAGACAACAGTCAAAGACTGTTCAAACTAATTCGTGACACCGACGGACGACGCACCCAGATCAGCGAAACGATTTGCGATAGAAATAGCAAAGAGCAAAGGCTCGACCGTGAAGCCGAATACTTCAAGGAGCAGTTTAGCTGGCCGCGCGCTAGTATAGTTACTCTGACGTCAACGAGTGGCATTCCTTGGGGAGTATTACTTGAGCCCTCATCCGAAGTGCGAGTGGAGTATTCGATTTCAAAGCGTAGAAAAGCCGCCGATCCCAACAGACTTCCCCCAGTTCTTCTCAAACTTGTTGGAAATCCTTAAATAAAATCACTTACCACACTCATCCATGACATTTGGAACGAGGAGCGGATTCCGCTATTGTGGAACGAGTCACCAATTGTTCCCAAATTCAAGAACGGAATACGCAATGACTAGCAACCATCGTGGGATTAGCTTACTTCCGGTGGTCATCAACTAATTAGCCTCAATTTTGCTGCGCAGTCTGACACCTACTCGCCCGAAGAAAGTCCGCAAACGGAGGTCCGGATTCCGCTCAGACCGAGGATGCAGCGACCGGATTTTTAGTTTTCGCCAACCAATTGAAACGCGTCACACGCACCGTCCCTCGACAAAAATGGTTTTCCTATACTTGAAAAGCGCCTTCGATTCAGCTGAACTAACAGCGCTATTCAGTGCTCTTCATCGAAAACATGCCACGAAAGTTCGTAAACCTACTGATATCATTCTCATACTTCTGGCTGCGTAGGAGTTTACGGTGAATTATTCAGTCCGTTTTGGAAACGACCAGCGGTATTCGACAAGGATGTCACATATCTCCATCCCTGTTCAACTTCGTCGCAGGCGAGATAATGGAGAATGCGTTGCGCGGACGACTTTGTCCGTTTGTTCGAATGCACGAAACGTGCTCGACGTGCACTAGATAAACTCACATGAGTTGTAACTTCATTCGACATGCGATCTGCACCTTCAAAGTGTAAAGTGGTGTTGCATGACTGGACGTGAACGGTCCCGAGCTTGATGCCTCATGGGGAGGTGTTGACAGTTGTCGACCACTTCACTTACCTCGGCAACAGCGTGATGACGGATGGGAGCATGGTAGTAGAGGTGAGCACTCGTATATCCAAGGCTCGAGCGGCGTGCGCCGGACTAAAACACTTGTGGCACTCACGTGATATTTCACTGAAGTTGAAAGATCGTGTGTTCCATGCCACGGTGCGCTCAGCTCTGTTGTATGGTAACGAGACTTGGGGTTTGCGTGCGGAAGACACTCGTCGTCTTGAGGTTTTCGACCAACGATGTTTGTGTAATATCGCTAAGATTGGGTGGAATAGCCGAGTGAGCAATGCTGATGTCAGAAAGTGAGTATTGAGTACTAATTCAGAGAGCGTTGTGTCACAGTGTATCCAGCTTAGTAGACTTCGTTTGTTGAGGCACGTGTTACGTTTGACGAACATAAGTCTACGGTAACGTGCCCTGTTTTCGGTTCCTCCTCGAGTGTGGAAGAAGCCACGTGGAGGTCAACAGATGAAGTAGCAGCGAGGAATGAGAAAATGTACATTGAAATTAGGAAAAGTATGTGAATCGCGTCTTCGTGGCTGGGGTCCAAAAGATTCCTCAACCAGTTGGCTGGAGACACTGAAGGATATGGCAGCGAACTGTGGACAGTGGTAATCGTTGTTGTCACTTTCTGTCGAATCAGAATGATTGATCAATGCGCGTTTGTACAGTTAGACTGTGTATTCCGTGTTGATGATGATGATCGAGGTCGTTGGGATATCCTCTCAAAAATGATGTAGACTAAACAAACGCATATTCAATGCCTAAATCCATCATCTCACATCCGCCTACAGATAATTCGGTTTCGGGAGTATGGCATTTGTTTTATGTCTTACCAGATCTGTAGACGCGTAGGTTGAATAATTTTCTTTGTCAAGTAGCGTTTTCAGCGCCCTGGCGTTTAGCTCTACGGCCATAATTGTTTTGCTTAAGCTGTTGAGCGCAACCGCCGGAACGATAGAAGACACGGTCAAATCGGCTGCGTTTTGCGCTTTTCGTCGTATGACTACACTCTTGATAGTTTTCTTTGTACCATGCTACTTGCAGATAACGTCTTGATCACTAGGGTGTCTAGAATAACCACAAAAACAAGAAGGCTGGATAAACGCTACAAAAGGTTTATAATTGGCAGCCTGTGTCATTTCTAGTTCCATGCACGGTTACTGGCAGGAACCTACAGAAAACGTACGGTCGTGGGCTGACACCAGTGCCAGTTTTGTTCAAGTCCAAGGTACTTCGCTGATCAGAATTTGTTTGCATCTTAGAGTCTGGCGTCTCGAACTAAATGACATTCCGGTTATGAGTGCGTCCCATATCGTATCGTCAAGATTCTGTTTCGCCATAAGTGTTTTAAAATGGCAATTCTCGCCAGAAGTCCTCAGCTTTTAAATCAACTGGCCAAAGTTTCACTGATTGCTTGCACGGGGGTTGCTGGTAAATAACGCGAATATCTCGTTTTCCAGCTAGATGTTAATGGGCTCGGCTATGGGTAAGGCAGCCTCAAGAAATAAAGTCCGAAATGTTATTGTAAATGGCCGTATATTCCATTTATTTGGTTTTTGTTCAAAGCAGGAAAACGTTGGATCGAAGGCAAAAAGAACAAAAGCATAAAATAGAAGGGCCGAAAGCAAAATAAGAAGCACAAACCACGAAGCAATGCTACGGAGACGTTGATGCTTAAATACTGTCGGTCTTCGCTCATCTTCTACTCCTAACAGCCGTGTTTCTGAACCGCATAAAAGAACCGACCTAACCGCTGTGATGTAAATTCAGACCCCGGCAGCCAACCGGATGTCACACCGGCGCCACACATGACTGAGGCCAGCAAAAGCCAAACGTGCCTTCTGTATACGCCATGACTCTTCATCCGATATTTGTCCACTTGGTGAGACAAACTAATTACTCTTTGAACTTGAAGAAGGGGCCTGTCACTGTTCTTGTTAATGGGCATGATCACCGATTCACACTATCCCGTTACGCAGATTATCTGGAGTTCTCTTAACCCCGAAATTAAAGCTTCGCCTACACCCTCGAAAGAAGATGGAGACCATTCAGCGCAGGTCTTTTTACCTTTTCAGATAACTTATTTCGCACATAATTTCTGCTTCGGAAGTGCCACTTTTGAAGTAGGGCAAGTGAACTGCCCCTAAAGAGCTCTACGCAACGGTCCCGTCCGACACCCCGGAGGATGAATCATTGAGACTTTGGGTCTTTGATTATTTCACTTGCACCGAGTGTCGGTGGATCGGTACTTCTGATCGGACGGTAGATTTAGCGAAGCATATCGATAGACGCAGCCTTCTGCATTTCCCCACATTTCGCAATCTACAACTGCTCACGATCATCTTTAGGCTCCTATAGCTCCTGGTGAAAATTGAAAATCCAACGTCCCTTGTGAATCAGGAAGCCGACTTCGTGCTCAGCTTGAGGAGGAAGAGGTGAAATGCGAAAAACGACGTATGAAATAATGGCAGACTGACTGATAACCAGTTTGCAGAAAGGATACTGAGTTGAAATTCGGTTAAGTTAAAAATCCGTCTTCAACATAAATGAGATGCATTGAAAATAACAGGCTTTCGTATCCCCACTGTATCAAGTTGGAATTCGGCGGCGCGTTCAGCATGTATGCAACGGATCTTGGCGACAGACCGTGGGAGGAAAATTGAAGATAGTGTCATCGGCAAAAATGCAGATAAGAAATGAAAGTCGTTGATGAAAAGCAGCAAGGCGGAGAGTAAATTTATCGGTCCTTGGAGAACATCGAAGTAAACCTTGATTACTCCAGTCAGGAAGCTTAATTATACCTGACAGTGTATCAGCCAGTTAGGATACGGTGGGAGACCCTTGAAAGTGTTTGATGGTCACATTGTTTCCATTACGTGCGGCGCGCTGCATCCAGTCAATATAGCGAAGAAAGGGGTCAGGAAGAGCAAGATTAGGCTAGTATTCAAGAAAGCACTCCGAGAATTACCGGGGTCTTTTGGACGGATCGTACTGGAGAGGGAACAAGAATAAGTATTCGTTTGAAAACCCTTATTGGAGCCTCACGTTGCTAATCATTTAGAGTAGAGGTTTTTTTATTACATGGATACGCATGAGTGCAGTAAAAGGGGCATTTACCCCATAGCCACGAGGGTCCACTGCACTATTGGGGATAACCGGCAATCAGACCTTGGGACTTGAAATGGCGAAGAACCACATAAGGTCCAAATAGGTCAGGTGTGGCACTGGATTACTATCGACCACCAAGGTTGGCGGTTCTCAGTGAATCTATGTATCACCGTCATCAGTAAGTATTCCAAAAGAAGCCCAGACTGATTTTGGCAAGTCTGCAATATTCATTTCACCGAATCGTATTCCGCAAAGAATCATAAGTGCTTTTTTCATAAGTAGGTTTCGTAATTTATTGAATTTTTGTTTGATGTATTACTAGCGTATAACACATGACCAATATTTTTCACATTTGCTGTAGACCAGACCTTGTCAACGAAACCCACTCCGTCCATTGTTGCTGATGATGCAAGTGTTGTGGCACCCGGACAGTTTCTGGATTTTCTTACCGGAGATTTGATGCAAGAGCCAGTTAAACTGCCCTCTGGTAACTACGTTGATCGATCTAATTTAATACAGTTCTGGCGTCAACGGCAAGTTAACGATCCTAACTCCGAGCCTGTCGATCCGTTTACCATGGTTCCACTAGATGAGACAAAGCTGGTTTGTGACGCACAATTCCGATCCTCTATCGAAATCTACCGTCATCTGTGGGAACGACTCGACCGTTTCTGTTCTACACTGGATCGCGCAGATCCTGTATCTTCTCCAATACGGACACTCCCGCTACACGAATCTAGCTCAGATGAAGAAACCGTTGAAGATGGAAGTGATATTCTAAGGAGATATCCTCACCTAATGGTATCAAAATAGTATAGTTCTAAGAAGCCGAATATTTCATCTTTATAAATATAGTGAAAAACACTGTTTGTGGTTCTCGTGAAGTGGTGATTTTATTTGATTCTTTCGTACACAATTAAACGGGGCGAAGTGCGGAACTGTATGAATTGCCATACTGTGGTCCAGTTCAGCTGTAAATTGATACCATCAAATCCATCCACAAAGAATAATGGTCGAAATTTGTCGGACTGTTGTTGTAATACAGATGTCGGAATTTCCGAAATCAGATGGGTAAACAACGAGTGATCCAACAGATGCACGTCATTTTCTATCCCTTCGGTCTTGTTGTAACTGTTGAAATCGTCGTGAAAATAAGACATGACAACTGTTAATAAAATCACAGGCGAACTTGGTGATTAAATCGAAGTGATTGACTTACTGGTAGTGAATAGAAAAGCCTAACATTAGAAATGAGTTAGTTTGATTTTTTGCCTTGAGTAGTTTTTCGCCGATGAGCGCTAGAGCAGTCGAAGCAGTTCAACCGTTTTAATGTAATATGACCTCAGTCACCGTTTGCAAGTATGAAATGCATAACTACGGAAACGGAAGGATAAATTTTTAACGACTATTCAGAAAACCGAGACGGTGAGAGTTCATCATTAGAACACCTTCACATCTTTCACTAACCAGAATCACATTAGTGACTCTCTCGGGGTATGGGGAAACGTGTAACATTCTAATGTGGACTAGGGGTACAGCAGCGGAAAAGAAGCAGCCTTATCGAATGTGCTTAGCTAAACCACAGCCTAGTTCGCCGTCAACCATTAACCATGGATGTAGCGGTGGTCCTGGTGTTCTCTGTCTCAAGGTGAAACATCGGGAAAAATCGGAGAACTATATATAGTTATATAGACGAAGAATAAGATGCTACTGGTGGCGATACCGTCATTGCCGAAGATCACCGATCCGTCGGTAGGTCCCGCGGACCTAATCCAGGAGACTAACACGGCCCGGTCCAATGATTCATTCTTTGCTTTCAGTGGTACGCTGAAGATGTAAAACGCTAATCAATTCTCTATACAACACAGAAACGAGACAAAGGAGGGGTTTCTACGACTATGTCAATCACGAAGTTTAATGCCATTCCTGATTGCAAGAGATTGCTAGGTCAACTGTCTTTTCAATTCTTAGGCCACGGCAGTTTGATGCTGCACAAGCTGTTATGTACCTTTTTGTCCATCAATGTATTCTCTCAGTCTCAACGTATTGCTCTCTCGTAATCTGTGGCCTACTTAATAAGGATTTCATTACAATACACTCGTCTCCTCCCGTATAAATATCCTTCACAACTCTACAGTGCTGGGTTAAGCAGATGAGAAACTTCGCATAGACCTCGGCAGCTGAACGTTTTTTCTGCTTATCTCAAAGTAGAAATGATCAATTCCCCTCCTTTTGGCTGAAATTTGAGCTTGCTAACTTGCTGAAGTCCTCAATACAATAATAGTTGTCCGCCTCAGTGGTTTATATACCCGAGAACGATTGAAGGACGAACTTCCTTCGTTTGATTTGTTCAGTCTTGGTTCCAGAAACTTGTCCCCAACAGGGTGAACAATTATGATGGCTCTAGCCAGTAAACTCAGTGGGCAAGATTTTAGGTCCTGCAAGATCGATATTAAGCAACATTGAACGATGCAATCAACCACACAATTCATGCCGCTTCAGCAAGGCTAACTAGTATTCTTACTTCAAAGGAGCGGTACCACCTGTGTGAGCTATTGGAGGCATATAACGAGAGCCTGTAGTGTAAATGGATTCCGTCAATCATGTCCTATCAAATTCACGAATGACTTCGATGCGCATCGGTGGTTGAACACAAGTGAAAATAACTCGGATCGAATGCCGACTTCTATTATTCGCTGCTGCATGCCGTCGTACGACTGCGTTTTCCAGCAAGAAAAGTTACAGGGCTCATCTGAGAGAAAACCTAATAAGCCATTGCCACACTCATTTTATTACGGCAACGCAAAATAGTCCTCTGATTTCGATTGACGCTGCATTATTCTATGATCAGTCGGTGGTCCAAAGGGACTAAAAGCATGTACTCAAGGTAATGGGGGGACTCACGTCCAGTTCTCATGTTCTTCGATGAAGCGCGTCACGCCGGTTTGTGCGGCCAAGTTGCATATGTGAATATGAGGTTCTAAAGCGGAAAGTTCGAAGCAGGCGATTTGTTGATACAATGGCGCATGTGACCCATTATATTTACAAGGCTTTACATGGTGTGTATACAAATTGGTAGAATTGCTTGGTGATAGAGTCTCTGTTTTGGTTCACATTAAAAAGGTTATACTAAGGTATCGGTGTCATTTGCCGCGTTCAAAAAGAACAACAGCTTGGTATGTGGGTTCAAAAAAAACATTTATGATAATATAATGAGATTCACAAAAAACCTGTATGACAACCAAGGTCGATTTCGTGTTAACCAGTGAAACACTGTTGATAAGAAAAGTCATTTTCGTACATATTTCTAAATCTAATTAAACAGAGATGAAAATTTACCTGTCATTTAGATTGCGTTATAAAACAGTGGTTCCGTTCAGAAAATCGACCGAATCCAGGTAGCACGATTGTACCCAGGCCCCCTTACACTTAGTTGTTTCGGAGATATTTGGATATGGTAAAACTCACCTCTGATTAGGCTGGGAACTTCGTTCAGTCGCATCATTGCATGACCACCGGGATAGTTTTTTCGGGCCGCCACCAATAAGATGGCGGTGCCAATTAGATTCATGAGAAGATGAGCATAGCAGAGCCAATTGCAGAATCGGAACGCGGAATATTTTTTCGAAAGGGCGCGCCCATTTTTGTTTCCCTTTTGCCTAATTACAGCTCGAAGTCTAGACTCTGAATGTTCACTGAAATGACGAACGAGATTTGGGAAATCAACCACACGGATGCGGCAGAGTCTGCTGTGCTACAGATCGCAATAACTGGTACATGAGAATACCAAACGGGACACGAAATGCGTGAGTATTCTATATGCATACAATTTCACGAAAAGACATCGCGTGCTCAGATACAGATGTAAATCTCAGAGATTATCGGATTTTACAAACGAGATGAACTAAGTCGAAACCCGAATGTGAATATGGACTAGTAGTGAATCTCAGGGAGTTTGCTAGAGCCTGGTTCCAAATCAACCACGGGTGGCGTATAAGGTGTACAACACTATGCTCACTGGCATTTGTGACCAAGAGGGTACTGTGCAACCAGGATGTTTAGCCTCATCCGAAGAGCGAATGAAGTGCGCAATCAGTCACCGGCCCCCAGAAGAGGCGAACAGAACAACGCTGCTGCCGTGCAGGACGAACTTGGTTGCACCAAGGCTAGATGTGCATCCTCTGTACTGGGCGACCGAGTAGTACAGTGGCTCACAACGCCAACAATATGGCAAGTGATGGATATCTTACAACACAGTCAAAACCCTTCGATATGAGTAGTATGGCATTGTATCTGGATAACAGGACAAAATATCCCCGGAAGCACACGACCGGTTTCGCGATTATTGCTGCTCATCAGGTATGCGTACCCGGTACTCTTGCGCCCAATCATCCTTATACTTGGGCACTCCACAGTTGGTTTGCAGCTGTAATCTTGTTTGGATCGAATGGAGCGCGCATGTACGGGGAGAATGTGAATTCCTGTACTGTTCACGGTAATTAGGTACTTCTGGGAAACCTCGAAATCGACAGAGCTGAAGGTAGCTGCGAATCAAGCCACAAATGAATTCAGTTGATCTAAAAATGATTAGTAAAATCGTTCATGAAAATGTGTTGCGAAAAACCACGGTAGGATGTACGCCAACGAAAGTATAGTTTGCTTCATGCATTCTGCAAGTTACGGAATATGATCAAATAAGTTAACCGATCACCACAAAAAAGAATACTCACAGAAAGTTCCATAAAACAGACGCAGCCAGGTTGAAGACTGGCACGGTATAGATGATGAAACGCAGTTCTTTATGCGGTAAAACCGAATAAAGTGACACAAAAACTAGGCCCACAAAGATCAAACCTGTGGACATTGGTTGGAAATGTATTTGCGGACGGCCACGCCAGGAGAGAACCAGAGAACGCAGCGCGAACGGGAACCAGCACAGCAACATTGCGGTTGTGGCCAGCAATGCTCGAGGCAATGCCGAAGTAAAATACCAGTGAAATGGCGATTTCTAAGCTCGGAATTAGGAAAAACGCGATCGGTGCAAAAATAAGTAAGCAAAGCACGCACAGATGAGAAAAGCAGACCCCACACCTTTGCCTCCTCGAACAGAGTTAGGTAGGTTTTTCATACTACCTCCGGGGCCTGTTTCGTGACACCGTTAGAGATAACTTTATCGAGTTTCAGGTGTCGCTTTTTCTACTAGATAAGTCTCGTCGCAGAATCATCAATTCTGGTCTGGACTCTGGCAATTCATCTTGAAAAGCGCCGAAGAAT
This sequence comes from Fasciola hepatica, assembly GCA_948099385.1. Lineage (NCBI taxonomy): Eukaryota > Metazoa > Platyhelminthes > Trematoda > Plagiorchiida > Fasciolidae > Fasciola > Fasciola hepatica. Next base: position 6,758,239 of record CANUEZ040000053.1, read on the forward strand.
AATCATATACAAAGTCTCAAGTTCTATGACGAATTGGAAAATATGATATACGCAGTATTATTCCCAGCCATGATCTTCACACAGCTCTAGTTTTGTTCCAACAATGAGATTGTTCGGAATGGTGTCATCATTCATCACTGGAGCAAATCGGCGCTGTGTGTGCGACGACTCACTTTCACCCAAGGCTACTGACGGACAGACTCTGTACCCCACATATATTGCTGACAAGAAGAGGAAGCCGTTCGGAGTCAGCCCGGATAATATCATCGTGAGACTGGCAGTCTCTCACCTCGGGTTGCAGTTCCCATTAGAACTGGGTGGATATATGGTTGCCAACATGTCTGACGAAACAGCTGCACAAAATCCCATGTTTTTCAGTGACGAATTATTACAGAAGTGACCACTTCCGTACTCGAATTTACAGACAGGTTGAGTGACATCCGTGCAGTGATGAGAATATGATAAGGCAAACGCCAAAGCAAAAAACTGATAAATTAACAGGTCGAACCTGAATGTTAGATAAAACTCATTAACTCAAAAGATACACCCCATTGTCCACTTTTGTTGAGAACGGTGTTGTAGTAGAACACAATGCCTTCTGGCCAGATCAAGTGCTGCCAAAATACCGAGTCGATGAGTACGCTTGTGGCTACGCAGTGGGGAAAGGGCAAGGAAAAAGGAAAAGAAATAAAATCGCAATCAGTCACAACCTCCGCGTTAATGGGGTTGCTACCCCTAGCGGAACCATTAAGAAATATAATTTTTTGAGTGTTCTAGTGATATATTCAATATTCTAAGGTAACTAGTCACCTACAGCAGTAAAAAGCTTTTACTCGAGAGAGTTCGAGCGAAATCCATTAAATACCGAATAAACAAGATCCTGTTGATTCATTTGTGTAACGGAAAAGCGTGAGATTGGAGGACAGCCCGTTTTGGTGTATCAGACAGATCAACATGCGCGCAGACAATCTTACGATCGGTTTAATAGCCTCACGTGGGATAGCAGTTGAATTAGGAGGTCGTTCATACACGCAAAAACAAGCACTGTGCTTCTATTTAACGGTCCAGGTTTTGCACAAACGACTTCCGCTTGTACTTTGTAACTGAACATGCACGCGAGTTCGTGCATATCGGCTCAAAATGCAACAGATTGCTGTCGAGCTGTATAGGTCTCTGGCCACCTAATCTGAGCCGGGAGGTTGTCACGCACCACCACAGACAGCAAACCATTGTCACCCGACTCATCGCCACGCCTAGTGAAGTTACACTCCCGCGACGAAAAAAAAATATCAGGTCCCAGGAATGGTGACAGGAACAAGCCTGAAGAAAGTTATTTCCAAGATAAATTACCATGAACGAAAAATTAGATTAGGCGATTCGTGTACAAGAATTTCATGAAGCTGAAGCTTCCTGACAAATTCGGTGAGATGCAGACAGAACAGTGAGACTTTGGTGGGAGCCTGTCTTCGTCTAGTAGATTAACAGAAGCTCAGTCGGTAAAGACTAATGTCAGAAAGCGATTCGGATGTGACGGTAATCAGACCGACTCCTCTGTCGTTTTTACAAAAAAAGATCTTAATTGTAAATCGGTATGAAATAAGCCTTCTACAGCTATCTACTTTGGCAAGATGTGTAGAAATTGAAACGTATGTACAAGATAAATTCACGTTTACTATGGATAGATCAGCATCGCTAACGCATCTCCTCCTGACCGTTTTCTCGGGCACCGTGAAACTTGCTGTTTTGTGCCACCGACACAGCAGTTGGAACTCGGCCACAATAGACTGACAGACAGCGGTGGCCCTAGCATTCTCCAGTGAGCAGCATGATCTTTAGCCATTTATGGAAGTCCGCTATCTCAATCCACGCTTGCAGCTTTGTGCCGCAAAGCGATAGTATGCTTCCTGGGCAATCGTGTAGTAGCGCTCTTTTGTTTATAAGCAAACAGAATGTTGTTCGAATCGCCTCTATTGGGTTTCACAAAAAGATCTCACAAGCAGCAATAATCACGCAGTCTTGTGAGAGCAAGTTGGCCAACGTGGTAAATGATAATGAGCAGAACACTGATGTTTTCAAATAAATAGACTTACTCACACTGCTGACCGCCGTCATAAAAACAGTCAATAAAAGAGCCGGTCGCAACCGGACACTGCCTTGAATTAAACCGTATAGAAGACAAGGACCATAGAATAGGATCAGTTCGCTTCGGAAAACCAGAATCGCAATCCCCGACAGGACGATGAATTGTTTATCTTGACCGCGTAGCAAGTAAGATAGTGATAGAAGCACTGTGTGAAGAGAAAAAAATATCGGGCGTAAATGTTTTTGTGACCCCGCGTTTGTATACGCTAGATTCATGATGGCGAAATTGAAGACATTATTTGGGTGATCTCAGGGCGCGAAGTGATACAAATGCTTTGCTTAGGTTGGAGGTATAGCTCTTCTCTTAAGAGAAAGGTGTATATCACCGCGATTAGTGGTGTTTCACTTTTCAGTTGTGAGACTGAGCTTATTCGTGTTGAGAATGCTCTGCGGCTTTCCGTGCTTGACCATCGACGTCTCCAAAGCATTACTCGCATCTAGCGGGAACATCAAGTGAGCAATGAAGAAGTTCATCATGGTGTTTTAGGTACGTACAGTCGCCCTCTGACTGAGGTGATCGTCTTACATTGCCCCCGGGTAGGTCGGACATTCATACATTTAAAGGATAAAGGTTGGTGAACAACCTCGATTCAGTGATTCATACTCATACCATTACATCACAATGTAATACAACAAGTTAAGGGGTTGAACCAATCAGACAAGCAGGAAGCGGGAATAATCGGACAACTAATATATTTATCACTGGTTCCAAATCAAGCTTCGTGCCAACACAACAACGTTACCACAAACAAAAAAGGAAAGATTTGGGAACAATAGAGTACTAATTCAGAGAACGTTCTGTCACAGCGTATCCAGCTTAGTAGACTTCGTTGGTTGGGGCACGTGTAACGTTTCACGAACATAAGTCTACGGTAAAGTGCCCTGTTTTCCGTTCCTCCTCGAGTGTGGAAGAAGCCACGTGGAGGTCAACGGATGAAGTAGCAGTGAGGAATGAGAAAGTGTACATTGAAATTAGACAACTAGTTGATGACTATCGAAATTTAGCTGATTCCATGATGGTTACTACAATCATTGCGAATTTCCTTCTTTAAGATGGGTGGCAGCGAGGAATGAGAAAATGTACATTGAAATAAGGAAAAGTATGTGAATCGCGTCTTCGTGGCTGGGGTCCAAAAGATTCCTCAACCAGTTGGCTGGAGACACTGAAGGATATGGCAGCGAACTGTGGACAGTGGTAATCGTTGTTGTCACTTTCTGTCGAATCAGAATGATTGATCAATGCGCGTTTGTACAGTTAGACTGTGTATTCCGTGTGTTGGCTACTAGGTAGGTCCACTCCCTGTCCACATTGAATACGTGTTCTTTCTATTGGTATTTGGAACATGGTGAGAAAGTCAGTGTTCAGCGGGGCTTGCCGTACTGTTTAGCGCTACACAATGCCGATGATGATGAGTTACAGTTCAATCCAGAGAATCATTACCCATACAATGGGTGTGGTGGTTTTGGTTTTTATCTCTTAGCGCTATCCTCAAAAGGAAATAATGAACAAAACGAGAGTATGAAAGAAGTAATAGAACTACAAATACTGGTATCATGTCGATAAAGAAAGTTCGTGAACAGAAGAGCGCCATTGATTGCGATACCTAGCCATGTCCTTCGATGTACCTAACCGTAGAGTGGGAAGGTTTCTTGGACTTGCTTTTTCTTTTATGCAGCTAGCTCCTGCAAGAGGATGAGCCGGCTTCATGCATTTCCCGAATGGTACCTGCCCATGAGCAGTGATCGGATGCGAGACCGGAGCACAGGGAAATCCAGTTCTGCTTCCAGCTGCAAACGCCGTAGAGGAACCGGAGTCCTTATCGCTCAAAATCCGACTTGACAGTGTTGGCCCACGTTTTTAGCTGTCCTCCGAGGCGACAGCCCCATTCCGGGACATGGAGCAAGATAGAGGCACTGTTTTGAGATCTCCTTGTCTCAACATCGCAGGACATGTAAAAACTACTGCAGCCAACACCCCCACCACGAGAAGGTAGTGTGTAGGACTTTCTCAGCAGAGGCCGTGGCAGACGCACGGTCATTGAGGAGTATTTCTAGAGGCGTTCAGGACTAGTAGCCATCTCGGAACCTAAGACATCCATGCCCGACCATACTGAGGCATTTGGATGCAAGGATGTTTGCTGGTATCAAATGGTGCAAACAGTCATCGAGATTCTGTATTCTGTGGCGTATTGCGCTTTCACTGCACGGTCTTGTACACGTTGCCGAAGAAGCGTACGTCCGACAGTCAAGGCAACCTTTGCCGAGAGAACATAATTGTCTGGTGATGTTGTTCTGCGGACAGCGTTGGTTAAAGATACGGCGAATAATCCGATTGGCCAGCTTTCCCCCAGGAGTAGTCCGATTCGCGATAAGAAGTAATGTATCAGAGCCGAGATTAGTTCAGAGTGTATCAAAAAAACAAATCGCCATGTGATATGTAATACGTTATATCCAAAACTCTCACCATTGATTGCGATTACACCAGAATCCTACAACAGGGTTCTCGTATATAAAGTCAGTCACCGATTTCGTACGTACTGAATGCGAAAGACTTCGGGACGTCGATTCAGAATGTAACGTTTTACCCAACCAATAAGAAGCGTACATGGACTGAAACGCAGAAAATAGTGACGTAAATACAATGTATAAAATAAAACCGTGGAACGGGTGGTGAATTTGTATGACGTTCACCCCCACCAAGGAAAAACCATCAGTTTCAGTATGTATGAAGGGGTCACGGTAAGGAGAGGAAGATGCCTGACTCAGGCTTCTCTGCTGCGTAAATCAAACGGGTGAGTTCGCTGTTGTCGGGTGCGAATGTCTGAAACTGTGTCGGGTGTAGGAGTATTGGGTGTGGATGAGGTTATAGGTACATCTCTGGCATTATGTTCCAATGCATCATTTATGAAATGCAGACTTGTTTGTGGTATACTAGGGAGAACTTCCGATATCTAAGTTACTTTCGACTCTGGCACTAGCAAATCGCTTGTCGGAGCCAGTCGCCGTACAAAAACATTTTCTTCCTTGCCACTAAGTAGTTTAACGTGGGCGTACTGGGGATTACAACTGACTAGCTCGAATTCTTCAGCCATCGGATCAAACTTAGAGGATCGATCCATCCGTTAGGTCAGTACGGTGCCTGGAATTGTAATCCATGTTGACAATGAAGTACTGTCGGTTGATCGCCGGGTAAAGTTAAATAGCCTCTCATGCGAAGTGCAATTCGTTGCTGTGAGCGGATAGAATGCAAGGCATCTGGGAGAACGGTCTCCCATTGCGAGATCGGTAGGCCTGGTTTTTAGAGCGAGAGTGATGGCTTTCCAAAACGTGCCGTTCAGGCGTTCCACCTGTCCATTCCCCTGGAAATTATATACAGTGGTGTGACTGAGAGCCACGCCCTTAGTTCGCAGGAACTCAGGCAGCCCAGTTGACATGAAACTCGTCCCTCGATTAGAGTGCATGTATGTCGGCATGCCGAATATGGTGAAACGTTGGCATAGGGTACCGATAAGAGTAGATGAGTGCATATCCACACAACGAATCACGAAGGGAAAACGCGGGTATTCGTCAACGATATACAGCATATATCGATTACGAGTTGTCGTAGAGGGCCCTTGGAGTCAATGCTCAGTCTTTCGAACGGTTGCGTTGCCTTGATAAGACGACCGACAGGGGTTTATAGATTCGTGGCCTTATTTCTGCTCAAACACTGCACCGCGAGATCATGTGTTTTAAATCTCTTCAATCGAATAAGGCAGATTTTTAGATCGCACAAAGTGGGCCATTCGGGAGACTCCGGGGTGACATAGCGAATCGTGTAGTTTTCTTAAGTTGGCCGCATCAAAAAGAGTACCATATATGTTGCGAGATAGCGGATCAGAAACTGTATTGTTTTTTTCCGGGCCTGCAAATTATGTCATAATAATTCGCAGGTAGTTCAAGTCTCCAACGTCAAATCTTATGATTTTTGTTCTCGCTTGTCTGTCTTTCATCGCACATGAAGTCCACAGACCGTTGGTTAGTGATGCGTTTAAAGTGGTTGCCTAGGCGATAATGTCGCCACTTACGAAGGTCCTCGATAAGAACACATGCTTTCTTTTTCGATAGCAGAGCGACGCCTTTTGCTGGCTGTTAGGGTACGATAGAAGACGGCTACGAAGCGATTATTCTGGCTCAGTGAGGCGTCTACTGCGACGTCCGAAGTATCTGTCCAACACGTCCAGCTTTCTGATGTCCTCGACGCGTAGTGGCTACATCTCGCAACGGCAGGTCTTACTGACAGATGGCCACCCGGAAGACACTCACTTTGGTCCGGGGGCTGATTTTGGTGAACACCCAGGGTGCAGTGCGAAGCTGCAGAATGGCAATCCTAGCACTGGTAATATGCAACTTTGGCTTGACCGTTTGAGATAATCGTGGGGCCCAGAGAGTTGAACGCTGAGACGTGTCCCACTTGTTCGCCGTCCACGTACAGCAGAAAAATGCACTGTGTAGTGCATGTTAAAAGTATCTTGGTCTCCTACGTATTGATCTCTAATCCCATGGATTTTGCAAAAGATTCCGCGGGATTGAGAACCGAGTGTAAAGCAGTTGGGTTTTCCCCAAGGATGACAATGTCGTGTGCAAATCTTAAATTGGCGAGGAAAGCATCAGTGCCCCGCTGAATACCAGGGTAAGCGGTGGGTGCCTGACGCGTTATCCAGTCGATGGTAAAGTTGAGTAGCATCGGCAACAAAGGACAGCTTTGTCTATTACCAGATTTGAGGGAGAAGTCACTGGACTCCTCTCCGTAGATGCGTATTCTCGCGCGCGCATATGCGTAGAACAACCTCGTGAGATTTAAAAGCTTCTGAGGCATTCTATCGTCCTGTAGTATAGTCTACAACAATTCTCTGTCGAATGAGCCAAAGGTAGCCCGAAAACCAATAAAACAAACTGCAGTCGATTGTTGAAGCATGTATCGATGTTCTGATACTCGGTGTAGGGCGAATATCTGGTCCACGCACCCTCCACCACGGCGAAAGCCTCCTTGATTGGAGCGTGTGCGCGCGTACCGCTCAGCTGAGAAGCGGTTCAACAAAAGCACGGAGAATATTTTGGGTGCCACGTCGATTAAACTGATGCCACGGTAGTTTGCACACACAGTCCTGTCGCCTTTGTTTGGAAGAGAGAGTAATGTTGGAGTTCCCTTGAGAGTCCTCTTGGGAACCAGTCTCATCCAGACTTGCCTTGGCACGTTTTAAAGGCTCCCCGCACGGCTTGACGGTGATTGCGATTTATGCTCCAACCAATTCAGCTGATGACGAAACCAAAGACGAATTCTACAATAATTTGCAGGAGGTAATCAACAGGGTTTCGAGGCGCGATGTACTTTTCATCGCAGGAGATTGGAACGCTCGCACATGTACGGCCGATGAACCCACTCGCCATATTCTCGGAAAATTCGGCCTTGGTCAACGCTGCGAGAACGGTGGCCGACTGATTAGTTTAGCCGACATCAACAGAATGGTTGTCTGCAGCACCCGATTTCAACACCCCAAGAAGCACCTACTCACATGTTACTCTAATGACGGTCACACTGCACACCAACTCGACCACATCCTGGTAAAAGCCTGTTGGGCTTCATCTGTGGAAGCTTGCCGAGCGTACCGAGGTGCAAAAACGGGTAACACAAACGGCACCGACCATGTCTTCCTACGCTCATGCTTCAAAGTTCATCTGTCTACACGTGCTAAAGTGTCTTCACCCTCTCGGATTAACGTTGTTGCCCTAGAAAATCCAGAGAAGCGAGAAGCGTTGTCACGAGCAATCACAACCCGACTAACCAACGCAACCAATGCACAAGCAGACAAAGTTTCTGTGAAAGGGCAGTGGACTCGAATGAAGACGACAATCAAGGAAGCTACTTGGACAGTACTCGGGAGAACAAAAAGGCGGACAAAAGATTGGATCTCGGAGAGCACGCTCCAGCTGTCAACCAGAACACACGAAGCGCGACTGGCAGGTAGTAACGAACGCCGCAGACTGCAACGAGAGGCCACACGCTCCGCCAAGGCTGATCGCAAAAGATACTGGATGGAAATAGCTGAAAAAAATGGAGACTGTGTCCGGAACTGGTGACTTCGGTAAACTGTTTCGCCTTATTCGCAACGCCTCTAATAGGTTTTTTAAACAAAGTTCCCTTCTTCGTGACACGGCAGGAAACTTAATACCCGAACAGAGTAAGAAAATGGACCGATGGGTGGAACACTTTGGTCAGCTGCTCAACCGGCCTACGGACCACCGGACGGACCAACCAATATCAACCCCTCCACTCCAGTACGAAAGCAACTGTGACCCGCCCAACACCGCGGAAATCACGGAAATTATAAACAAACTGAAAGACAGAAAGGCTGCTGTGGAAGATGGCATCCCTCCAGAAGTGTACAAAGCATGTTCACCGTCATTGAGTGACAGGTTGTGTACACTTTTTGGTTCCATTTAGAGAGGAAGCATTTCCACCCGACTGGGGAATGTCCATTCTGCAGCCCATTCCGAAGAAAGGTGATAAATCGGCATGTGAGAACTACCGAGGGATCAGCCTGATCGATGTGGCCGCAAAGATCTTTGATGCGTTGTTACCAACCCATTTCTCCGAGGCAAGAGACCAGCGCCCTCGCCCGAACCAATGGGGTCTCCGCCGTGGCAGAGGCTGTGTGGATCAAATCTTCATACTGCGCCGAATACTGAAGCACCGCTATAAGTTCCAGCAGCCGACGGTAGCTTGTTTCATCGACTTCCGGGCAGCTTTTGATTCGGTGAACCGCGAGTCTCTTTGGACCATAATCCAATCCGATGGGATGCCCGATAAGCTTTTAACGCTGTTGAGGGGATACAACTCGATAAATAGTGCTAGGGTTCGTATGTACGGTGAAGAGTCCCGCGAGTTCACACTCACTACCGGAGTTAGGCAGGGCTTTCCTCTCTCACCGGTGCTGTTCAACTACGCCATCGATTGGACAATGCGACAGGCATTACACAACTACCCTGGCGTTCAGCTTAGCCAGGAAATATACATCTCTGACCTGGAGTTCGCGGATGATATTGTCGTGCTAGGAGACTGCCCCGCTACGCTTCAACCAATCCTCGACTGAATCAATTCCTTCGCGAGGTCCATCGGACTTGAAGTAAATTCGATCAAAACAAAAGCCTTCACAACCCATCTGGGCCCGACAATTCAACAACTGTCGATCAACGACCTACCAGTCGAATACGTCTCTTCATTCAAATACCTAGGCTCAACTCTGCTTCCGAACGACTAGGCAAAAGATGAAATGGTATCACGGATCGAAAGCGCCAGGAGAACCGTTCTTCAGCTAAGACGAACGCTGTGGACTAGCAGTGAAATCAGCTTAGGGACCAAAGTTCGTGTTTACTGTGCCGCCATTCGGCCCGTACTCATCTACGGCTGCGAAACCTGGCCACTACGAGCTGAGTATACCAGAAGGCTGGACGTTTTCGACTACTGGTGCATGCGGCAAATTCTCTAAGTCAACTGGCACGACAGGGTGTCCAACGACGAGGTAAGGAGACGGTGCTCTGATATCGATGCTCTCCCCGTCCTCCTCCAACGTCGACGACTTCAGTGGTTCGGCCACACGCTTCGGCGACCCGAGTCAGAGATAACCAAGCAAACACTCTGCCCCACTCCCTGCCCTGGTTGGCGTTGTCGCCTTGGTGGGCAGCTCAAAACTGGGACCAGTACAACAGAGAAAGACGTGGAGCTTCTAGGCCTTCGGTTGGTTTGTGGAGCCCGGCGATGGAAAAAGAACTGGATCAGGATCTGTACGGAGCTTGCCTCCCACCGCCGCGCGTGGTCAGCAATGGTCCGTGATATCCATGGAGTCGACCTATCCTCTCGCAGGAAATAGTCGCGTAAAAGTAAAAGTAAGCAAGTCCCTAGTCCGCTAGGAATTAGTCTTTTTCTCAGATTGAAAAAAACAGGACGTGGAATGGCTTGGCGGTGGTTAGACGGTCATCACAATGGACTTATGACCCTTCTTTCCTGGGTTCGAATCTCCTTGCCGCTGCCGGTCACTTCTCAACTGTGAGCTTTGAACTCGCCGCGAACCCCTTCCTGGAATATTGTGCAATTATCACATAACAAAGAGAAAGTAGGGAAAAAGAAAAGGAAAAGAAAAAAAGGCATTGTAGAAAGGCACAATGTTTATATCTTCAGTGCGATGCCACCATCTCCAACGGACTTCTGATTCTTCAGCTTGTGTTTTACTTGGAGTTGGTGAGATCTGGTTCACACAGCATGCCGCGGGACGGTTCAGTAAACAATCGAAGTGTTCGGTCCATCGCTGCATCTTGTTGGCCTGTTCAGGAATGAGCAGCCCAGCAGCACCGCAAAGTAGGGGTTCTGCCGAATGTTGTGTACCATATGCAGTGCGAATTAGACAGGAGAGCTCTGAGAAGTTATCGTAATCAACCGCAGCCCCCACGGTTTCCGTGATTTCGGCCCAGCAGTTGTTACGGACGCTACCCGCCGGACGGATGGCTTTTCGTCAGATATCACGGAAGTCTGGGTGATTATTTAGGCGGGCATTTTCAGCCTTTTCGGTTAACCGGAGAGTTGCCCCTGAGAACCAGTCTTTCTGTCGTCATCGCGTCAAGCCCAGTTCATCCTGAGCGGATTGTTGAATCGATGCCTCAAGTGATTTCCACTCATTTTCCACCTATGAACGTGGTGGCTAGATGGGAGGCAACGGCGTCTGAGATCGCTTGGCGTTTCCTCGCTGATCCTAACGCCGTTGTGTTAATCCGCATTGGGGCACAGTTTCTGCGGCGATTAGCTAGGTGGATTTTGAAGTATGCACGGACGAGGGTGTGGTCGGTGCCATTCTTATTAGCAATCTTCGCGCCTCGGTAGGACCGGCAATCTTCAATCGAAGACGTCCAGCGTTACTGTATCAGAATGTGGTCGATCTGGCTCGTCGTGCGGCCGTTATTGGAGTACAACGTTAGCAATTGCTTCCTGGGACGTTGGAAGCGGGTGTCGGTGACGGTTAGACCGTTAAAGTCCGCAAAGTTGACGAGGTGTTCACCGTTCCTTCACTGCTGTCCGAGACCATATTTTCCCAAAATGTGTCTAGTTGCTTGGGTGGAGGCATCAGAGCGGACGTTCCAATTCCTACACCACGTTGACCTACAGCTCTAGCTACTTCGTCTCCTGAAGTGTGCAAAACATACTCGGATGAGATATCAGAAACAGTTATTTGGATCACACTACTCGAATCCTGGATACGCGTTTCACTTAGGCAGCAGACATCAATCTTCAGAGAATCTACTGTCAGCACTAGGCACGCCTGCTGACCGGCCTGCATGAGTGTACGCACGTTGAGGGTGCCGAGATTCAGGGGCTGACGAGGCTTGAGAAAATGTGAGTTACCAAACAGAGGATTATTCCCGATACTATTTGACAGTGAATCGTTGCGAGTATCGACCGTGTTATCAGTGGGAGCATTATGGGTGGATAGATGGGACAAAGAGGGATGGTTAGGGACAGAAGACAGGTTTAAAAATATCGTGGCGCGACAAGATACAAATTTAAAGTAGCAAACAAATAGATAACTAGAATAAATAGAAAAAATTGGTATGTTTTTCGGGAAAATAATAACACTATTGTAATCAGCGCCTTAATATTGAGGAAACAGTACTGTCTCCGCAAAAGTTTGTGCAGCTGGACTGTATTCCGTGTGTTGGCTATTACGGCGTTCTTTCCTTTCTTTCCCGTGTGGGTCCAGTCCCTGTCCATCTTGTGTATTCATCCTTTCTTATTCAACGTGCAGCATGGTGAGAAATGCAGTGTCCAGCGGGGCTTGCCCTACTGTTTAACACTGTATGAGGATGACGATGAACCTTCGTGTGTCCTCCACCCGCAGTAGCCATGTCTCCAAACCATAAAGAAGCACGGGCCTGACTGCTGCAGCGTACACTCGGCCTTTGATAGGTAAATGGATGTCATGTCGACGCCACAGATGGCTAAGGTTGATAAGTGCCAAGCGAGTTTTCTGTGTACGCAGAGACACCTTGGCCGATGTCTGACCTCCGGGTGAAATGCAGCTCCCCAGGTGGCAGGACTTGTCTGCCACGTTTATAGTCTCCGCAGACACTGAAACGTTCGACATTGGACCGACCCAATTTGAAGGTACAAAACGCATACCGAACTTTGCTATGCAATCCGTCAAGCTGTCTAGAAAAGCTTGCAACTTATCTGGATCTTCACTTACAAGGGCTATGTCGTCCGCATATTCAAGGTCTGATACCTTTCCATCCGGGAAAAGTTCAGTGCCGCTATCCTCACCCGACAAAAGTGTGGTCTCTAGAACCATGTCAATCACAAAGTTAAAGAGAAAAAGAGATGAGAGAGAACCCTGGCGGACACCACGTTTGTGGTGAACTCGGGTGAAGGAGCACCATAAGCCCGAACTCGGCCTCGACTGTTCATGTGAAGTGACTTTATGATCAAAATAAATCCCTCTGGTACACCCTTCAATGAGAGACAACGCCAAAGAACCGTGCGATCAACTGAGTGGAAGGCCGCTCTAAGATCGAGAAAAACGGAGATAGTGAGTCTACGGAAGGTGTATGTGTTGTAAAATTTATTGGAGAGTGAATATGTGATCAACACAACCTCGACCAGGTCTAAACCCAGCTCGATCCTCGCGCGAGCACTGTTCGTGAGCGTTAGATAAGCGGTGGCGAATAATACCAGCGGGCTGTTTGGATGCGATACTAACCAGACTAGTTTCCCTGTGGTTTTCACAAAAGGACCTGTCACCTTTCTCATAAATCGGTACGATCACCGATTCACACCAACTCTTTGGAACTTATTTCTTCTCCCATGTCAAACCGAGGAGTTTCGTCAGCTCCGTCTTTGGAAACGGACGGGGCAAGTTCATCCGGTCCGGCAGCCTTATGTTAAGATAGCTTATTTGATGAAAATCCTCCGTTTCTGATGGAGGACCGTTATCTACAACCAGAGCTGGAGCTATGGTGCTACTTAGCAACTAAACTGCATCTCGAAATGCTCCGCCCAGCGAATTAGACGACGCTCCTGAGTTTGAATCAGTGAGTCGTTCGCCTCTTCGATCAATTCGCTAATGCCTGGTTTACGTGGACCGGTTTGTCTAATCAGACGGAAAAGGTTTAGACTATTGCCAATCGCCACAGCTTCTTCCATTCCCCCACACTCTGCAATCCACCACTGCTCACGGTCGTTTCTCTGGCTCCGAATCAGCTGGCGTTTGAGGCATCTCCGTGCCTCATCGTATCTGGAATCCGGGGGAGTTGATCTGCGCACATCTAACAGTGCAACTGAGGATGCAGATATCCATCGCTTCTGTGTGTCTGGCAAATGGACCTTAGACAGCATCAACAGCCTCACATAGAGTCTGTTTGATCTCTGTCTATCGCTGTTCTGGATCCTGGGCATTGGACTGCATCGATAACCTGGTGGATAATTCTGTTGGGAAAGCAGATCGTTGGTTATCGTCCAGTAGCAGCTGCGGGGGTGGTTGGCTTCAGCGTGGCTCCGGCCACCGACGAGGCGCAAGCTGAAGCGCGCGGACAAGAGCGTGATCAGTGTCTACAGGCGTGGACCAAAATGATCGACAGTCTTGAACTGATCCGCGTCAGTGGTAACCGACAGCAATATGATCGATCTGAGTCCAACGCTTTGAAGGCGCGAGATGACGCCAGGTTAGCCGGTGTCGCTTTTTGTGTCAGAAATCTGTATTCGCTAGGAATAGTTCATGGTCGGAACATAGTTGAATGAGTCGGTCACCGTCATCAGTTCGATCAGCTGGAACGCAATATCGGCCTCCCATGTTCCTCTCCGTCCCGTTTAGGCTTCCGACTTGAGAATTGAAGTAACCAGCAACAACCATAATGTTCGTAGAGTGCACACTGCAGAGCAGTTGAGACAAATGCTGGTAGAATTCATCTTTAGCATCCGGAGAGCCACAGTCAGTTGGGACATACACAGAGACGACGAACGGCCATCGAAGCTTCATTCTGGTGCTGTTGACATACACAGAACCATTCAACCAAACTGCACACAGACGGCTGCCTACTGGGATCCAGTCGAGCAGCGCACACTCAGCCTTCACGCTCAGAGCGATGCCAAAGCCAGCCTGACAACGAGCGCTGGAGCGACTGAGGCTTCTCGACACGGTATGTTTTGCGGTTTGGAAATTCAAGGCACTCCTTCAAGACTGACAGGAGCCCGTGCCTGCACTTGTTGTGGTGATCGGTTAGAGGTAGCCAATAGCTTTAAGTACCATCACGACGAGACTGCACCTTGACGTGGTGTGATGGCTTGCGCGCCTCTATGACTCAAAGAGCTATACAGGATGGTTTCTTTAAGCCGGAGATGCAATCATACCTCACAGGTCAATGGTTGGAGGTCAGACAAAGTCCAGTCTTCTGGTCCTCCAGGTTGGGGGTCGATTTGAGCTGGCAACTCAATCAGCAAAATCAGTGGAAGAATAATTGATCCAAGCAAATGGGCTTCCACTAAGCCATCCCGCTGCCTTGCGGATACGTTCTTGTTAGAACCAAAGGCTTTGGATGAGAACCCTAATCGTTCTCCTGCTTTGTGGCGAGACACCCTAGTAGTACCCGTCCACCATCTCCCATGAACTGCACGACTACAAAGAATTCCATACTGCAACGGTCGTCGCGCATGATAATCAGGACCGCGCTATCCACTGCATCGAGCGGGGTGGGTAGTGATAAGTGGGTTAGTGCTCAGAGTTCCCTCTGCTTTATTCAACCTTTGTCTTCTGTCCCCAACCACCTCTGAATCTCGGCACCTTCAACGTGCGTACACTCATGCAGGCCGGTCAGCAGGCGTGCCTAGTGCTGACAGTAGATTCTCTGAAGATTGATGTCTGCTGCCTAAGTGAAACGCGTATCCAGGATTCGAGTAGTGTGATCCAAATAACTGTTTCTGATATCTCATCCGAGTATGTTTTGCACACTTCAGGAGACGAAGTAGCTAGAGCTGTAGGTCAACGTGGTGTATGGATAGTCTTGACTGAAAAGGCTGAGGCTCTCCTTTTAGACTGGATCCCGGTTAACAGTCGTTTATGTGCTGTGAGACTCCAAGGGCCAGTCGGCGTTCGAAAGGATAGTTGTGTTAAGCGAATTTTGCTTGTGATCTCGGCGTACACCCCAACGGACTGCAGCTCTTACACTCAGAAAGATGAGTTCTACGATGAAAAAACCACCCTCGTTCGCAACAGTAAAGGTTCTGACACTGTAGTACTAGCTGGTGACTTCAATGCAAAAGTTGGCAAACTTAGTGTGTCAGAAGCCTGTTTAGGTGGGCGTTGTGCTTTACCTGCTGAGCGTACAGATAACGGGGATAGGCTTCTCCAGTTTTGTGCAGACAATCGGTTGTTCTTGTCTAGCACAAATTTCCGGCACAGCTCGCGTCGCATAGCTCCATGATGATCGTCTCAAACGCGGTCAGCCGAAAAACGTATATATGATCCAGAAGTGCGCACCAGTTATGACCAAAAATTAGCATATTAGCTAGGAACTACGACGGATGGTAATGTAGATAAGCATTGGGCTCATATCAAACAGGCAGTGCACGTTGCAGCAGGTTTCGCCTGTGGTCCTAGATCCGATGTCCATCAAAGACACTGGATTTCGCAAGGTTCGTTGAGTCTAATGGAGCAAAAGCGTCAGCTCTCGAATTGTAAGGAGATGAATAAGATACGGAGAAATCTAGAAATGCAAGTTACGAAAAGCCTAAAGAATGATCGCGAAAATTGGTGGGTCAAATTGGCCGAAGAAATGAAAATAGCAGCTGCTTCAGTTAACAGTCAAAGACTGTTCAAACCTTTTCGTGACGCTGGTGGACGGCGAACCCCGGCCAGCGAAACGATATGCAATAGAAATAGATAGCCTATTTACGGTAAAGAGCAAAATCTTGACCTTTGGGCCGAGTACTTCAAGGAGCAGTTTAGCTGGCCCCACTCTAGTGTTGTTACTCCTGTGTCAGCAACTGCAAATCCTTGGATAATATCTGCAGTGAACTAGAATCACGTCAGAGCTTTCCGAATGAGTATTTGAAGACCTAAGTATAAGCTTTATTCAACAAACAATTGAGGTATGCAATCTGTAAGGTAAAAGAGGAGCGGCAAAATGATGAAACAATCAGATAATTGTACAACATTCTCTCCAGCTGTTTCATTGTGAACTGCAACAGTTCGAAGATAGTATTGCTTCTCGTTTGCGTAAGCTGAGTGGGCGCGTTCCTTGCTGTTGTTGAAGAGGAGGTTTTGGATCTGGGGTGTGTATTCTCAGTATAAACAGACTCACTGTCTTCCTGAGATGGATGTGTGGATGAATCAGTCACAATGTTATCAGTGCAGCTTGGTTTGTGGGTGTCTGTAAGTAGACTGTTTTCGGGAGGCACAGATTGATGTTGACCGGGTGCTAAATTGTGCAGTGAAACAATTCCCTCTCTTCCGTCCTGGAAACGAACATGTACATATTCCGGATTGCAATCGATCAGTTCCACTTCATCCACCAGAGGGTCATACTTTAATGATCTCGCATTCCGGCGCAGGAGTACGTGTCCCGGTGTAGTGAGCCAAGTTGGTTATGAAATCCCGGAAGTCGTCTTCCGATTATAAGAAAAAAGCCGTTCGTAAAACCTAGTGTTAGTTACAGTACACAACAATGACCGGATAGGATGTAGAGCACCCAGAAGCACAAACTCTCACTGGAATACGGCAAGACGTTTTGATTTTAATGAAAGAGTTATAGGTTTCCAGATTGTCCCGTTCATTCTTTCAGCTTGCCCATTTCCTTGTGGATTGTTTGGCGTGCTTCTGCTGGTTGTGATCCCTTTCTCGGTAAGAAATGCTCGAAGTTCTTCAGACGTGAACGAAGCGCTGTGACGAGAGTGAATGTAGAGTGGCATGCCGAACAATGCGAATAGCTGAAAGAAACAATCGATCATGGTGAATGCAGACGTGTCCGTGCAAGCGAAGGCAAACGGAAACCGTGAGTACTCATCGACAATAGTCAACAGATACTTCCTCTGTGATGAAGAAGGTAAAGATCCCTTGAAGTCGACATTGAGCTTTTCGGACGGGCGAGTAGCCTTGATAAGAATACTACATGGTCTGAAAAATCTAGGCTTCAATTCGGAGCAGACATTACAGCGAGGTGTCAGATTTCACCTCATCTACAGAGAATGTCAGCTTTCTGGAACAGATGAAATGCGACATTCTGGTAGTACCAGGATGGCACAAGGAATCGTGTAGCTTCTGAAGATTTGATGCCTGTGCATATGACATAGAACAAACGCGTGATAGAGCGTCTGCGACAGCGCTGTCTTTCCCTTGCCTGTATATAACGTCGAAACTGTAGCAAAAATGTTCGACACGCCATCGCTGGGTCTTGTCGTTTTTTATTTTACTTGTATGATTATGATTGAAGATGAAGGACACTGATCTCTGGTCTGTGATAATAGTCAGTCAAGACCCAGTAAGATAGTGACGCCATTTTCCTACTTATTCAACAGTGGCAGGGGCTTCTTTCTCAATCGCTGAGTAGTGTCGCTCACTAGATGATAAAGTGCGAGAAAAAAGGGCAACTGGTCGTCCATTCTGTGTCAGAGTAGCCGCGATTGCAATATTAGAAGCATCCGCCTCCACAACAAGAGGAATGAATTCATCAACAGTTACAATAACAGACCTCTCGATTTCTTTCTTCGTTTTTGCTAACGAGTCACAGACGGCTGGAGGGGGAGGAAAGCAGCGATGGCCGACCAGCGGGCGGATTTTGTCTGAAAAATGTGAGATCCACGAAGAGTAGTGAGCAAACAATCCCATTATACGTTGCTAAGACTTTAGGTCGGTGGGTACTGGTAGATTTCGTAATGGCTGAAGTCTACTAGAACCAGGTCGAACGGTTTTGTCTGAAACTTCAAACTCCAGTACCGTATCACTTGAGAGCGAATAGTGCTTTTACTTTCATTGAAAGTTAGGTTATACTTGCGAGCAGTCCCATACAATCTCCCTAAGTTAAGGTTATGTTCATCCTCCGTGACTCCATGTACGGTTATGTTACCAAGTTATGCATATGCCACTTTTAGGTCCTCGTCACGAATTATCTTGTCAATAACTCGCTGGAAACAAACTACACCGTTTGTGACACCAAAAGGTATGCGGCAGAACTGATAAAGATCACCACAAGCTTCAAATGCAGTGAACTTCTTCTCGCTTCCTTTGATTAGTATGTGGTGATATGCATCTTGTAGATCCACCGTGCTATATATCGAGTAGTGGGAAGTATTGTCAATGATCCCATCTATTCGTGGCAAGGGATAAGCGTTTAGGTGGGTATATCGGTTGATCGTGTGGCTATAATCGATAACCGTTCGTCGTTTATGGTTTTCATTCGTGGTTACTAAAACTTGTGCCCGCCAAGGGGATACAGATGGTGCAACGATGCCATCTTCCAGAAGCTTCTTGATTTCAGCTCCAATGAATTTTTCGTCGGCGACCGAGTAACGGCGTGATTTGGTTATGATTGCTTTAAAGTCAGAAGTATTTTCACTGAATAGGGAAGGGGAATCCACATCAGCCGCTGGCAAACCACATAGAGAGAATGGAGTTTTCGTTCCGGAAAACGGGATCTAAACTGATTGATGTATTTTGAAAAAAAATTGTGTCCTAGAAGAACATCGGAGCCAAAAATTTGCGAATAAGGATAGTTTGACGTTTGTGTGCTGGCACTTGTTATATTGTAATGTAACGAAACAATGGTCATTTGTGAAGCTCGTTAGATGTGTATTAGCCATAGAGGTTTTGTTACGAGATTGTATCACCCGTCAATTGAGTCGTTTGTCAACAGACGCAGCGATATAACTTCCAGAACTTCCCATATCGATCGGGGGCTTCAGCATAATGCTGTTGATGAGAATATCAGCTACAGCATGAGAGAGACTGTTGGGTGCCGCAGAGAGAGTTACGGACGGCAGATAGTTCTGGACCAAAGATGCGATGTTCTCAGGGGAACAACACACCTGGTAATGACCCTTCTTACCGCATCTCTTGCAAATAGCCTCACGGGCATGACACAGCGATCGTGTGCCTCCCGAATCCACAGAAGAAACACTTGCTGGTGCCAACATCAGTGGATGCAAAGGTAGCAATATTTTCAGCTGGGACAGTTGTTCTGTGGGCTGTTTGTTCCAACTCCGGTGGATTGATTGTGGAAGCCGTATAGACACCTGCTTTGTACGATGGTGACTGACATTGAGCCGTCTCAAGAGATCGTGCTCGCTCGAACGCCGTTCGTAGATCGAGTGAGATGTTTTCTGAGAGCCGTTGTTGTATTATCTGAGACTGGAGTCCAGTGATGAAAGCATCTCTGATAGCATCTTCTTGATTTTTCTCCGCCGTTGCCGGTTCGGAGTTGCAGTCTTTAGCCAGCGATTTCAGCTTTTGCAAGAATTGATCTAGATTTTCGCCTGTTTGTTGTCGACATGTAGGCAATGTATGGCGAGCAACTATCTCATTCTTCGGTTTGACGTACAGGTTCGTGACAGTTTCTATGGCGCCTTCATAAGTTGCGTAACCCCCGATATAATCATACACATTGGGAGACATAGTTGGCGAGGGTTCTGAGTTTATTGGGACTGAACGTTTCTATACTGTCCAGAAGGTAAGTAAACGTATCCGCTCAATGGATCCATTGTTGAGAAGCAAGTAAGGAATTCGGATCACCATCAAAACGTTCGGGATACAGAATTCGACCCATTTGTTTGTTGATTGAATTGTAGTGAACTAGAATCACGTCACAGCGTTCCGGGTGAAGAGTGAAAGACCTAAAGATAGGCTTTATTCAACAAACAACTGAAGTATGCAATATGATAGGTGAAAGAGGAGCTTTAGAATGATAAAACAATCAGATAATTATACAACTGTATCACTTGAGCCCCCATCGGAAGTGGAAGCGGAGTCATGTATTCTACCACTGAAGCGAGGAATAGCGGCCAGTCACAACGAACTTCCCTCAGTTCTTATCAAACTGGGTGGAAATGCTCTGATAAAATCACTTACGACCTTGCTCCGTGACATTTGGAACGAGGAGCGTATTCCGTTACTATGGAGTGAGTCATTGATTGTTCCCATCTCCAAGAAGGGAATGCGCAATAACTGGATTAATCATCGTGGGATTAGCTTAATTCCGATAGTCATCAACTAATTAGTCTCGATTCTACTGCACCGTTCTACACCGGCTCGCGAGTGGAATGCCCGCGAACAGCAGGCTGGATTCCGCCCAGGTCAAGAATGAACCGACCACATTTTTACTTTTCGCCGACTACTTGAAACGCGTCACACGCACCGTCTACCGACAATAATGTTCTTCTTAGACTTGAAAAGCGCCTTCGATTCAGTTGATCGAACAGCGTTTTTCAGTGCTCTTCATCGAAAAGGTATTCCCCAGAAGTTCGTGAACCTAATGAGATCATTGTATTCTTGTACTTCTGACTGCATAAGGGTTTGAGATGAACTATCCAGTCCGTCCGAAACGACCAGCGGCGTTCGACAGGGATGTCCCATGTCTCCATTCCTGTTCAACTTCGACATGGACGAAATAATGAAGAGTGCGCTGCAAAATATTCAGGATGTAGGCGTCGAACTAGAAAATAGTGGAAAGCCATGTGACCTAGATTTCGCGGACGACATTGTCTGCTCGTTCGAATCCACGGAACATGCTCAACGTGTAATAGATAGACTCTCAAGAGCTGTAGTTCCATTCGGCATGCGCTTTGCACCTTCAAAGTGTAAGGTGATGTTGCAAGGCTGGACGTCAACGATTCCGAGCTTGATGCCTCATGGGGAGGTGCTGGCAGTTGTCGACTACTTCACTTACCTCGGCAACAGCGTGACGACGGATGGGAGCATGGTAGTAGAGGTGAGCACTCGTATATCCAAGGCTCGAGCGGCGTGCGTTGGACTAAAGCACTTGTGGCGCCAACCTGATATTTCACTGAAGTTGAAAGGTCGTGTGTTCTATGCCACGGTGCGCTCAGTTCTGTTGTATGGTTACGAGACTTGGAGTCTGCGTGCAGAACATATTTGTCGTCTTGAGGTTTTCGACCAACGATGTTTGTGTAATATCGCTAAGATTGGGTGGAATAGCCGAGTGAGCAATGCTGATGTCAGAAAGTGAGTATTGGGTACTAATTCGGAGATTGTTTTGTCACAGTGTATCCAGCTTAGTAGACTTCGTTGGTTGGGGCACGTGTTACGTATGACGAACGTACGTCTACCGTAGCGTGCCTTGTTTTCGGTTCCTCCTCGAGTGTGGAAGAAGCCACGTGGAGGTCAACAGATGACGTGGCAGCGAGGAATGAGAAAATGTACAGCAAACTTAGGAAAAGTAGGAGCCTCATATCTTCGCGGTTGGGGTCCAACAGATCCGTCTACCAGTTGGCTGGAGACACTGAAGGATATGGCAGCGAACCGTGAACAGTGGCAATCGTGTTGTCACTTTCTGTCGAATCAGAATGACTGATCGATGTGCGTTTGTACAGTTAGATTGTGTATTCCGTGTGTTAGCTACTAGGGCGTTCTTTCCTTTTCCCTCCCGTGTAATTCCAGTCCCTGTTCATTTTGTGTATTCATACTTTCTAACTCAACGTGCAAGATGGTGAGAAAGGCAGTGGTCAGTGGGGATTGCCCCACTGTTCAACGCCGTACGATGATGATGATGATGATGATGATGATGATGATGATGATGATGATGATGATGATGATGATGATGATGATGATGATGGAGCTTCATCATAGCTGGTCGTGGTGTTAAGGAGGAGATCACATCACGAATTGCGAGAGCCATAGCAGCTTTCGTGAACCTGCGCCATCTGTGGCGCCGCCATGACACCCGGCTCTCCCTCAAGGTAAGGATGTACAATGCCACAGTTCGTAGTGTTCTTCTTTACAGTTGCGAGACCTGGCCCGTACGCGTTGAGAATACTCGGCGGCTTTTTGTATTCGACCAACGATGTCTCCTACGCATTGCCCACGTCTGGTAGGAATATCGGATGAGCGATGACGAGGTTCGTCGTCATGTGTTTGGTGCTGATGGTCGCCTTCTGACCGAGATAATCGCTCTGCACCGCCCTCGATGGCTCGGGCATGTTTCGCGTATGCCTGCCCATCGCTTACCTTCTCGTGCTATTTTGCACGTGCTGGGCAAGGTTGGAAGATGCGGCGCGGCGGTCATGCTAAGATTCGGCGCAGAGGCATAGAGAAGTCAGCTTCGGCTTAGACGTCGGTTGGTGCTTCCCGCCTTCCTGGTTGGGACCCAGGATACGAGGATTGGCGTCGGTTAGAGACGCTGAGACATGAATTAGAACCCGAATACAGTGGTGGTAGTACTGTATGGCCTGTCTGTTAACCTCCGGTTTCCCATGAACAATTGAAAAAGAGACCCAAAAAATTTACAAAACGTGTCCGGTGAAACTATTAAAACAGAAATTTTGCCTCGCTTGTTGCGATGTCATTACTTACTGAGCGGTCCCACCAAACACGAGCAATGCTTCGGGAACCTCGGTTGTCGAACACGAAAGGACACTGAGTATCCCCAACATGAAGTGGCTAGGTCTCGCAACCGTAAGGTAAAACAATACGAACCGCGGCGTTATACACCCGTCCCCTAAGGGAGCGTTTGGTGTCGCGGCGGCGCCATGGGTGTCGCAGGTTAGTGAAAGCTTCTCTGCCTCTGGCTGTTCGTTATGTGACTTTATCTTCAACATCGCCTTCAGGTGTAATCAAACTCTCGAGGTACTTAAAGTTTCGACTACCGCCAGTTGATCAGAAAGGATGAATGCAGGCACATGCCTCTGCCATTCTTGTAAAAGTTTGATGGTTGAATAAACTGCACTGACTATCTGAAACGTTGCTCTTATACTGTATTCGGTTATATACCAAAATAGTGTGACTTACCAAAGATCAGGGCAAAGCTATTAGGCAATGTTCTTGATGCGTAAAACAGAAAGTGGAATTGGGTAAGCGTTATCAAACAGAGTTTCCTGTAGACCGTCTTGCCAAATTTTCTCCGAACTGAGGCACAGAATTCTGCCAAGCTTAAAATATTGAGAGTACCAAGACAAAGACGAACTGGAGTTCGTTCAATCGGATCCTGAACGCAAACGGTGAAAAACAAAACCTACCGATTATCTGAGATGTGAACTTCGGTGCTCCAGAAAGGATGCATACGTACAGCGGAATTGAAGCAACAAGGTTCACGAGAATAGCGCCAACAAAAGTTCGCGGAACCACACCAGGAAACTCCAAGTGATCGTACTGTTTTTATGTGGAAGTAATTCGGACTAACCTGGGACAGGTTGGATCGGAAAAATGCAAGATCATGCATGGCCTGAATATTAAAACTTTCTTCCACTTTGGTAAATGGGCAGGTAAGCGTAAACAAAGACATAATGCATAGCAACGCAGTGCGAAATCCGAACATAACGTAATATGATTAGCAATGGTGAGTGATCTGAAACAAAAACGACTTTTTGTTTTAAGCGAGTTACAACAACTTTGTCCCAGTCAAAAGCTCAGTGTTGAAGCTAAATAACTGAATACAGTAGGTTCAAGAATTCGGCGATGTTCATAATGTGGAGATTAAGGAGTCAAAATTCATTGCGACAAAGAATTATCCGCTCCATTACGATTGTTCTGAAAACCCGTTGCCTTAAAAACAGTAACAGCCCGAATGGATTCACGGAAAATACTATGAGGTTATCCTCTAATCACCTGGATTTAGCTTCAATCCATAGCTAACGCACGCATATGCACCGCAGTACATGTTGTTTCGAGTTATTGCTACACTCAACTGTAACAAGACCACGAGATGCGGTTGAGTTTCCATCTCATATTATTTACGTTGTGGACCTCGCTAGCATTCGCGGAATGAACCATATTATCGATTCTGTACACCAATTTCTTCATTATTCCTCTTCTTTTGCCCTTTTTTGACCGGAACTCAAATCTCCCCTCATCAGACACCACCCACCTCCAATCTTTTAACTATACCTTCCACTCCTCTTTTACACCCAAAGCTGGTGTCTGTGACTTTATCCATTAGTCAATGGCCACATCCAGACTTCGGAATCTTGACTTTTCCGGTCGTGAACTTCAGTCCATGTGGCTGAAGCTCCGATGTCCTTATTTTAACCATAACTGCTGTCTTGATCACCGTTCGCCCAACAGTACCGGCTCATCGATTCTCCATTTCTTATCTTCGAACACTGAGCACTCGTTTGTGTCAGATGCCAACTGTCATGTCATCATCTTAGGAAATTTTGATGTCAGCAATCGAGATTGGTTTATTCACTCATCGAACACTTCGGCTCTGGGGCGCGAAGCCGAGCATTTCGCAGTGGTCAACCTGTGCCAACTAGCTGACGTCCCCCCACATTCCCAATCGAGCTGGCGATCGTGCCCATACCCTTGGTCTTATTCTCACTTCCATTCCTTCTCTCCTCTAAGGCATCTCTGCCATCCCCCCACTTGGCTCGTCTGACCACTGCATTACTTTCTGTTCCATCAGTTTTACTCGCTCTGATCTTCCACCTACCTCGAGACACACATTTTACCGCTACAGCTCAGTCAACTGGGATGGTTTTCGCGATTTCCCAGCCTCCTATCCTTGGAATGATTTCTGCTTTACTTCAGACGTTTCCGATTCAGTTCCTAATTTCACTGACACTGTTCTTCAAGGCATACAACTTTTTATTCCTCACTTCTCCAAATCCGCCAAACCCGAATCCCCTGAGTGACCCAACCACGCATGTAATCGTGCTGTAAGTTTGAAGCGTGCAACATTTCACCGCTGGCGCCGCTTGCCTACTGCTCCCGTCGTTTCGTGCAAGCCAGGAACAGATGCTCATCAACGATAAAGACAGTCAAAGAAGGCTTCGTCCGCTGGAAAGCCGAACGCATACTCTCATCTGCCACTGGTACCCGAACAAATTGGTTCCTAACCAAAGCAGTCTCTCGCAATTTCTGCCCTTCCTATTTCCTTCACACCTGTAATTTCTCTGGTGATCTTGTTTGTAAACCACACGAGATACCTGAGGTTCTTGCTTTCCGGTGTGCCTGCAACTCCGCTTTACCCACCTATCCCACTCCTCGAGGTCATTCTCTTTTCTCTGTCCCCAATCTTCCACCTTATAATGGTACTAGGAAGATCCGCCATGCGCTCCGTTCTCTGGACGTATCCAAACCACCCGGTCCCGACGATATACCACACATCGTCCTTAAAATGTGTGTCCTGAATTGGCTTCTCTCTTACATCAGCGTCGCATACAACTTGCTCACCGGGTTGCGTTACCAACACCATACAGCGTTAAAATGTAGGGCAAGCCCCACTGACCACTGCCTTTCTCACTATCTTGCACGTTGAGTTAGAAAGTATGAATACACAAAATGAACAGGGACTGGAATTACACGGGAGGGAAAAGGAAAGAACGCCCTAGTAGCTAACACACGGAATACACAATCTAACTGTACAAACGCACATCGATCAGTCATTCTGATTCGACAGAAAGTGACAACACGATTGCCACTGTTCACGGTTCGCTGCCATATCCTTCAGTGTCTCCAGCCAACTGGTAGACGGATCTGTTGGACCCCAACCGCGAAGATATGAGGCTCCTACTTTTCCTAAGTTTGCTGTACATTTTCTCATTCCTCGCTGCCACGTCATCTGTTGACCTCCACGTGGCTTCTTCCACACTCGAGGAGGAACCGAAAACAAGGCACGCTACGGTAGACGTACGTTCGTCATACGTAACACGTGCCCCAACCAACGAAGTCTACTAAGCTGGATACACTGTGACAAAACAATCTCCGAATTAGTACCCAATACTCACTTTCTGACATCAGCATTGCTCACTCGGCTATTCCACCCAATCTTAGCGATATTACACAAACATCGTTGGTCGAAAACCTCAAGACGACAAATATGTTCTGCACGCAGACTCCAAGTCTCGTAACCATACAACAGAACTGAGCGCACCGTGGCATAGAACACACGACCTTTCAACTTCAGTGAAATATCAGGTTGGCGCCACAAGTGCTTTAGTCCAACGCACGCCGCTCGAGCCTTGGATATACGAGTGCTCACCTCTACTACCATGCTCCCATCCGTCGTCACGCTGTTGCCGAGGTAAGTGAAGTAGTCGACAACTGCCAGCACCTCCCCATGAGGCATCAAGCTCGGAATCGTTGACGTCCAGCCTTGCAACATCACCTTACACTTTGAAGGTGCAAAGCGCATGCCGAATGGAACTACAGCTCTTGAGAGTCTATCTATTACACGTTGAGCATGTTCCGTGGATTCGAACGAGCAGACAATGTCGTCCGCGAAATCTAGGTCACATGGCTTTCCACTATTTTCTAGTTCGACGCCTACATCCTGAATATTTTGCAGCGCACTCTTCATTATTTCGTCCATGTCGAAGTTGAACAGGAATGGAGACATGGGACATCCCTGTCGAACGCCGCTGGTCGTTTCGGACGGACTGGATAGTTCATCTCAAACCCTTATGCAGTCAGAAGTACAAGAATACAATGATCTCATTAGGTTCACGAACTTCTGGGGAATACCTTTTCGATGAAGAGCACTGAAAAACGCTGTTCGATCAACTGAATCGAAGGCGCTTTTCAAGTCTAAGAAGAACATTATTGTCGGTAGACGGTGCGTGTGACGCGTTTCAAGTAGTCGGCGAAAAGTAAAAATGTGGTCGGTTCATTCTTGACCTGGGCGGAATCCAGCCTGCTGTTCGCGGGCATTCCACTCGCGAGCCGGTGTAGAACGGTGCAGTAGAATCGAGACTAATTAGTTGATGACTATCGGAATTAAGCTAATCCCACGATGATTAATCCAGTTATTGCGCATTCCCTTCTTGGAGATGGGAACAATCAATGACTCACTCCATAGTAACGGAATACGCTCCTCGTTCCAAATGTCACGGAGCAAGGTCGTAAGTGATTTTATCAGAGCATTTCCACCCAGTTTGATAAGAACTGAGGGAAGTTCGTTGTGACTGGCCGCTATTCCTCGCTTCAGTGGTAGAATACATGACTCCGCTTCCACTTCCGATGGGGGCTCAAGTGATACAGTTGTATAATTATCTGATTGTTTTATCATTCTAAAGCTCCTCTTTCACCTATCATATTGCATACTTCAGTTGTTTGTTGAATAAAGCCTATCTTTAGGTCTTTCACTCTTCACCCGGAACGCTGTGACGTGATTCTAGTTCACTACAATTCAATCAACAAACAAATGGGTCGAATTCTGTATCCCGAACTGTTGTGTCTGGTTAGGGTCTCGCACACTACGCGGAAAACCGATCAATATTCCTCTCATGAATGGACATACTCCCAATTTGCCTCGATCTTTAACCATCCTTTAGAGCCAGCAGTATTGACCTATCGATTTTGCTGTGTACTGATTGGCCTTCCTCTGCTGCGCGTGAGGGCACAAGTAGTTTAATTCTTTATGCCAACTCACTTGCTTGTTTGCCGCTTAGTCGCCGGCTACGGCCGGGTTTTGTGTTTACAATCGCATAAATAAATGCAACGCCACCATTACGTGTTCTGCTACCGGTAGTGGACACAACACGAACGTTTTTATGGTGATCCGAATTCCTTACCTGCTTCTCAACAATGGATCCATTGAGCGGATACGTTTACTTACCTTCTGGACAGTATAGAAACGTTCAGTCCCAATAAACTCAGAACCCTCGCCAACTATGTCTCCCAATGTGTATGATTATATCGGGGGTTACGCAACTTATGAAGGCGCCATAGAAACTGTCACGAACCTGTACGTCAAACCGAAGAATGAGATAGTTGCTCGCCATACATTGCCTACATGTCAACAACAAACAGGCAAAAATCTAGATCAATTCTTGCAAAAGCTGAAATCGCTGGCTAAAGACTGCAACTCCGAACCGGAAACGGCGGAGAAAAATCAAGAAGATGCCATCAGAGATGCTTTCATCACTGGACTCCAGTCTCAGATAATACAACAACGGCTCTCAGAAAACATCTCACTCGATCTACGAACGGCGTTCGAGCGAGCACGATCTCTTGAGACGGCTCAATGTCAGTCACCATCGTACAAAGCAGGTGTCTATACGGCTTCCACAATCAATCCACCGGAGTTGGAACAAACAGCCCACAGAACAACTGTCCCAGCTGAAAATATTGCTACCTTTGCATCCACTGATGTTGGCACCAGCAAGTGTTTCTTCTGTGGATTCGGGAGGCACACGATCGCTGTGTCATGCCCGTGAGGCTATTTGCAAGAGATGCGGTAAGAAGGGTCATTACCAGGTGTGTTGTTCCCCTGAGAACATCGCATCTTTGGTCCAGAACTATCTGCCGTCCGTAACTCTCTCTGCGGCACCCAACAGTCTCTCTCATGCTGTAGCTGATATTCTCATCAACAGCATTATGCTGAAGCCCCCGATCGATATGGGAAGTTCTGGAAGTTATATCGCTGCGTCTGTTGACAAACGACTCAATTGACGGGTGATACAATCTCGTAACAAAACCTCTATGGCTAATACACATCTAACGAGCTTCACAAATGACCATTGTTTCGTTACATTACAATATAACAAGTGCCAGCACACAAACGTCAAACTATCCTTATTCGCAAATTTTTGGCTCCGATGTTCTTCTAGGACACAATTTTTTTTCAAAATACATCAATCAGTTTAGATCCCGTTTTCCGGAACGAAAACTCCATTCTCTCTATGTGGTTTGCCAGCGGCTGATGTGGATTCCCCTTCCCTATTCAGTGAAAATACTTCTGACTTTAAAGCAATCATAACCAAATCACGCCGTTACTCGGTCGCCGACGAAAAATTCATTGGAGCTGAAATCAAGAAGCTTCTGGAAGATGGCATCGTTGCACCATCTGTATCCCCTTGGCGGGCACAAGTTTTAGTAACCACGAATGAAAACCATAAACGACGAACGGTTATCGATTATAGCCACACGATCAACCGATATACCCACCTAAACGCTTATCCCTTGCCACGAATAGATGGGATCATTGACAATACTTCCCACTACTCGATATATAGCACGGTGGATCTACAAGATGCATATCACCACATACTAATCAAAGGAAGCGAGAAGAAGTTCACTGCATTTGAAGCTTGTGGTGATCTTTATCAGTTCTGCCGCATACCTTTTGGTGTCACAAACGGTGTAGTTTGTTTCCAGCGAGTTATTGACAAGATAATTCGTGACGAGGACCTAAAAGTGGCATATGCATAACTTGGTAACATAACCGTACATGGAGTCACGGAGGATGAACATAACCTTAACTTAGGGAGATTGTATGGGACTGCTCGCAAGTATAACCTAACTTTCAATGAAAGTAAAAGCACTATTCGCTCTCAAGTGATACGGTACTGGAGTTTGAAGTTTCAGACAAAACCGTTCGACCTGGTTCTAGTAGACTTCAGCCATTACGAAATCTACCAGTACC
Source organism: Fasciola hepatica (assembly GCA_948099385.1). Lineage (NCBI taxonomy): Eukaryota > Metazoa > Platyhelminthes > Trematoda > Plagiorchiida > Fasciolidae > Fasciola > Fasciola hepatica. Next base: position 6,787,987 of record CANUEZ040000053.1, read on the forward strand.
CACCGACCTAAAGTCTTAGCAACGTATAATGGGATTGTTTGCTCACTACTCTTCGTGGATCTCACATTTTTCAGACAAAATCCGCCCGCTGGTCGGCCATCGCTGCTTTCCTCCCCCTCCAGCCGTCTGTGACTCGTTAGCAAAAACGAAGAAAGAAATCGAGAGGTCTGTTATTGTAACTGTTGATGAATTCATTCCTCTTGTTGTGGAGGCGGATGCTTCTAATATTGCAATCGCGGCTACTCTGACACAGAATGGACGACCAGTTGCCCTTTTTTCTCGCACTTTATCATCTAGTGAGCGACACTACTCAGCGATTGAGAAAGAAGCCCCTGCCACTGTTGAATAAGTAGGAAAATGGCGTCACTATCTTACTGGGTCTTGACTGACTATTATCACAGACCAGAGATCAGTGTCCTTCATCTTCAATCATAATCATACAAGTAAAATAAAAAACGACAAGACCCAGCGATGGCGTGTCGAACATTTTTGCTACAGTTTCGACGTTATATACAGGCAAGGGAAAGACAGCGCTGTCGCAGACGCTCTATCACGCGTTTGTTCTATGTCATATGCACAGGCATCAAATCTTCAGAAGCTACACGATTCCTTGTGCCATCCTGGTACTACCAGAATGTCGCATTTCATCTGTTCCAGAAAGCTGACATTCTCTGTAGATGAGGTGAAATCTGACACCTCGCTGTAATGTCTGCTCCGAATTGAAGCCTAGATTTTTCAGACCATGTAGTATTCTTATCAAGGCTACTCGCCCGTCCGAAAAGCTCAATGTCGACTTCAAGGGATCTTTACCTTCTTCATCACAGAGGAAGTATCTGTTGACTATTGTCGATGAGTACTCACGGTTTCCGTTTGCCTTCGCTTGCACGGACACGTCTGCATTCACCATGATCGATTGTTTCTTTCAGCTATTCGCATTGTTCGGCATGCCACTCTACATTCACTCTCGTCACAGCGCTTCGTTCACGTCTGAAGAACTTCGAGCATTTCTTACCGAGAAAGGGATCACAACCAGCAGAAGCACGCCAAACAATCCACAAGGAAATGGGCAAGCTGAAAGAATGAACGGGACAATCTGGAAACCTATAACTCTTTCATTAAAATCAAAACGTCTTGCCGTATTCCAGTGAGAGTTTGTGCTTCTGGGTGCTCTACATCCTATCCGGTCATTGTTGTGTACTGTAACTAACACTAGGTTTTACGAACGGCTTTTTTCTTATAATCGGAAGACGACTTCCGGGATTTCATAACCAACTTGGCTCACTACACCGGGACACGTACTCCTGCGCCGGAATGCGAGATCATTAAAGTATGACCCTCTGGTGGATGAAGTGGAACTGATCGATTGCAATCCGGAATATGTACATGTTCGTTTCCAGGACGGAAGAGAGGGAATTGTTTCACTGCACAATTTAGCACCCGGTCAACATCAATCTGTGCCTCCCGAAAACAGTCTACTTACAGACACCCACAAACCAAGCTGCACTGATAACATTGTGACTGATTCATCCACACATCCATCTCAGGAAGACAGTGAGTCTGTTTATACTGAGAATACACACCCCAGATCCAAAACCTCCTCTTCAACAACAGCAAGGAACGCGCCCACTCAGCTTACGCAAACGAGAAGCAATACTATCTTCGAACTGTTGCAGTTCACAATGAAACAGCTGGAGAGAATGTTGTACAATTATCTGATTGTTTCATCATTTTGCCGCTCCTCTTTTACCTTACAGATTGCATACCTCAATTGTTTGTTGAATAAAGCTTATACTTAGGTTTTCAAATACTCATTCGGAAAGCTCTGACGTGATTCTAGTTCACTGCAGATATTATCCAAGGATTTGCAGTTGCTGACACAGGAGTAACAACACTAGAGTGCGGCCAGCTAAACTGCTCCTTGAAGTACTCGGCCCAAAGGTCAAGATTTTGCTCTTTACCGTAAATAGGCTATCTATTTCTATTGCATATCGTTTCGCTGGCCGGGGTTCGCCGTCCACCAGCGTCACGAAAAGGTTTGAACAGTCTTTGACTGTTAACTGAAACAGCTGCTATTTTCATTTCTTCGACTACCTTGACCCACCAATTTTCGCGATCATTCTTTAGGCTTTTCGTAACTTGCATTTCTAGATTTCTCCGTATCTTATTCATCTCCTTACAATTCGAGAGCTGACGCTTTTGCTCCATTAGACTCAACGAACCTTGCGAAATCCAGTGTCTTTGATGGACATCGGATCTAGGACCACAGGCGAAACCTGCTGCAACGTGCACTGCCTGTTTGATATGAGCCCAATGCTTATCTACATTACCATCCGTCGTAGTTCCTAGCTAATATGCTAATTTTTGGTCATAACTGGTGCGCACTTCTGGATCATATATACGTTTTTCGGCTGACCGCGTTTGAGACGATCATCATGGAGCTATGCGACGCGAGCTGTGCCGGAAATTTGTGCTAGACAAGAACAACCGATTGTCTGCACAAAACTGGAGAAGCCTATCCCCGTTATCTGTACGCTCAGCAGGTAAAGCACAACGCCCACCTAAACAGGCTTCTGACACACTAAGTTTGCCAACTTTTGCATTGAAGTCACCAGCTAGTACTACAGTGTCAGAACCTTTACTGTTGCGAACGAGGGTGGTTTTTTCATCGTAGAACTCATCTTTCTGAGTGTAAGAGCTGCAGTCCGTTGGGGTGTACGCCGAGATCACAAGCAAAATTCGCTTAACACAACTATCCTTTCGAACGCCGACTGACCCTTGGAGTCTCACAGCACATAAACGACTGTTAACCGGGATCCAGTCTAAAAGGAGAGCCTCAGCCTTTTCAGTCAAGACTATCCATACACCACGTTGACCTACAGCTCTAGCTACTTCGTCTCCTGAAGTGTGCAAAACATACTCGGATGAGATATCAGAAACAGTTATTTGGATCACACTACTCGAATCCTGGATACGCGTTTCACTTAGGCAGCAGACATCAATCTTCAGAGAATCTACTGTCAGCACTAGGCACGCCTGCTGACCGGCCTGCATGAGTGTACGCACGTTGAAGGTGCCGAGATTCAGAGGTGGTTGGGGACAGAAGACAAAGGTTGAATAAAGCAGAGGGAACTCTGAGCACTAACCCACTTATCACTACCCACCCCGCTCGATGCAGTGGATAGCGCGGTCCTGATTATCATGCGCGACGACCGTTGCAGTATGGAATTCTTTGTAGTCGTGCAGTTCATGGGAGATGGTGGACGGGTACTACTAGGGTGTCTCGCCACAAAGCAGGAGAACGATTAGGGTTCTCATCCAAAGCCTTTGGTTCTAACAAGAACGTATCCGCAAGGCAGCGGGATGGCTTAGTGGAAGCCCATTTGCTTGGATCAATTATTCTTCCACTGATTTTGCTGATTGAGTTGCCAGCTCAAATCGACCCCCAACCTGGAGGACCAGAAGACTGGACTTTGTCTGACCTCCAACCATTGACCTGTGAGGTATGATTGCATCTCCGGCTTAAAGAAACCATCCTGTATAGCTCTTTGAGTCATAGAGGCGCGCAAGCCATCACACCACGTCAAGGTGCAGTCTCGTCGTGATGGTACTTAAAGCTATTGGCTACCTCTAACCGATCACCACAACAAGTGCAGGCACGGGCTCCTGTCAGTCTTGAAGGAGTGCCTTGAATTTCCAAACCGCAAAACATACCGTGTCGAGAAGCCTCAGTCGCTCCAGCGCTCGTTGTCAGGCTGGCTTTGGCATCGCTCTGAGCGTGAAGGCTGAGTGTGCGCTGCTCGACTGGATCCCAGTAGGCAGCCGTCTGTGTGCAGTTTGGTTGAATGGTTCTGTGTATGTCAACAGCACCAGAATGAAGCTTCGATGGCCGTTCGTCGTCTCTGTGTATGTCCCAACTGACTGTGGCTCTCCGGATGCTAAAGATGAATTCTACCAGCATTTGTCTCAACTGCTCTGCAGTGTGCACTCTACGAACATTATGGTTGTTGCTGGTTACTTCAATTCTCAAGTCGGAAGCCTAAACGGGACGGAGAGGAACATGGGAGGCCGATATTGCGTTCCAGCTGATCGAACTGATGACGGTGACCGACTCATTCAACTATGTTCCGACCATGAACTATTCCTAGCGAATACAGATTTCTGACACAAAAAGCGACACCGGCTAACCTGGCGTCATCTCGCGCCTTCAAAGCGTTGGACTCAGATCGATCATATTGCTGTCGGTTACCACTGACGCGGATCAGTTCAAGACTGTCGATCATTTTGGTCCACGCCTGTAGACACTGATCACGCTCTTGTCCGCGCGCTTCAGCTTGCGCCTCGTCGGTGGCCGGAGCCACGCTGAAGCCAACCACCCCCGCAGCTGCTACTGGACGATAACCAACGATCTGCTTTCCCAACAGAATTATCCACCAGGTTATCGATGCAGTCCAATGCCCAGGATCCAGAACAGCGATAGACAGAGATCAAACAGACTCTATGTGAGGCTGTTGATGCTGTCTAAGGTCCATTTGCCAGACACACAGAAGCGATGGATATCTGCATCCTCAGTTGCACTGTTAGATGTGCGCAGATCAACTCCCCCGGATTCCAGATACGATGAGGCACGGAGATGCCTCAAACGCCAGCTGATTCGGAGCCAGAGAAACGACCGTGAGCAGTGGTGGATTGCAGAGTGTGGGGGAATGGAAGAAGCTGTGGCGATTGGCAATAGTCTAAACCTTTTCCGTCTGATTAGACAAACCGGTCCACGTAAACCAGGCATTAGCGAATTGATCGAAGAGGCGAACGACTCACTGATTCAAACTCAGGAGCGTCGTCTAATTCGCTGGGCGGAGCATTTCGAGATGCAGTTTAGTTGCTAAGTAGCACCATAGCTCCAGCTCTGGTTGTAGATAACGGTCCTCCATCAGAAACGGAGGATTTTCATCAAATAAGCTATCTTAACATAAGGCTGCCGGACCGGATGAACTTGCCCCGTCCGTTTCCAAAGACGGAGCTGACGAAACTCCTCGGTTTGACATGGGAGAAGAAATAAGTTCCAAAGAGTTGGTGTGAATCGGTGATCGTACCGATTTATGAGAAAGGTGACAGGTCCTTTTGTGAAAACCACAGGGAAACTAGTCTGGTTAGTATCGCATCCAAACAGCCCGCTGGTATTATTCGCCACCGCTTATCTAACGCTCACGAACAGTGCTCGCGCGAGGATCGAGCTGGGTTTAGACCTGGTCGAGGTTGTGTTGATCACATATTCACTCTCCAATAAATTTTACAACACATACACCTTCCGTAGACTCACTATCTCCGTTTTTCTCGATCTTAGAGCGGCCTTCCACTCAGTTGATCGCACGGTTCTTTGGCGTTGTCTCTCATTGAAGGGTGTACCAGAGGGATTTATTTTGATCATAAAGTCACTTCACATGAACAGTCGAGGCCGAGTTCGGGCTTATGGTGCTCCTTCACCCGAGTTCACCACAAACGTGGTGCCCGCCAGGGTTCTCTCTCATCTCTTTTTCTCTTTAACTTTGTGATTGACATGGTTCTAGAGACCACACTTTTGTCGGGTGAGGATAGCGGCACTGAACTTTTCCCGGATGGAAAGGTATCAGACCTTGAATATGCGGACGACATAGCCCTTGTAAGTGAAGATCCAGATAAGTTGCAAGCTTTTCTAGACAGCTTGACGGATTGCATAGCAAAGTTCGGTATGCGTTTTGTACCTTCAAATTGGGTCGGTCCAATGTCGAACGTTTCAGTGTCTGCGGAGACTATAAACGTGGCAGACAAGTCCTGCCACCTGGGGAGCTGCATTTCACCCGGAGGTCAGACATCGGCCAAGGTGTCTCTGCGTACACAGAAAACTCGCTTGGCACTTATCAACCTTAGCCATCTGTGGCGTCGACATGACATCCATTTACCTATCAAAGGCCGAGTGTACGCTGCAGCAGTCAGGCCCGTGCTTCTTTATGGTTTGGAGACATGGCTACTGCGGGTGGAGGACACACGAAGGTTCATCGTCATCCTCATACAGTGTTAAACAGTAGGGCAAGCCCCGCTGGACACTGCATTTCTCACCATGCTGCACGTTGAATAAGAAAGGATGAATACACAAGATGGACAGGGACTGGACCCACACGGGAAAGAAAGGAAAGAACGCCGTAATAGCCAACACACGGAATACAGTCCAGCTGCACAAACTTTTGCGGAGACAGTACTGTTTCCTCAATATTAAGGCGCTGATTACAATAGTGTTATTATTTTCCCGAAAAACATACCAATTTTTTCTATTTATTCTAGTTATCTATTTGTTTGCTACTTTAAATTTGTATCTTGTCGCGCCACGATATTTTTAAACCTGTCTTCTGTCCCTAACCATCCCTCTTTGCCCCATCTATCCACCCATAATGCTCCCACTGATAACACGGTCGATACTCGCAACGATTCACTGTCAAATAGTATCGGGAATAATCCTCTGTTTGGTAACTCACATTTTCTCAAGCCTCGTCAGCCCCTGAATCTCGGCACCCTCAACGTGCGTACACTCATGCAGGCCGGTCAGCAGGCGTGCCTAGTGCTGACAGTAGATTCTCTGAAGATTGATGTCTGCTGCCTAAGTGAAACGCGTATCCAGGATTCGAGTAGTGTGATCCAAATAACTGTTTCTGGTATCTCAGCGAGGTATATTCTGCGCACCTCAGGAGACGAAGCAGCTAGAGCTGTAGGTCAACGTGGTGTATGGATAGTCTTGACTGAAAAGGCTGAGGCTCTCCTTTTAGACTGGATCCCGGTTAACAGTTATTTATGTGCTGTGAGACTCCAAGGGTCAGTCGGCGTTCGAAAGGATAGTTGTGTTAAACGTAATTTGTTTGTGATCTCGGCGTACGCCCCAACGGACTGCAGCTCTTACACGCAGAAAGATGAGTTCTATGATGCCCTCGCCACTCTCGTTCGCAACAGTAAAGGTTCTGACACTGTAGTACTAGCTGGTGACTTCAATGCAAAAGTTGGCAAACTTAGTGTGTCAGAAGCCTGTTTAGGTGGGCGTTGTGCTTTACCTGCTGAGCGTACAGATAACGGGGATAGGCTTCTCCAGTTTTGTGCAGACAATCGGTTGTTCTTGTCTAGCACAAATTTCCGGCACAGCTCGCGTCGCACAGCGACATGGCGCTCTAACTCTACAGGTACTTTGAGTCAAGTCAATCATATCGCCGTAAGCTACCGATGGCGCAGTTCTGTTCAGAACTGTAGATCTTACTGGTCCACGTACGTAGAATCGGACCATGCATTAATTTTAATGCGATTATTTCTCCAGCTCCATGGTCATCGTCGCAAACCGCAAACCGGATTAGCCGTGCAACGTTTGTGTGATTCAGAAGTGCGCACCAGTTATGACCAAAAATTAGCATATTAGCTAGGAACTACGACGGATGGTAATGTAGATAAGCATTGGGCTCATATCAAACAGGCAGTGCACGTTGCAGCAGGTTTCGCCTGTGGTCCTAGATCCGATGTCCATCAAAGACACTGGATTTCGCAAGGTTCGTTGAGTCTAATGGAGCAAAAGCGTCAGCTCTCGAATTGTAAGGAGATGAATAAGATACGGAGAAATCTAGAAATGCAAGTTACGAAAAGCCTAAAGAATGATCGCGAAAATTGGTGGGTCAAGGTAGTCGAAGAAATGAAAATAGCAGCTGCTCCAGGTAACAGTCAAAGACTGTTCAAACTTATTCGTGACACCGGTGGACGGCGAACTCAGGTCAGTGAAACGATTTGCAATAGGAATGGAGAACCCATCCATAACAAACAGCAAAGGCTTGACCGATGGGCCGAGTACTTCAAGGAACAGTTTAGCTGGCCGCACGCTAGTGTAGTTACTCCCGTATCAACAACTGTGATTCCTTGGGTGGTATTACTTGAGCCTCCATCGGAATTAGAAGTAGAGTCATGTATTCGATTACTAAGATGGGGGAAAGCGGCAGGTCCCGACGAACTTCCTCCAGTTCTTTTCAAACTGAGTGGTGGGGCGTTGATAAAATCACTTACCGCCTTGCTCCGTCATATTTGGAACGAGGAGCGTATTCCGTTAATATGGAGTGAGTCATTGATTGTTCCCATCTTCTAGAAGGAAATACGCAATGACTGCAGTAATCATCGTGGGATTAGCTTAATTCCGATAGTCACCAAAGTATTAGTTTCGATTTTGCTGCATCGTCTTACACCCGCTCGCGACAGGAACACCCGCGAACAGCAGGCTGGATTCCGCCCAGGTCGAGGATGCATCGACCAGATTTTTACTCTTCGCCGACTACTTGAAACGCGTCACACGCACCGCCGACCGACAATAATGCTTTTCTTAGACCTGAAAGGCGCCTTCGATTCAGTTGATCGAACATCGCTTTTCAGTGCTCTTCATCGAAAAGGTATTCCCCAGAAGTTCGTGAACCTAATGAGATCATTGTATTCTTGTACTTCTGACTGCATAAGGGTTTGAGATGAACTATCCGGTCGGTTCGAAACGACCAGTGGTGTTCGACAGGGATGTCCCGTGTCTCCATTTCTGTTCAACTTCGTCATGGACGAAGTAATGGAGAGTGCGCTGCAAAATATTCAGGATGTAGGCGTCGAACTAGGAAATAGTGAAAAGCCATGTGACCTAGATTACACGAACGACTCTGTCTGCTTGTTCGAAGCCATGGAACATGCTCAACGTGCACTAGATAGACTCTCAAGAGCTGTAGTTCCATTCGGCATGCGCTTTGCACCTTCAAAGTGCAAGGTGATGTTACAAGACTGGACGTCAACAATTTCGAGCTTGATGCCTCATGGGGAGGTGCTGTCAGTTGTCGACCACTTCACCTACCTCGGTAGCTGCGTGACGACCAATGGGAGCACAGTAGTAGAGGTGAGCACGCAGATATCCAAGGCTCGAGTGGCGTGCGTTGGACTAAAGCACTTGTGGCGCCGACCTGATATTTCACTGAAGTTGAAAGGCCGTGTATACTGTGCTGCAGTGTGTTCAGTTTTGTTGTATGGTTGCGAAACTTGGAGTCTGCGTGCTGAAGATATTCGCCGTCTTGAGGTTTTCGACCAACGATGTTTACGTAGTATCGCTAGGATTGAGTGGAATAGCCGAGTAAGCAACGATGAGGTCAGAAAGCGAGTATTGGGTACTAACTCAGGGAACGTTCTGTCACAGCGTATCCAACTTAGTAGACTTCGTTGGTTGGGACACGTGTTACGTATGGCAAACACAGGTCTGCCGTACCGTATCCTATTCTCCGTTCCTCCTAGGGAGTGGAAGAGACCACGTGGAGGTCAACAGATGACGTGGCAGCGAGGAATGAGAAAATGTACAATAAACTTAGGAAAAGTAGGTGCTTCACTTCTTCGTGGTTGGGGTCCAAAAGATCCGTCTACCAGTTGGCTGGAGACACTGAAGGATATGGCAGCGAACCGTGAACAGTGGCAATCGTGTTGTCACTTTCTATCGAATCAGAATGACTGATCGATGTGCGTTTGTACAGTTAGACTGTGTATTCCGTGTGTTGGCTACTAGGGCGTTCTTTCCTTTTCCCACCCGTGTAATTCCAGTCCCTGACCATCTTGTATATTCATACTTTCTAATTCAGCGTGCAACATCGTGAGAAAGGCAGTGGTCAGTGGGGCTTGCCTTACTGTTTAACGCTGTACGATGATGATGATATATTGGTAATATCCATGCCGCTTCCCTCCGACTGACTGGTTTCCCTAGCTGAACACTGATTTCAGTCTTCAGTTTTTAGGTAAAAGGCAGTGGGAAGTCATTCCGTATGAGCTCCATCGCATCCTACTTTATTGACTCGGCTAGATGTCGATGTTCTGCCAATAATCCTTCAGGGTGTGATCCAATTTCCTCTTAAAGTGTCTCGGTTTCCCCTTCCACCACTTTGGTGGGTAGGGCGTGGTCATTCTCCTTGACAATCGATAGATGGCCGCTTAGCCGGTGGAATGCACCTTACGAGGCGCCAGGGCGTGTCCTCTGGTACGGTCATTATTCCTGAGCGGGAATTCCGACTGCAGTTCCCGGCCCAACTCACCACGGAATATTCGCCCGGCATAGATGAGGCCGCCTCGAAGACGTCGATAGGCAGCGGGAAACAATTCGGTGACTTCCAGGCGTTCCTCATAGCTGAATCCACACAGTCCGGCCACGAGGTGTGTGGCAGCACATTGCACTCGTTCCAGTTTGGCTACCTCCACCGCCGTGCAAGGCTAGACGGCCGGACCGCCATTTTCCAAGCAAGGACATAAATGCGAGACATACAGCAATCGGAAAGTGTCCAGGGGTAGAGGTCCAAATGAGCGGCAAACTGGACCAAGTACCCTCCGCGTTGAGGCGCAGGCTCTTTCAGTGTGCTCTTGTCTTCAGATTGTTGGTGACAACAACTCCGAAGTCCTTTTTCTTCTGCGTATCATTAGGGCAACCAATCCTCATGCTGGCGCATTTGTCCTCGTTTATGGGTGGACCCCAGGTGGTTGACCAAATGACTAGAGCCTGGAGATCCTCCTGTAGTATCTCACGATCATCTGCTGATCGAATAGTGCGCCAGGTCCTTAGGTCGTTGACATAGATAAGGCATTGGGGTCTAAGGGTTTGTGATGGGTCGTTCACAAACACCAGAAACAACAGGGGTCCTAGCACGGAGCCTTGCGGCACGCCACTGCGAACTGGATACCACGCGGACTGACACCGCGAAACTCTCATGGGAAGGATTCTCTCGACCAAGAAATCCTCAATCCAGTGAAGCATGGGGCCGGAGACGTTGATGGCCAGGAGTTTCAGCAACAGACCATTGTGAGGAACTTTACTAAACGCCTTACTAAAGTCCACAAAGATGACGTGAAAGTCAAGGATCGAACTACCGCAAATGAAACGGTAATATCAGCTGAAATAGACATTTTGTGATGAGATAAATTACGTTTAAAAGAACGTGAAATAAATTCTGTTGGGTGTAACCAGACGCAAAGAATATTACAAAATATTGTTTATATCATCAAATTTACGCTGGTATATAAGGCCTAGCGCTACAAAATGTCAGCACCCATCTCGCTCGCTAGCCACGTGAACGACCATGACTGTTGACAATTCCGATACTTTTTCCCGATTGATAAAAGACTTTTACGTAGGTCTGGATGAATTCGCGACCGATTTTCGAGAGTTCCAGCGATGCACAAGTACCAGCTTTTACAATTACAATGCCCGAACATGTAAACAGGCCAAAAAGCGTCGGCTAACAATTAGCAACGGAATGAAATATTATTTCGTGAAATATTGTTGTGTCCATCGGCGTCGAAAAGGTGGAGGTGGTTCAAGGTTAGAATAATTGTTTGTTAATGTTCGACTTCATCGTAGATACAAAAACCTGGATTGCGGAGCATTCGTCACTTTGGTCGCCCAAGGAACTGGATATCGAGTCGCAAAGTGGTGCATGGTCCATAGTCATAGGTTCCAAGTAGGGAATCCAAGTTTATATGTAGCTAACCGAAGGCTGACAGCTTTTCAAGAGTCGGTGGTGTTTAACTTGATGGATACGTTCCATAATACTGCTGAATTAAGGGAATATACTAGTCGGATGTTCAATAGGCGTCTGAATAGCATGGACTTTCGGTCTATACGTGTCCGTCACAGTCACGATGCTCGTGGTAACGTAATTAGGGTTAAAGAATTGCTGGAAGGTAAAGGCATTAGCCAGGTAATACACGAGGAGAATATAGTTAGGTTCCTGTTCTTCATACCCATGGAGGTGATTCCGGTTGCTCGCAGATGCAGCCAGGTGATTCTAGCTGACGCTACTCACCAAATGAACTGCGGCGGCTACGTTTTATGGCACGTAATGATAGTGGATGAAACAGGCTTAGGCCGTAGCATTCTGTATGCTTTGCTGCCCAATGAAAGCACTGCAAGCTACAGACAAGCCGTGGGTTTTCTGCGTGAATACCTGCCCGCAACTAGGGAATGTAAAACGATAGTGGTAGATCGTAGTCTCGCTCAGTTAAACGGGTTCAAGACTCACTATCCTGAAGCCCAGATAGTGTTCTGCCGGTTTCACGTGTTGCAAGATATGCGGAAACGGTGCAACCATCTAATTGCAGCAACGACTGTAGAAAAGGACCGTGTTTTCCAGTGGATGCGTAACATGGTGTTCGCAAGCAGCGAGTCCGCATTCGAACGATTTCGGGCTGCTATTCAGGCCCGCGGCTCTGAGGCAATGGGTTACTTAGTAAGAACGTGGATGCCGTTTAAGGATTGCTGGGCGGGTTACAAGGTAAGGCAGGTATTAACTTTGGGTAATTTAACAACCAATAGAGTGGAAACCGAGAATAGGCATCTTGAGACGGGACTGTCACCTAGGTCAACCAGATGACGTCCGTGACGTATCCCTCGGCCTTGGCGTTCGACCAACTTTCACGAGCAGTCAACAGGTTTGACAGACATAATCTGTTTCTCCGAAAACCGTGATTCTCTGCGCATAGTAGTTGATAGCGCTTCATATGTTCTCGTATGCGAGCCGCCACTAGCTTTATCATGACCTTTCCCGCTACGGCAGTGGGGCTAACTGGGCGGTAGTTGACCGAGGTGGATTATGTCCCACCCTTGTACAGTGGAACAAACAATGTTTTTTCCACTCCCGAAGTGGGCTGCCAGAGACCAACGGTAAATTGAACGACCGAGTCAGTAGTATAGTCAGTTGGTCCGCCAACTCCCTCAACGGTCCCGGTGACTTATGGGTATTGATGGATTTGAGCATGCTGTTCACTTCCGGCTCCCCAAAATCATGCACATTGAACAGATGATGCTTGGCTAATGTCTCAGCCTTTCCATTATCAGTTGCAACCATTTCGTCGTGGTCCAACAGAGCCGGGATACCTACATTCACTCTGGTGCGGCGCCTTAGGTATTGTAGGTACCTGTACATTTCCGATTTTTTCCATGATTTTCAACGTCCCTTGGTGCGACACTCCTTTGTTGTACCGACGTTTTAATGTAAAACACACACCTTTTGGTCGTCATCATCGCGCAATACAAAAGACGCCGTAAATAAATCTTTCATTCTGGCACGGTCTCATCTTCTGGTTTGGAGTGTCTTGGAATTATATCGGTCGGAACTAACTGTGTGAAACAAAATATTTTAGAAGCTTCAACGGGCGCCTCTTGGCACTTCGCTCAATACCATCCTATTCTGTTCAACGGATGGCTGTCAGACTGAACCGAACTGAAGACATTGGCGGATATTGGCTCTTCGGCGCTCATTTCCTGATCACAAGAATACTTAACAACTGTGAGTTTGAGTCACACCTTTTGTTTCATTTTTAATTCTTATTGTACATACCCTTTTGACCTTTTTATCACCGCACGCTCCTCCGCCCATCTTAGTTTGCTGGTGTCGTCTTAGATATTGTTGACATTCATTTAGTGTACCATATAGACAGAGCAGTACGCTACAAAATTGGTGAGCCCAGGTTGTTTTTCCATCCTTTGACACTAGCTTCATTCTTTTGGTCCAAGTTCCACACGATTCACCATGTCTGACGCCGAAAATATAGACATCCACGCGGTTGCTCTCAAACTTCCCCTTTTTGCCCCGACGAACCCTCGAGTGTGGTTTTGACAACTAGAAGCCGTATTGGCCACTCGACGTATAACCTGCGAGCGCGTGAAATACCCTCACGTTGTCCAAGCACTTCCCCTTGGCATCGCCGTTGACGTGGAAGGTCTCTTCGATCCCATTCCACCAGAAGCTCCGTACACGAAGCTTAAGGAGGCAGTCATTCAGCGTACGGGAAAATCAGCCGGAAAAATGCTTCTGGAGCTGGTCACGTCGGTGGAGCTCGGAGACCAAACTCCGTCCCAGCTTATGCGCCACATGCGGTCGCTACTGGCTGGACGTCAAATGGACGACGCCATTTTCAGGGAGATATGGGTTGATAAAATACCTCTCCCGATGCAGCATGCCCTGTCAATGCTGGAGCCCACTACTCCTCTTGACAAAGTTGCACAACACGCCGACAGAATAATGGAATGCTACCCGGCTGCTAGACCTTGCATTCACCGCCGAAACCACTCCGACACACGAATCCCCTATGGCATTACCAGCACCTGCTCCAGATCGCCGTGGTGACGTTTCTTGCAGTCCTGATTCCCCATTCCATCACTCTCATATCGATAAGGACATTACGGACCGAAAAGAAACCGTTCGCATGTTGTGCAATCAGGTCAGTGCAATGTGCAACGCATTTACTAATCATCCATCTGTGCCCGCCGAAGTACCTCGTCGACCTAGATCACGGTCCAGAAACCGCCGGTTACAAACCTGGTGTTGGTACCACCGCACATTCGGCCCCCAGGCACGACGCTGTGATTCTCCATGTTCATTCCGCACTTCCACTCCACAGTCAAACGACCGGGCCAGCCAGTAACGGCGACGACTACGGCTGGACCTCCACATGAAAGTCGCCTATTTTATATCGCCGATTGATCCAGTGGCCTTCGATTCCTTATTGATACCGGCTCCGAGATCAGTGTAATCCCCCCACCCAAACATCATAGCCTCAAACCATCTCACTTTACACTGCAAGCAGCAAACACAACTATTGCGACATTCGGCCAACGGTCCGTCACTCTTGATTTAGGCCTCCGACGCTCTTTTCAACGGGTTTTCATCCAGGCAGATGTTCAGACTCCCATTATTGGCGCGGATTTCCACTCAAACTTTGGCCTAACTGTGGACCTCAAAAATCGCAAGCTGGTAGACACCACAACCAAGCTTTGTGCAGTCGGCATTGGTAAATGCACCAACTCCGTGGGCATTCGGCTGGCGATCCCGCAATCGTCGTTTGCTGCCATTTTGATGGAGTTTCCATCCCTCAATAAACCGTGTCAGTTCACCGACCGAGCCTCTCATGCTGTGCGTCACCACATCGCCACAAAAGGCCAACCGGTCCACTTTCAACCACGACGACTCAACGCCGACAAACTCCGTATCGCACGCCTTGAATTCGAACATATGATGAATCTTGGCATCATTCGACCGTCTTCAAGCCCATGGGCCTCGCCTTTGCACATGGTTCCAAAGTCATCTGGTGATTGGAGACCCTGTGGAGACTACCGTGCTCTCAACAACGTCACCGTCCTCGACAGGTACCCGATCCCACACATTCATGATTTTGCACAGAATCTCTTTGGGAAGACAATCTTTTCCAAGGCTGATCTCGTAAAGGCATATCACCAAATCCCCGTGGCCGAAGAAGACATTCCCAAGACAGCCATCACCACGCCTTTTGGCCTGTTCGAGTTCATTCGCATGCCATTTGGATTGAGAAACGCCGCTCAGACGTTCCAACGATTCGTCGATGAAGTGCTTCGAGGCCTACCCTTCGCGTTTGGCTACATCGACGACATCTTAATTGCCAGCGCCTCTCTATCAGAGCATGCCATTCACCTGCGTCAACTCTTTCAACGTTTCCAACAATACGGACTTCAGCTGAACCCTAGTAAATGCGTGTTCGATGTTCCGTCCCTCGACTTTCTCGGGCACCATATCGATCAAAAAGGTTTGACACCCCTCCCAGTTAAGGTTCGCAGCATCCTGTCATTTCCTGCACCTCAAACGATCACACAGTTACGACGTCTCTAGGGAATTTTGAACTACTACCGTCGCTTCATTCCCCATTGTGCTATAATCGTTTCACCTTTAGCCGATCTTCTCAAGTCCAACGTCAAGACGATCGATTCCACTCCCGAGGCCGAGACAGCTTTCACAGAGGCCAAAAAAGCTCTCGCGGATGCTACCATGCTGCACCATCCCCATTCGGATCCAAATACTGAGTTAGTCCTTACGACTGATGCATCAAATATTGCAGCCGGTGCAGTGCTTCACCAAATAGTGGACAACCGATTACAGCCCTTAGCGTTCTTCTCGCAAAAACTCCAGGCGGCACAGACAAGATACTGCACGTTTTCTCGTGAACTCCTGGCTATTTACTTGTCCATCCGTCATTTCCGCCACCTTTTGGAAGGACGACAATTTCGTGTGCACACTGACCACAAACCCATGACACACGCACTTCATGCCAAGCCTGACCGACATTCACCCAGAGATATCCGGTATTTGAATTATATTTCTCAGTTCACAACGGACATCCGCTACGTGCGTGGAGTTGATAAAGTTGTGGCTGATGCATTATCCAGACCTGAAATCAACACGGTGCAGACTAAATTCGATCTTGCGGAACTGGCAAACCTCCAGCGTGATGATCCATCTTTGCTCGAACTGCGCACATCCTCAACACTCCAGTTGAAAGATTCTCCCCTACCTTCAGCCAATGGCACAGTCCTATGTGACTGGTCTACAGGTCACCCTCGTCCTATCGTGCCAACTTCCTACAGGAAAATCGCTTTCGATCATTTTCATTCTCGTTCCCATCCTAGTATCCGTGCATCTCGCAAACTCATTTCTTCCAGATTTGTTTGGCCCAATATGAATTCTGACATTGCGTTATGGACTAAACAATGTTAACAATGTCAGAGAAACAAAGTCCACCGCCACACTTTTTCTCCTCCTAGTACATTCACCGTTCCCGACGTCCGTTTCACACATATTCACGTCGATCTTGTTGATCCACTACCACCATCAAATGGACATACCCACTTATTAACCGTTGTTGATCGTTTCACACGCTGGCCGGTGGCAGTACTCATTTCCGACACCTCGGCAGAAAATATTGCGAAAGTACTACTCCAACACTGGATTGCTACATTTGGTGTACCGTCTACTGTCACCACAGACCGTGGCAGCCAATTCCAATCGACTTTGTTTTGTGAGTTCACTAAACTGCTTGGCTGTAAACACATCACAACAACTGCATACCATCCTTCGTCCAATGGCATGGTAGAGCGCTTACACCGTCAACTCAAAGCAGCACTGATATCACAGCCAAACCTCAATGACTGGAGCGACAACCTGCCACTAGTTCTCTTGGGTCTGCGGTCATCAGTCAAAGACGACCTCCAAAGCACGTCGGCTGAACTCGTTTTCGGTACCACCATATGCCTTCCAGGTGAGTATCTTCAACCCAGCACTGATGCCAGTCTTACCCCATCCCAATTTGTCCAACAACTCAAAGATCGTACGTCACATCTACGTCCAATACCCACTCGCTCGCCATCCACACACGTTTTTGTACATAATGATCTATATACGTCACCTTTCGATTTTATTCGTAACGATGTTGTTCGTGAACCACTCACACCAACATATGACCGTCCATTTAAGGTGCTTAGTCGCACAGACAAATATTTCGTGGTTCAGAAAGTCGATAAGCCAGACTCAGTTTCCATTGACAGACTGAAACCCGCGTATTTTTATACACCTCCATCACCAGCAACACCCATACCATCACCATCCACAGACACACCACCAACAATTCCTGTTGATGATCCACACTCTATCATCACACCAGACACTACACCACACCCGCCAGCACCACCACAGCAAAAACCTTCCCTGGTAACCCGCCGTTCCGGCAGAAACGTTCGACATCCGGCCAGATTTCAAGACTTTGTTAGTTGACGTTTTCTTTCGCTAACCGTTTCTTCTTTCTATTTTTCTATCGAGCGTTTCTTTTGTACAACAAACGCTCTGGCGGGGGAGTTGTGTAGGTACCTGTACATTTCCGATTTTTTCCATGATTTTCAACGTCCCTTGGTGCGACACTCCTTTGTTGTACCGACGTTTTAATGTAAAACACACACCTTTTGGTCGTCATCATCGCGCAATACAAAAGACGCCGTAAATAAATCTTTCATTCTGGCACGGTCTCATCTTCTGGTTTGGAGTGTCTTGGAATTATATCGGTCGGAACTAACTGTGTGAAACAAAATATTTTAGAAGCTTCAACGGGCGCCTCTTGGCACTTCGCTCAATACCATCCTATTCTGTTCAACGGATGGCTGTCAGACTGAACCGAACTGAAGACATTGGCGGATATTGGCTCTTCGGCGCTCATTTCCTGATCACAAGAATACTTAACAACTGTGAGTTTGAGTCACACCTTTTGTTTCATTTTTAATTCTTATTGTACATACCCTTTTGACCTTTTTATCACCGCACGCTCCTCCGCCCATCTTAGTTTGCTGGTGTCGTCTTAGATATTGTTGACATTCATTTAGTGTACCATATAGACAGAGTAGTACGCCACATTATGCAGACAGGCTCTTGGGCTGTCGCACTGCATCAGCCGCAAGGACCTCCTCCATCGCCATCCGCTCTATTTATTTTTGTTCGGTATACTGGTTACGAATCCTGCGATAGAGATCATAACCCCCCACCCGTAGATCGGAACAGCTTCCAGGCCCGATTTCGTCGTCTGAGTAGGCCTCTGAGCTCCAGATCAAAATCACGGCGGGCCTTTCAACCGGGGGGAGTAGGTATTCATAAGGAACAGGATACCGTCACGATTCGACTCTCAAGCTTCGTTCACTTCTCGGTGGACATCCGAATCCGTGGGAAACCAAATGACGTCTAAAGCCACTCTCCGGACATCCCCGAATGGTGTGCTCTGAAAGTTAAGTCCAGTGTGTGGTCTAGGGAATGGAAAAGTACCACTGTGTCAGGGAATTTCTAGCACCAAGTGGTCACTGCTGCCGAGTGGAGGGAGATGTTTGGGATTCGCTTATTTAAGTCAGGACCTGCTCCCGTATAGAGTCCATCCCAGCCAGCACAAAATACCACCTTCCATGTGGTAGATTCACCACATAAATACCACTTCTGTTTTTCTCGAGGATGAGTGTTTTTCGCTCAAAATGGCCAAATTGATTCTTTGCACAGCATAGCAACTCGTCGTTGCACAAAGAAACTTCAATAAAAAGAGTATTACGAAAATTAGTTGACTTTGATTTGTTTTAATGTGTTAAGAATTTTGGCGCGTACCTGCCAGTCCGCCTTGCTGAATGATCTGGTATGGCTTGCGTCAAGTTCTCGTTCGTGATTCTGTCCTCGGGTGACGATATTTTTCGCCAAGTCCAGGACAGGTCTCTAAATTAGATTTTTGTAATATAACTCACTTTATTTCGGATCTTTTTTTCAATGTAGTACTTGGATTCGTGAGCTTTTGTCCCAGGGCAGCGATCTATCTACTCAGTTTCATAACATTATTGAAAACCATAAAACAAAGGGCAGTTCGTTGATAGTCGTCTCTTTTCAACCTCTATTCATAAATTATGCAGATTTAACTGTTTTAACAATGCCTGGAAGAACATTTTCCCATCCTGGTTCGTAAAAATCCGCTAAGAAACGAAGACTGCGTCAACTACTTCGAGCATCAGACAGGTCAACAGCGGGAGCATCTACATCGGATTTGGCCGAGACGGCTGCCTGCCTGAGTCCTGTTGGTAAGACTTGGTTACCTGCAGTGTTCACTTATATCTTAGACAATGCGGAACACGTGAATACTTCTACATTTGGCAGTCATATTGCTGCTTCGGAATTCAGGAGTGTGACTGATGCGAACACATTGATAAGCACTGGAAACATATTGGATGACATCCGTCTTTTGTACAGCCAATGCAACATGCGGCTAACGGATTTACGACGATGGTTACAAATGTTAAGTTCTCATTTTATCCAAGTACCTCGGGATCCACGGACAATTCTTGGTACGCCTCGCACATGCGAATCACGTGTCATTCCCGGTGGTTTTTATGTGAATTTGGGCTTACATGCAGCGATACTCCGTGAAGCTGTTCATATGGATCCCATTCCTACCTGCATCTCCATTCAACTACATTTCGACGGCATGTGTTGCTTCAAGGACTCCACAAAACATCTGTGGCCCATACAGTGCCGTATCGTGAAACCAGTTCTCTCAAAGTAATGGAATTGCTATTCCCGGAAGGCCTTCTAAAAATGACGTCAACCTGCAAGCCGTTTTGCGTGACGCCCCTGCCCGAGCTTTTAAAAAGCAGATCAAGGGACATGCTGGATACCACGGATGTGATATGTGTGTTTGCAAAGGTGTTTATGTCGCGGGTCGTATGACATTTCCCAATCTGTGCAGTTCCCTTCGCGCAGACGCTTCATTTCGCATGCTCTTGCATCCGGGTCACCATCAATCGACGCGCTCACCTTTTGAAGAAGTGCATATTGATATGATAGCTGCATTTCCTTGTGAACCTATGCATCTGATATTCTTAGGTGTAGTTCGCAAGATCATGTTGCTGCTGAAGAACGATATAAACTATAAAATACGACGTTGTAATGCAGATCGCCTATCGGACCTAATCAGAAAGTGCGGTAAATGGACTCCATGTGGCTTTGCCCGAAAATGTAGGTCGTTATGTCATCTGAAAAAGTGGGAGGCCACCGAACTACGGCTGTTTTTACTTTATATGTGTCCAGT
This sequence comes from Fasciola hepatica, assembly GCA_948099385.1. Taxonomy (NCBI): domain Eukaryota; kingdom Metazoa; phylum Platyhelminthes; class Trematoda; order Plagiorchiida; family Fasciolidae; genus Fasciola; species Fasciola hepatica. The sequence continues at coordinate 6,808,441 of CANUEZ040000053.1, forward strand.
TTACTTGCAGCTTGTTTTGTGTAGATTACCGTATCTAAACTTTCTAGCCTTGTCCATTATTTTGTACATATTTTTTAGTGATTATTTCTCTGCATATTTTCCATTAGCGGATAACCTGTTAAAAAAGTTTATTTCTCAACTTCAGTATCTGTATTCACCATCCCAATTATCATACAATGTCCACACATTGGCGCACTTAGGGTTAGATGTCAAACGGTTTGGGAAAGTAAACCTATTTTCAGCCTTTGTCTATGAGTCAGTCATGTCAAAATTAAGGCGAATCATCAGGAGACCTAATAGATCCCATATACAGATTTTCAGGCGAATTTCTGAGGCTTACAACACAGGCCAACTAATGCAGCCGCCAGATGAGTCCGATGATGTAGGTTGTTAACGATTCCGCGTACCCCGAGGAATCAAGCAAATCAAATGGCAAAGTACCGTTATCACTACAGAGGGTGCAGACTGTTTTGTGAACGTAAAAATGAATCCTGGTAAAGCCGTGGATATTGTAGATGACGTCATTTTTTACCAGGGGTCCAAAGAACCAGCAGATATTTTCACTCACGAAATACCATCTTCTCGTCTGTTAATTTTCCGTGTAAGTATACTTTTGCCGGGGAAACTGTGTGCGAATCCTACAGAAATACTGTTTAAATATTTTTACATACCAGTTGACGACACTGGGATTGTGATCCCTGTTTTGCATACATTACGGAGATGAAGTTATTTTTACACAGTGTTCATCTTCTTACTTAGTTCTGACTGCGGTGCTTCGCTGGTCATCTTCCTATGTAAAAGGAAATATACAGAAACCTCTACTTCTCCTGCACTCCTAGATGTTCCTAATTGTGAAAATCATAGGCCATGGAGTTACGAAAATAGTCCCACAAAAGTGGGTGGTAAATGGTAGGTACTTGCACCGGCCTCAGACTGCAGAGGACGAAGTGGCCCGTCGTTGACGGAACAATGAAGACCCTGGCATCAACTTCGCCTTGTACGAAGCCAATATCCTTCACATTTGCAGTAAGTCCTAAAAATTCCTTTATTTCACTTTACAGATGATATACAGGAAGTGAGATGGTTGATAAGTGGTTCTGCTAATAGTGATGATGAAAACCAGGGTTTCCAATAAGGACATGTGCTCCCTCGGCGCCTTATATAATGAGAACGTTTTGATTTGTAAATTTTGCAGTAAACGACCACATCGATTCTTGACCACCAAATCAAGCTCTAATGAATCGGATAACTCGCCTGAAATGGAGGACTGCCGAAAAAATTCTGAAAAAGTAAACGCTCCACCAATATTCCAGTCTTATCCGACACCGCCAAGCACACTGGAATTGAGGTATGAGCATATTTTCATGTGCATTGTGCTCAGGGAAGAAATTCCATCAACATTATTGACGCCAAGAAGATTACCTATGAGGAAAATATCCAACTCGAAGGACTGCGTTCGCGTGGAACCGATTAATTCCTACTTTTACAGTCCACCAAGGGCTTCAAATGATGCAATGAGGCAACGGCTTTAGAAGATGCAACACGACATTGGACGTATGGAGGGTAAGTCTTCAGTCATTACTTGAATGTTTTCTGTAGAAGATGTAGTTCAAGTGCGGGAAATGTGTTCCAAAATTTTGGTCGCAAGTCAGCAAAAGAGATCAACATTTCGACGGTGGACACAGCTGGATTTATGGCCAAGGAGGATTTTCATCTGCCACTGGAAAGTGGTGATGATCTTATGAAGATTGAGCAGCAGTAGACCAACGAACACAGCCGAAAAGGCTTGGTAGGTTTACCTGTTTGAAGTTGTTTATTTTTTCAGTTCACCCTACTGTCCCCCTTAGGTGGGCGAACATTTGGTGAGACAGTTCGGACCCTACTGCCGAAAGTGTTGCACGCCAGCCTCATGGAAGAATGCAGCCTCTCAGGAAAAAACCAAAAAATGGAGCTTGATAAAAACTCTTATTTAGAGTGATGCAAGGTACTTCCTTTGAACTACTTATGAGTCTGTGATATTCATCAAGCCAACAAAGCGTTTCTCTATAAATTTATACCTATTTTCACCTTATTTTCCAGATGCTGCTAAATCACACACTATTTTCGCGAAGAATTCTGATTCAGAGTTCCGATTTCATGTTCGTATGTGGCTGCACAACACGAGGTCTCGGAAATGCATTGGGTCAAACCGGGATTGCCAAGCAAATTCGGTAGATTTTCAGAGTGCATCGCACCTGGAATCGGAGGAGCCGGAGAGTGCTGCTTGAGCCTGTAAAAAGTCATAATATATTGTTCCAGTTATTATTTGTTTTTCTTTCAAGCCACACTGTCGAATTGAGTGCTAAGAAGAAATGTGAGATATTTCCGGGATATTCGCGGTAACAATTAAGATCAGGTCGTTTATGTACGTATCATCGGTCTGTTGATGAAATATTGCTAATATTACAGAGATAGAACTCCAATATTCAGTGGCTTATGTTTGCCACTTGGCGTGAAGGTTATACGGAAGCCGGAGCAGAGGTGTCTAGGTAAAAATGGTGCCGTAGCGTTCCATCGACAAGTGTTTTTTGTGTGAAATTTAGGTGGTATTATTAAGTGATATTTAAGCGATAATATCGGGGTCACTGAGCGCCTAAAGTACCCCTTTGTTGAAGTGGTGAAAACATGTTTTTACCATGTTTTTACCACGTTTTGCGCTGGCTGGGATAGCCCCTGGTCCTCGGTTCGTGACACTTTAGCGAATATACTCGGCAGCGCGCAAAATAGCAGAACTCAAAACACCGGAGAGGGACAACGTGAGTATTGGAGGTATGAAACGGCGTGCAGACGGTGTACACAGGCGGAGCAAGTGGCGCCACCAAATTTGGAAATTGTTCAAATAAACAAATTTGTTAGTCTTTGTAATCACCTGTTGTATCAGCAGCAATACAGGGGTCCCCCTAGAGGGCCGATGCAGTTGGGTTTCTACCCGTGGTGGGTAAGTCAGCCTCGGTGGCGAGAGACTTTTACCGTGCCTGTCGCCGAGATCGAACACAACAAAGCTAACACAAGCCGTTCTCCATGGCTCACACTGGTCGTTGTGCGTCGATCACAAAATTGCCTCCTCCTTAACATTTCATCTGACCGTGGTAGATCCTGATTGTGACTAGGCAGTGGTAATTGTTTTGTAGGGCTTGTCGTTGTCGGCGTATTCCAAAGTTCCGTTTGCCTGTGTTTGTTATTGCCTTCGTAAACGAGCCAGCACCCAGCTTCAAATGAGTCCAGTCGCGATCCAATGAGCGTTTTGTTTGAGCCATACGAGATCCTGGAATTCCTTACAGTTCTGTCCGACGGGACCATCTGGAATGCAAGAAACACAAAGAAGTTGCTCCTCGGGGGGTGGACGGATATTCGACTGAGGGGGACATGCAGGAGCAATACAGGCTGCCACTGCCCTTGTAGTGATAGCCCCGTGGTCGTGCATTCATGCATGATGAAAAGAAGTACAAGTGAAATACGAAGAGTAAACTTAAATATTTACAGCTGTAACACGTTCGGAAAACCTAGTTGGCTGCCGCAGCTCGCAGTCGCGTCGATTTCTCCTGTTGACGGGTGCAGCCGTATCTTCCGTGGAGTTTGGTGTCGCAACAGGTAATAAGGAGTCGTTAGCGGGAGCAACAGGTGCCGACTCAGGACGACTAAATGAAGGTTGTGATCACGTGGGGACACTGGGAGGGTTAATCGAGGTGGGATATACCTCGATGAAGGCTGGTTTAAGGCGGTCCATGCTGATGGTCTCTTTCCTGCCTTCGAGGTCTACCACGTGTTTCTTTTCCTTTCTCTGGACGACGCGGGATAGGCCAGAGTAAGCCGCTTGTAGTGGTGGCCGCACTGCGTCCACTCGAATAAACGAGTGGCTGGCGGTCGCTGGGGTGGTAGGTGCGTAGGTGCTGAGAGTTTGCTTGCGTGGCCGGGTGGGCTTTATCACCCGCATTTGGGGTGACAACCATTTTGCGTGATACCTGTAATTAAGGCTCCCAGGTGGTGACGGAGAATCCGACCCACATGTAAGTCGTAATGTGCAACCGCAAACCAGATCTGCTTCATGTCATTTTTCATTCAGTAATCTAGTATCGTAGAATATCACGGATAATGGCCTTCTGATTTCGGGATACGTTGTGGATTTGGCTAAGCATTGCTCAAAAGTGTAGCGTAATACTCAATTATTCAACTTGGAACAAGAAAACAAGCGAAATGCCAAGAAAAGGATCGAAGACACTGGAATCGGGACGGAAAGTAATACGGCAAGTCACTGGAGAGGTTTTGGGTACTTTTGATTCTTTAGTTAATGCTAGATCACCTGGTCCTGTCAATGCTAGCTCATGCATTACTGAGGGTGATATGGATTGTTAGGATGTTGATCTATTTAAGCTGAGGATATTAGACCTAAAACGACAAAAGGCCCAGGAAGCAGAACAGAAGTGTAGACAGAAAGAACATGAGCAGAAGACCAACGAATGCGACCTGTCCAATGGATCAGGGCACAATAAAACCGGAATCTCCACCCCGGTCACCGACTATAAAAACACCAAAGCCACCAATGATCGATGTACCAAGAGTAGAACTGACGGTTTTCGAAGGGCGATCTGAACACTACTGCAAGTTCGTCAAGCGGTTCGAAACTTTGGTCGAAAATAAGATAACCGACCCTGGGCAAAGGCTGTCCTATCTGACCCATTACTGTAGAGGCCGATCAAGGGAAGCTAACGATGGGTGTACCATGCTCGACCCGGAACAAGGCTACACCTGAGAAAGGAAGATTCTCGGGGACCTGTTTGGCCAACCTTTCAACGTAGCCCTTAACTTAATAGAGGGAGCGATGGTAGAGGCAAAAGAAACCAAGGGCGGCATTTATATAAAGGCCGACCTGGTGAGCAAAATGCAGAACTGCTCAATAGCCCTCGACCGCTTAGGTAACAGGGCTGACCTCGATCCAATGCACCCCTTGGAGGGCATAGTCCGTCGTTCTGTCCCGAACTGCAAGGCCGGTGGGCGGAAAAGTCGGAACGTATAAGCCGAAGCGACCGGGAGGCTAACTTCGAAGACCTTACAGAAGATTTGGACAGGCAAACCAAAATAGCCGACAGTAGAATTGGCCGACTCATCCGGCACTGCCACCGAGTAAACAAATCTGGCACCGGTCAGGCTCAAACCACTGCACGGGAGCATCCGAACTACCAGCCTTGGATCAATGCACACGCTATTTCACGCGATGCCACAACGCAACCGAATTGCAGGTCTTGTGACGCTAGCTATGGGCTACTAGAATGCCCCAAGTTCGTCAACGCCACAAGAGACGAACTATGGGGAATTGCGAGGATGGCAGGAGCTTGCTTTATATGACGCAACGCCACGCACCGGGCGGCAGCTTTTAGAACATAAAACAGATGTGGTCGCGAGAGCTGCACGGGCAGACACCGTCGATTGTTACACCAGGTGAGTGAAGCTACGCCAGAGACGAACACTAAGCCGTGTTGTTTGTTCGGCGTCGAGGTCTGCCAGTAAACCAGTGCGTTTAGGAGTAGTTGCCGTGGAAGTAGTGACTCAAACTGGGATGGTCAAAGCGTTGGCTTCCGTTGACGGTGGATCTGATACTACCCTGGTGAAAGAGCGATTTACCGACAAACACGGGCTCGCCAAAAGTACGACGTCGCTAGCGGTGAGCACGGTGGGTGAGACACAAGTAATGGCAGCCGGCCGGTTGAGGTTGCAACCCATCTCCTTAGCACTAACGAGCAAATCGAACCAACGGAAGCGTTCACATTAGCCGATCTCCCCATGTGAGCACCAAGGTCGGTCAACGCAATCTTGACTAGGTGGCCCCACCCGCAGGATGTAACCGTCGTAGACTTGGAAGATGATGAAGTGGATCTCCTCATCGGCTGCGACGTGCCAGAGGCACATTGGGCACTTGACCAAAGAGTGGGCGACCGCCAGACACCTTATGCCGTACGCGCGGCTCTGGGATGGATGTTGTACGGTCCAGTAGGGGGACGTGGTTCCGTGAATTACCTATCCGCCGAAACGGACCGCATAGAGTATCACCTGCAGTGGCTGTATGAAAAGGAGTTTCATGACATTGGAGACGAAAGATCATCGTTTTCTGAAGAGAACCTTTCCGCTTTACAAAAGGTGTGGCAGGGCACTAGAGGCCCTAAAATACAGTTCGAGGCTCCCTTCGCATGGCTCACATCGGCTGACCCATGGACTGATGGCAGAAACTATGTTAGTCCAACGACTAATACGGCTGAAAGAAGGCTTTATTCAAGACCAGGATTTGTGGGGACGATACGCAGGATTAATGAAGCGAAACGAAGCTCTCTGCTACGTTGAAAGGGAGCCCGCTAACACCGACGGCCGAAAGGGTATCTAGTGTCTACCTCACCACCCGGTTAGCAACCCCAAGAAACCCGAAAATCTGGGGGTAGCTTTCGACTGCGCGGCCTAGTCTCAGGGCAAGTCGTTAAACGATTGCCAACTACAAGGACCTAACTGGACCACGCCACTAATCGAAGTTGTGTGCCGTTTCAGGGTGGGTAGAGTGGCCTTGTCCGCCGACATTAGGGAAAAGCTTCATCAGGTGAAAATACTGGTAGGAGAACGAGGTGCCTTGCGTTTCCTGTGGTGGGAAGAGAAACACCGGGACAAGGCAGTGGTTAATCATAGAATGACCGTCCATCCCTTCGGAGCCATATCGTCACCATTTTGTGCGAACTACGCCCTTCGGGAGGCTGCGAACAAACATGGGGATCTGGTCCATCGGTCGGTGGTAGATAGCGTCAGTAGAAATTTCTACATCGACGACTATCTTGGGTCATTCGATGATACAGAATCAGCTTTGGCGCAGTTCATGGGCCTGACAGGATTGCTAGAAGAGGACGGCTTCCATCTAACTAAATGGATGTCGAACGCTTCAGGAGTACTCGAAGCCATTCCGTGCCACGAGAAGGCTAAGGGGGTTAGAGATTTGGACGGCTCCCCTCTCCCTACTGAGCGCACTTTAGGAATACAATGGGACGCGGAAACGGACGACTTCGTTTTCGAGCTAATCGTTCTCGAGTTGCCGGTAACCCGTCGAGGCATACTCTCCGCTGTCTCTAGTCTGTTCGACCCTCTCGGTTTCGTCTCACCATGGCTGCTACTGGGATAGATTATGCTGCAGCAGCTGGGCCGTAAGGAAGTTGATTGGGACCAGTCACTGGAACGAGAAGACCGGCTGGACTGGGAAGAATTTCTGAACGCCCTAAATAAATTAGGGGACATGGGGATTCCACGATGTTTGCCCTCATGTCATGCAACGCGGACAGGAGAACTACATACCCTTCCCGACGCATCCGAAGTTGGTTAAGGAGCTGTGGTGTACGGACGATGGAGCACGGGAGACGGACACTATACTACGAAGATCGTGCTCGCTAAAGCCCGCCTCGCTCCGCTGAAGTCGATCTCTATCCCACGCCTTGAACTCAGCGCAGCCGTGCTAGCAGTCGGGGCGGCAAAAGTAGTAAAGTGATGTTCGGCTTCTATACTTGATCGGCTAGTTTCTGATCCGACTCGACGATAGTACTTTACTACATTTACAGCGTCCGGAGCTGGTTTAGTACACTCGTTGCTGACCGGCTCGCGATCATCCACGGCGAACCGGCTGTGAACCAGTGGAAGATTATCAGGTTTGGCGATAATCCGGCAGATCTGTGCTCCCGGGGTGCGACCAGCTTCCGGAAACTGGACACGTGGACTGGAGGACCGAAGTTCTTGCAAATGCCTAAACAGGACTCACCCCTGTACGAATTAAAAACCTTTCTGAAGTTGGAACCGGAGATCAAAGTTGTGGTAATGACGGCCACAATCGTAGAAGCGTCATTCATTTCGTCATGATTGTTCAGGCTTTCCTCCTGGATGGAGACACCCCGTTCATAGTTTGGTTGGCCAGGTTCAAGAGACATTCTCCAGTCGTGAAAGAGGTCCGCCTTTCCAGCCGGATACGAGTGGGTTTGATATGTCCCGATGAACAACGAGCCGCAGAACGCGATATATTCAAAATGATTCAACGAGAGGCTTTCATCCGAGAACTCGAGAGGGCGGAAGAAGTGGGACCAATAAATAAGGAAATATCACCTCCAAGAGACGAACTAAAGCATTTAGACTCCAAACTCATTGTTGAACTGCTGCAGGTGGATGGTAGGCTGACCAACGCCCACCTGAGCTTCGACACAAAGTACCCTATTCTGCTGCCGGATCGACAACCTGCGGTAGAGCTAATGATCCAACACGTCTAAACCGTGGAGGGACATGCCGAAAAAGGTCAGGTGACAAACGTTATCCGAAAGCGTCTTTGGTTGCTGAGAGGAAGAGCAACTGTAGGACGCGTAATCCGACGTTGTATGCAATGTAGGAGACGCAATGCCAAGGCGGGAAAAAAAACATGGCCCCGCTACCAGAATGCAGGGTGACTGTGGGTTGGTGGCCGTTCAGCGACACCGGGTTGGACTATTTCGGGCCCCCGTGAATGGGAGCATTCACGACACGCTGACGTACCGAACTATCCTACACTCCGACGCACACACACACCTACATTATGCTCGTTTAGACCACACTGTCTCCGTCAAACACGTTACAGTGCTCACAGTCTTTCGTTGGCGTTACGGAAGGTTTTCCCGATATGTAGTGTCTTATGCGATTCCATTGTACATCCAGACACACAAGCACGTACACGATGCACACTAAACCCCTTAACCCCTATCAAACATGTGACAGTGTTCGCCGTTTGTTATGGTTGACGTTACCGAATGTCTCTTGTATATGTGGAAGTAGCGGCGATTATATCATAAACACACTCACGCAAGCACATACAGCAGGTACTTGACGGCCCTTCCAAGGACAGCATCTATGTTTCCCCTTCAAGCCCGCCATCGGTCAGTTGTTCTCGTGGAAGATGTAGAATGGCCTCGCGTCTATTCGGCCACCGGATTAGGGGCGACCATATGTAGAACGTTGACGACAAGCATTGGGCTCGCGCACTGAAAGCGGGGCCTAGGTAGGTGGGAAGAATCAGCACATTTTCACCAAACCTTTGACCCCTTTGGATTCGGGAGGATTTTAGTACGCGGTGTAACGACCGGTCGTGGAAAATCCCCTAAAACCGTTGCAGTTCCATGTTTTACTCAACATCACTCACTTGCCTACACTATTGACGTGTCTTTGCGCGCTGTTTGTTTTTATGGACCAATTTTTGTTTGTTCGCGCCCAGGGTGCTACTTTGTCATATCTTTGTTCTAAACCTGCGTGAAGCACGTGCTCCTCGTTGACACGCCGCAATTCGGTTCTCGTTCTTTGAGTCCTTTTGATTGCATAATTGAGGTTTGCATCTGTTTCGTGTCATTGTTCATTCAGTAATCTAGTAACGTAGAACATCACAGATAATCGCTTCTGATTTTGGGATCCGTTTTGACTTTGGCTGCGCATTGCTCGAACTTGTGTTACAACGGGTACTCTAGCGTCAGCGGCCTCTACCGGAAGTGTGGGCGCTGTTTCTGCATCTAAAAATTCCAAATAATCAAGCCCGTCTCTCCTTGTTCCATGCATTCAGGCAGTTTATTCGACGTATTTCTATATTTCTCACTGTCTGAAGCCTCCAGGCCTCAGTGCAACCGCACTTGCTCTCCCTTTAGACGGTAGGATCCCCTTAGCACACAAGTCTCGTCTTCCTCAGATCCTAGCTCTACTTTCAGCAGACGGGAGCGTTCAGCTTCACTGGCTCTGCCTATTCAGGAGACCGATTTTACCCGCATCTCCTCCACAGACTCCATCTCCACGTGAGGGAAGATTTTTTCAGTGTATAATATAATATAATATAATATTGGTATATTTCTCGGCCACAGTCGAGAAGCACGCGCTAGCGCATGATCATGGTGTAACACGTTACTCAATAAGATGAAATATTCACAAATTCTAATTATGAAAGTCGAGAGTATCAGAGGTGGAAAAACAAGGACAACAACGGTTTGAATAGATCATTCTGATAATGGTTTGCGCGGCAGTTTTGAACCAGTTTCGAATCCGGGCTGGGCAGTGGTGCGTGGTGCGTAGTGGAGATATCGATAAAACGTTAACGCAGTGCCAAGGAGGCATTATGAACAAGAATGATGGAAGTCAAGGAAACCGGAGGCCAACTAAGGTTCTGCAGATGGAGTAAATTTTGAACAAGAAGAAAAGGGGAGAAAATCAATGCTTGCGAAGAGGATAGCGATCCATGAAGACAATGCAGACCCTGAATGACGGATTTACCGGAGTTCAATTAACGGAATGAGTTTTGAAGCAGGGGGACATGAGGCCAATTTCGTGAAAGTGAACACCGGTGGATGTGGGAGGAACAGCGGTCCATAAAAAGATGAGTTTAGATTCAGGATCAGCAACATGTACTATTCAGAAATGAGAAAGCGCAACTGGAGCGTCCTCGAGAAGTGGAGAGTCGATTTCCAGCCGGCTACGTTTCGGAGGAAAGATAACTTGTGGTAACGGATAATAAAATGGGAAATCTCCGCGTGGACTTCAGCGTTATTATGCTGTTTCACTGACAAATATATATGTATGTGTTGGCGCATTTGCCTTCGGTGTTATTTAGCGTCACTTCTGGTAACGTACGATATCGAATGCGTAAGTTTCGTCTGGCAGGGCAAAGTATGTGTCGGTCAATCAGCCGAGTGTGGCTGTATATTAGCGGCATGCGCGTGAACTGGAATTCGTGTTAGTTGCGTTAGAAAACGCTGAACGATCTGATAAGTAATTAGGGGTATTTCCTGTTGTGTGATTTGATTTCGGTCCCAGTTGCTATGGTAGGTTCCACTTGAGTCTGTTTCCGTACGAGTCAAAGTGGCATCCTTGGTTAGCCAATTTGGCGACTGAGATAGTGGGAGACAACGAACTTGAAATAAAGTGGGATTGCAGTCTGGACGTGGTTCCAGCTGTGGGTTATGATCATATATGAAGACAACAAATAGTGGATTGGTTAGGTCTATGTGAGTGGGGCATGGGTAAAATAGGCTCGCAGTGGATTTGAGATATACTGCTGCAGGCTGACGAAGTTGCGTACACTGGCTTGGTAACTGTGTATGCATTTCAAAGGATTTGTGATTTTCCCGTGAGCACGGCATCGCTGGGATACTAATAAAAGACCTAGGGCTTCACGGTTAAGAGTGCTTAGAAATGATAACCCTCAATGCCTTTTGCTTAGGCAGAACGCAGTTTGGCAACGAGGCGATAAGATAGGTTTGAAATAACAGACTGAGCGAGTAGGACTAACACACTGTTTGCGCGGCGCTACGCTGTTGCTGTCTCTTTCGGTATAGTGGTTATCCTATACTGAGTAGTTTCTGAGGAGTCTGAAAGTAGAAGGAACTATTGGGGTGACAGTGGTGATACATTAGAGGTAATTGGTCACTTGCCTTGGAACATTGACGTGAGTTCATCTATGCTCTTCCTCGATAGTGCTATCGTACTGAGATTAAGCTCCAATGTGGGCAAGGAAATCTGACGTGGATATGATTGCATGGTTATCGCGGCATCTTTTTCGTTGTTATCGTACTGCAAAGCAGGACTACACCGATGTGAGGACTGGTTTGGGGAACCATGAGAGGTGGGAATGAGGTGGGTCCGAATTTTCGTCAGGGAAGCAAACTCTAACGGTCTACATTCGGTGCTCATGGTAGGTGGCACAAGGGCCAGCCTCAGGTAGGGAGGTAGCACGATACACAACTACTTGCATCCAGCACGTGGCGCTCCAAGAATGATCCACACTTTTTAGACGTTCTTATTATATTTTAATGGTTTTATCACAGTCAGGTATCTGGATGTCAGAGAAGGCGGAGCTGCTTTTGGTGGGCGACCACAGCTCCCACGCCCCGGCCGAAACATGGACCGCATGTAACAAGCCGCGTTGGGAATAGGTCAACCACACCAGTCAATCCGTAGCAACACTACAACCCGGAGACATGGGTCACATGTGACAAGGCTGGTGTGCCTGGAAGACAAAACAGTGGGGTATTTTTTTCTCTCACTTTTTTGTGCCAATCTCTTACTTTTTGGTGTTCATGTCTTATTGGTGGTCAACTCTGTGCAGGGAGACCATCACGGCCAGGAATGTTTGCAGAAGTGCCGCACTAACATTCGCCTTATTCGTGAAGTCAAAACACCCAGGCCGTTTACATGGGACAAAAAATGCAGGGGGAGGTAGAGTCAACCACAGCCTGCGATTATTCCATGGGGTTTATGTTCAACAAAACGCCAGTCTGCACAAAGATGGGGTACAACTTGCAGCACTAACAACGTGATTCGTCGGTACGATCCACAGATGGTTTGTAGTTTTGCTGGCTACGTATCAAATGTTGTATAGGCCAACCGTGGAGGATGCTAGAGTTCTGTGATAGGGACAGAGTTTGAGCTGTGAATATCTAATGGTGACTACTGGATGGAGGTTGAGGAGTCTGACAGGTGCTGCGTCTTGGGTTAGAGACAGAGGCAAAGACCTAATAATAATCAGCACTGGAAATGTTTAAAGGCTATCTTTCATGCTTCCAGTGGTATTTCATATAATCAAATACGACTTCTGAAGCACTGGCCTCAGTCACGAGAGTTATTATGTTCAGGCATTGTAAACTGGTAGGTTTATGCTTAGGTGATGGCAACTAAGGTGTATGATGTGGCACGTCCTAGATTACCAAGGGTTCAGGTTAGTATCACGCTTTCCTCATAAGCTCTGGCAAAAGACATAAGGATTCGTAAAAGCGATCAGTACTTCGGAGAATCGCGATATCGTAGTCCGGACTCGACTATGTCGTGATCTTATTTACCTCAGGCGGGTTCACTATTAGGGAACACTGCTTCCTCGATGGTGGCGCTCTTAGTGGACCATCTGCCGTTGTTATCCAGGCCCGTCTGCTTTCATCCACGGCGGTGCTCCTTTGGCTGGGTATTGTACCAATGACACCGTCCTGTGCTGGAGGGGCCACTCTGGTGTCGGCCGGGTCGGCTTTGCGGTGGGCAGGCTTAGGTAGCTTCTGGCGTCGGCGGCTTTTGTTCCGGTTGGCCCGTAGACAGAAGTTGATGCCACTCCGCATACGTTGCACAGACAGGAATACATACCTCGGTGGAAATTTTCCCCTCGAACGACCATGATGACGGTGAGAGGGATGGCAATGAAGTAGGAAAAGACGAGGGCTATGCCGTTGATGAACTGGTTGATGGTGCCTTTGATGAGGATGACGATAATGATGACGATGGCGTATTTGTGACAGAAAGGGCCATCTTAGCTGACTGCTTTGCAGGTCACACAGGTGGTGACTGCGGTGCATTTGGTGCACAGCACTTTGATCAACCTTACACGACGTTTGTCCAGGGCTTCACTATGTTCGCCTTTTGCTTCGGAGCATTCAAGATGGACCTCACCGTCAAGACCATTACACTGAAGAGATCTTTCGCGCAAGAGAACAACCTCTGGGCTAACTAGGCACATGGGTGCAACATTTTTGACTCTTGTTGGAGACATTATGGTCAAATTATAGTACACAGTTTGACAAAACCACATGAAATTCAGTTCCAACTATCACGCCAAAAGACCTACCAGTGTAGCGCAGAAACCTGGCTGCTATCTCCAGGGTCAATGGACTCCGATCTAGCTGAACCTATATAAGCAGCGGAGTTCCGCTGTCCCCGGACTACACGACTGGACAGCATAATGAAAAATTGACCTCATTTATTCATCACATTGACCTGTGTTCTTATCCAAGCTATTGGGTGGTCTAGCCTTGACCGTTGCTTTTCACTTGCTGATCTTGTTCTGCGATCCCACGAAAGTTGTAGTGCCGGTACGTGTACAAGCCACTCTTGAGCTTCTGCTATCCTGTTGATTCATTTTGAGGTTTCAACCTTCGGAGATTTCTGGCATCAACCTGATCATCAAAGCTAACCGTGCTCTGCCCGACTGGATCCCGGTCACTGGATGTCCTCCTTTCTTCATCCTTCAGAATAGATGCAGTAAGTACCTCCCCCGTGTAAGCCCCTTCACCACAGCCCAACGACAAGGGCTCAGGCGTGAGTCTCAAGCCACCATCTCTTCAGAAATACCTCCAGTAGTCGCTTGAACAATACGACTTCAGGCTCTTCCACCACTTCGGCTAGCAGCGCGTTCCATAAACTGGTAACCGTTTGAGATAGGCGGTACACTAGTGGTGGACCCACCGACTGCAGCTACTTTAGAGTTGGCGGATGTCCCCTCGTGCGGTCATGTTATTGAAGAAGGAGCTCCGTAAACCTAATGGAGGTCAAGTCCTCCCGGAATTTCTCACCGACCCGATAGGTCCGAAAGTCCCACGTGTTTTATAGCTACACTCGCACACTTGGAACAGAAGTTCTCAACTCACTGAGGCTCGATGCCACGAAATATTTGGCTTTAAGATGCCACGAAGTATTTGGCTTTAAGATGCTACACATGATGAAGGCTCAGAGCTCATTAGACACAACACAATCATGGCGCGATGCCAACCGAACAAGCTGTACGGAAAACACAGGTCACGAGGCCGCGTATGCTCAGGACACAATGGGAGGCACAAAGCCAAGTATCCAAGTAGCATATTTCCCTGACCTTTGGGGCAAACCTAGGGCATGCCACAAGCTTGCCTCAAGGTTGCGGATAGCCCTAAGTCCGCTGTAAGCTCGCCGCATGAGCTGACCTTTGGGCTACTCCCGCGGGGCATCCTTGGGGAGGAGGTACAGCTACCCAAGGTTTTCAATAGGAAGCTTGGGGCAGCCTCAGGTTTCCCCAAACCTGCCCCATGAGCTCCCCGCGGGGAAAACCTGGGGCGTGTTGAGTGGGTAGAAGTATGGCACAGGTTAAACAATCGCGGACGATGACAGATTTCTGCGGCCTCAGGGGAATACCGGCATAACTTACCTCTTGAATCAAACCTCCCAGACAAAAATGGCCCTCCGCTTTTTCCGGTTAAAGTCTTGAGGTGGGACACGGTTAAGAGGCGAAACCTCAAATGTTCTCGGATCCTGTGGTTGTCTTGTCATCTGAGTGTCACCAGTGAGCCGGAAGATAGTTCGCTGGATAATAGGACAATGGGAAAAGGGGGTAGGGTTCAAAATACGAATCCTGACAGTGTCTTGCATCTGGTATAGCCCGTGAACTGGAAGATAGACTACTGGACAGTGAAAAAGGGTCCAGGACACTAGTCTTGACTGTATTCTGTTTGTTGAATTGCCGGGGACCTGGAAGGCAGAGAGCTGGACAGTGAGAGGAAGTGTTGCTCTGCTACAGCCTGTAAAGCCTGACTGGCACGGAAGATTCTGTAATGGAAAGTCTGTCAAACTTCGAACAGCGATATTTTTGAACCCTGGAGCCCGAGCTTTCTTGCCGCGACGCATTCATTTCAATTCGTTTCAAGTCAGTTCAGGACTTTGTGTGGCTGAGGCTGATCGTGGGTTCAGATAATTGCTTTGTCGGCGCTTTTCCGTAGTTCCCAACATTGCTAGTTCGAGACGGCAGCGGGTGCTCGCCTATGCAGATATGGACACCGGTAGGGTTCCCTGAGCACCTGCTACGTCAAGATTTTTTTTGGCATTGGGAACAGGGTCCTGAAGTCATGGAGTTCAGTTCAGTTCAGTTGGCTCATGATAGGTAACAGCCACAGCAAGTGGAGCTTCCAGAACTCTTTCGATGTTATGCAAGCTAGTTATGCACCCACCAGTGCACAGTGTATTTCATCGAATCCATACCAAAAATTAGAGGGGGAAGTAAAACCTCATTGCACATCAACTGTGGGAGACAAAGCTTCGTGAGCGGTCAAGGAGGCAGAATGCGACAGACGAAAGCTTTGATCAGAACATACCATAGATAGACCACAGTGCTACCTGCCATCCATCCAGCGAACATACACAAAGCTCAATACCAGGAAATACCTCGCACAACTTGCGATCTAGGCACTTTAGGAGGGCTGGACAGCCTCCAGGTCTATCGTTCCGCCAGAGAGGCTGTTCTAACTGCTCACTATCCTGTTGCCCAAGGAGTGCGACTTAGTCATCAGCCTAGCTCGAAACTTAATCAGCATCTTCTCGTGTCTCTGTTCTGGAACCTAAAGCCATTCGGAAAAGCTATCTGACCCAAGGCCAGAAAAATCTCTCAATAACCGGAACATTTTCATGACATCCCCTCGACCTCTCCTACCTTCCAATGAGAGCAGCTTCAGACCGAAAAGTCGCCGTGTGTACGCCTTACCCCTCTGCTCTTCTGACATTCGAGTCGCCAGAGGCCGAACTTTCGCTGAGTAGGCGGCTTCATTTTCGTAGAGGGGCACACAAGCCTGTAGGCTACCTTCTGGGTTCTGTCGTACTCTAGGCATGTAAATAGGCACGAATATTCCCCGCTACCGGCAAGACAACGCTTATTGCGGTCTAGATCTAACCACGAACCTCTTGCGCAGCAGCTTTCCACTGGTCACTGCTTGTGACGCTCGCGAGGTCTTCAACCCCACTGAATGCTTCCATGGTACACAGCCTTTGGTCATGAGCGACAGTTAGGCTTTCTGTTGCCAGTGACGGCAAAAGGCTGTTTCCAGCGTTCAGCTGCACATACCACTAGTACGCCCAGTCCAGGAGAATTTCCGTATTCCTGCCTACGTCGACCCTACCCTCAGATAGAGCAGCCTTCAAGCAATCTGCAAAAATGAAACTAGGCGATTGAAGGCGGACGCCAGGTCGTTAATAAACTATAAGAATGGCTTCGGGCCTAGGAGGGATCCCCGAGGAACACCGCTGGTGACCTTCACCACAATGAAGCACCAGTTCCCTACCTTGACGTAAAACTTCGTGTGGGAGGGAAAGTTTACCGGCCGTCTATATACCACCTCATCTCCACCAAAATTATTTGTCCTGCGCAGTGAAAAACGACAATTAACGGCGTCGAAAACCCCACTAAAGTAAGAGCAACACACCTCAACCTTCGAGTAACTACATCTGAGAAGCACAGGAGACTGGCCAGACATGGTCCATTTTTAGGAATCTGCACTGGACTGAATATGGCTGAGAGTGCTCCAGCAAATGCCGACAGAGGTGGGCATGGATTATTTCTTAAGAACTTCACATAATATGTTAGTTAGGCTTACCCGCCAGTATTTACCCACAGTAGATGTAAGAAACATTTGAGCAATGCGTAGCCAAAGTCAAAACGGATCCCAAAATCAGAAGCGATTATCCGTGATATTCTACGTTACTAGATTACTGAATGAACAACGACACGAAACAGATGCAAACCTCAATTATGCAATCAAAAGGACTCAAAGAACGAGAACCGAATTGCGGCGTGCCAACGAGGAGCACGCGCTTCACGCAGGTTTAGAACAAAGATATGAAAAAGTAGCACCCTGGGCGCGAACAAACAAAAATTGGTCCATAAAAACAAACAGCGCGCAAAGACACGTCAATAGTGTAACTGAGTGAGTGATGTTAAGAAAACATGGAAACTGCAGTGGTTTCGGGTGGATTTTCTACGACCGGTCGTTACAGTTGGCCTAGATCCGCTGATGTATATGACTGCGATTTTTCGTTCCTGAGGCAGCTTGCCCTGGTTCAGCGTGGACCTGCGCAGCTTGCTTACAGATGGAGCTGTGATAACCACCTAAGGCCTGATGATAGCCGGGTGGAGGCCATCTGGACCTGATGACTTGCGGCCATTTAGTTCTTGTAAGTACTTAGGCACAACCCCCTCTAAGAAATTCGGCTGGTTAAACTGCTGAGGAGGGGGCACCAGGGCCAACTCGACTCATACCCCAATATCTATTCAGTGTACACTACCAGAGTATTCCCCCAGGGCTTCTAACTTGCCCTGGTTGTCGGTGGCAATACGGTGGTTTCTAGTGGACAGGGGAATTACTGCATCCTTCGCCGAGCCTTTTGACTGCACATGGCTACAAAACCTCATAGGCTGCTTTCTTACGCATTTAGCCAATATGTGCTTAACCTCTCTCTCTCGGAATTTGGCAGGAGGTACATGGCCTCCTTTCTTAGTTTTATATAGTAGGTCCAGGCCAGCATACTGGAGGAAGCTTCGTAAAGGTCCGGGCTGTGGTTTCCACTTTCAGCGGCCTTGGCTGTTGCAGCCTCCAACCACGTGGGTTTGCTCCCCAACTTCCTCATTTCGGGGGTGTGTACTCTTCCCGGAGTGTAACCAGGGATCCTTTTATGACTGCCAGAGCTCCTCGACACCAGCGCCCTTTACCGTGTTCCACGTCAGCTCCATTGCACTATATCCAGGCCTATCTACGTCCATACTGCCGAAATTCCTAACTAACCTTGAGAGTATCTCGGAGTGGTCTTAACTCAGACGTGGTAACCTTTGCCTAACGATGCACGGCGTGGTAGTCCAGATACATGGTTTGAGGGAGTCGCTATTGCAGGATCAGGCGAGGATGAAACACATCCATCCCTATATCTGGTATTTTCCCCAATACGCCGGTGCAGCGTTTTCCCATGCAGCCGCTCCAAGTGGCTCTCCTCCTGTTATCCCCGAGTGCAGTCTTCAACCGTCTAGTCAAAGTGCGGAAGGTTTAACTCACCCATCCTGAGGGCTTTACGCGCGTCTTTAACGAGTTCAGCTGGAGTCTTCCGTAGGCTAACGTCCTCGTTGTGGTATGTACTCGTTGCCCTGTCGACACAAATAACGTTGATCCTTCGGCCAGAAAGGATGATCGTAACTGTGCTCGACTGGACATTACGAGAGCACTTCCTGATCTGAGACTCAAGATGGTTTGTACCTGATATAATGAGGATGGCTATTCCTCCTCTGCCTTGTATATAGATTGCGAAGCCTTCATTTAGTAATCTCGATCCGTGATCCGCTCCAGGAAGCCACTTTTCAGCAACGGCGACCACCGACGCGGAGCGCTCCAGAGCCACTCCCAAGAGTTTCGTCCATTTGTTTTCAAAGCTACTACCTTCGGAATATAACACTACCGCATTCGCTCCAACCGACGGACAACCCCTTCTGTTCAAACATGCCTCTATCTCAGGCGCAAAGCCCGAGTTGGTAGCAAGTTTTTGCAATGATGGTTATCACCGGGAGACATGGAGACCATCGGATATCTATGATTCCTGGTGCCTGCCAGCCCATTTCCACTGAAATACTCATGACCTACGAATTCGTGAGGATCTCACCGTCTTCTGATTGCCTACACTACTTCCAGTCTTCATGTTCCTGAAAGTCCTCAATGACCACCATTCCCGACGACTTCCACGGCCTACTTACCACCTCGGGTACGTTACCCCCAAAGCGGGGTGCGGTTTTATGTTGTCCTTGTGGACCTTTCGCCCGTGATGTCGCAGGTTTCTCCGCGACTCTACCCTGCTTCCCTCTGTGTTCGTTCGGTACGACGTGATATCGGCCCCTGGTATATTGGGATACCACTGCAGTCCCGGCCAGCAGAATATCTCTGGCGTGCTCATCAACAAACTGTACCGGAAATGGCCTTGCGATGTTGAAGCTTATTATAGCAAATACAGACTTCCATACCCTCACTCTGCGCCCTCTTTTCCAGGGAACGGGATAAAAACAACGGCTGCGGGCAGCGTGTCCTTCACCCTTTTCCCATCTATGTCCCTTCGTGCCTTAGGTTCCCGAATGAATGGCTCCTCCTGACTGAGAATCAATAGTCTTCAGCCTATTGTCCGTCCCATTGACTGGGTCCGCCCCAGAGGCTCATCACCTTGGAATTCAGCCTCCGGTACTTAGGTTCCTCCATCCTCAGGGAGTTATCCATCGTCTCTAGCCTTTGGGGTTTATTCTTGCCTTGCTTCTCGTTCTTTGGTCTCCTGGTCACCCGCTCATCTGTAGTAATGCGGTTGTGCGAAACAACTTTCGTTATTTCGGTGTTAGCTTCAAGGCTTAGGCCAAAGCACAGGCCGATCCTCTTTTCTGACAACCATGGCTGATTTATCCATTGAAGAATCAAGGGGCACCCGTCTACACACGATTGTGGTGCAAAAGGTTTCACAAGGGGAAGTCCTCTGCACGGATCCCGGTTACCTATCCGGAAACGGAGACTAGTTGTTTCAGTAGGGGGTTGAAGCGATTTTGTTTACGATTTGCGCGGAAAGATTGGAGGCAAAGTGCTACTTCGGAAATACAAGTGAGATATCGCGCAATCAAAAATGAGTCGTAAAACATCGTTATTATAAAGAATTTACCATCGAAATTTCTTGAGGGAATATGAAGTCAATCCAGGGTGATAAATCAGCCCCAAAATGTATCGCACAAAGTTGAGCAATAAAACATATATGAACAATACAGTGAGTAGAACAAGCTGAAGTATTTTAGTGTTCGGTTTGTATGGAGAGTGGGAAAATGAAAGGTATGACCCGCAAGTAAATTTTTCTGCGAAAGCCGAATGAACTTCGTTGTAAAGTTTCCAGTTATAAGCCTCCTTTAAACTCATGGAGTGCGAATTTGACCAATTTCTCCCTTTTGATTCTGTTCGAATATCACAGGAGAATTGAACCCAAGATATTTTCAAGATTGTCCAAGACATGCGTAAATTCAACGAAGTTCACAGAACAAAATGGATAGAAACGCGGAATCGGTCGCTCGAGGTATCTGCGACACCTACCTTGCTCCATTTTACGTTTTTTTCAGCGGACGTGCGAGGCATCTGGTCTCCCTAGAGCCCTCTTCCGCTGATTCAAGGGGCTATCCATTTCAGTTCACTTTCCGCTTTCGGTATACTAGTCATAAATATTGGCGTTTGCTGCACATGAGCCTTCCCAGTTAAATTGTGAAGAAAGAGTTTATAGCCTCAAAGGCGTCAAAACGATCACAACCAGCAAGAAGAAGGGACTGAGGTGTCAAATCAACAAAACACTGGTGTGAACTAGAAAGTATTCATGAAACGGCGGAGTCAAACATGATTCCTCACCAACCAAAATCAACCTATTGGTTCTACATAGAATATACAGGTGTGACAACAGAGATAAAGTACACGCGTGATATCAAAATGTTCAGTATAAAGAGATGAACAAATCTGCTTGCGACGTTATGTACATCTGATGGCAGCTCACAAAATTAATTGAGCCTGTTTTGGAACAACTTGAGTTTAACACTGCCAGAGAGCACAGAAAGTATAAACCATATGGAGAAAGCTGCAGATCGTCCCAAGGGAACAAGATAGATAGGGCAAATGATAAATATTGTTCAAAAACGCACTAGAGGCAAGTCTGGGAAGGAGGGAATTCGAAGAATGTTAGCGAAGTCAAAATCTAGCCTGCTGGGCAGGTTTTGTATTTCGCCCTTTCTGTCTGGTGAAAGTTCCGCCTAGCATTCTTCGGGTAGAACTTCTTTCGGCCTGATTTATCTGTTCCCTTGCCAACTTGAGCTGGTATCGCAGTTCAGATATTCTGGGCTTTTGGATATCGATACCTTTATATTTTGGGTTTCCCGGTACACTACGTGACTCTGCACCAAGTGGACTGGGAGATCTAACAGTATCGAAAGAATCCGATGCACCCAAACCCTCCACAAGGACTTGTCCAATTACTTCCTGTCAGGCTCCTTATTTTTTGTTAATATTCTGAGCATGGAGAGTATCCTCGTTTCGAGTTGATCAGACGGATGTTATAAGAAGCTTATGGTCAGTATGTGGTCAAATTCCCACAAATCCTGAAACCAAAACAAGACTGATTTCTGTTTTCTACCGTATTGAATTAGTAAATGAACAACCTCATAAAAGATATACAAACCCCAAAAAGCAATCACAAGGACTCAAAGCAAGAGTTGGGTTCACGGCGTGAGATGGACACGCACGTGGGCCACGCAGGTACAACCAAGGATATGACAAGGTCGCGCACTGGAGGCTACCAAGCAGAATTTAGTTCGCAAAAAGGTTAACGGTACGAAACACACAACCAATGTATGTAGTAAAGTATTTTGAATAATTCAGTCTTTTATATTTTCCCGGTAGGATTTTCCACAACTGACCGTTACACCCAGTGCCACCTTCTATTAAATGTGGTATCTTAATTTTGGAGCTGCTTCAAACCTTCCGTGTAACACATTTTTCAGAGTTGTTTCTGAATTGTCTTCCAGTGTGATGCAGTCTACTTTCCGCTGCTTTGAACTCTAAAGCGGCCCGGTAGCCTCTGTCTACTGTTTCTAAATCGACGATTTTATTATTTAACCAATCACCACAAAAATTCCGTTTCGTTCGACCCTTCCAAGTTGTGCCACAGCCTCTGCAGATTTAGGTTTGACCTTGTTCCAATTTTGCTGGCATTCTACGCTGTGGTTTTGGCTTGCTATCTCAATCTATCTGAAAGCCTGGTACTATCAAACCCCTCTCCTCTGTGTTTGAGAAGTTTCTTCTAAACTTAACAGGGGCACTTATTCATTGGGGGTTTGGCCCTAAATGGATTACACCGTGACTATTCTTGCCTACGGGTTCCCCAACATTCAGAACTTTTGGCAATCCCAGGTCAAAGACTGATGTTGACCGATCAACCCCCGTCCTGTCACTTGACCCGCTTGCTGGACAAAAGTCATCCTGTGGACAGGGTGGATCAATCTCACAAAGAACCCACCTTCCGATAAGTATTCAGAGATCCAGCCAGTTTAAGTTGCGCTGAAATCACCCACGAACAGCATCTTCTGTCTTCGGCCTTTTGACTTGCTTCGTTGGATAAAGCATCCAGTTATTTCATCACCTTTTGCATACCCTTTGACCGGCACCATGGGGAGCGTCTATCTTTCGACATGAATGTAAAGGGCAATATATTCCAGAGGCGGGGTCTCCAAGCGATGGACCACTTGCCTTGAGTACTCTACATAGCAGATGATAGTTTAATTTTCGCAGAAATATAGAGGACCACAGCAGAAGGTTTGATTCTTTTCTGCAAAGATTTACCCTTGATGAAGTCAAACTAAAGCTGGGCATGTTGACAATCTTTCGAACAGCAGCCAAGTTTCAAGGCCACATTATCATAAGCACAGGGTTCAGACCGGATCCTGACAAGGTGAGTGCGATTGCAGACATAATTGCTCCAGCCGATACAAAAGGCGTCTCACGTTTCAACCGGATGATCATCTGCCCGAGCAGATTCTTACCAGACTTAGCGGGATTGATAAGAAAGATCAGCGGGTAACTATGTGGAGGAAGAACGCGAACATCGGCAAATGAACGGCAATCAGCGTTTGATCGCTCTAAACAGCCTACTGTGGAGGCTCCAGTTTCAGCATATCATGATCACACCTTACCCTATTGCATACAGTGTGATGGCATTCAGCATACCATGGAAGCTTTTTCGTTACAAAGTAGTGCCCGCTTAACTATCGTGGAAAGAAGCCAGCAATTTGTGAACAGAAATAGGCGGGAATCGAGAGGGCGCTGCTGGCAGTCTTGTACCCTCTGACGAAGTTCAGTGGTAACACTTTCGGACGGCTCACGCACGTATATTCAGATCACGAGCGATTGATCACGAGCTTGGATAAGCCACCGCAGCAGGGGCCGAGAAGAGTTCAATCGATTTCAGTACGTCCCCCAAAGTACATTCAAGAACTACATTATCAGCGGGGAGAACGGACGCTTATACTTAATACACTCTCAAAGATCATCCTATCAAATATGGAAGACGAAAGTAGAAACGAAGTGGGGAGCACTGCTTTGGAGGTTAACGATTCTGAGCTATCGCAAATCCAGAACGCCAGAATGGCAGATCCCCATCCGCGAAAGTCTCTCAATTTCCCAGTTCAGAGGCTCGCTGGATCACTTCTTGACTGTTCCCAATGTGATCCTTCTTACCGGCCTGACCGTCACCGAAGAGGTGGCCTACGAAAACGGGTTTGATTACTAGGATTACTGCACTAGAACTTTCATTTCTCACCCGATGACAAACGCCAGGGCAACAATTCTCTTTTACGTTATATTGCTCACAATCTATACTACTGTAGCCACAGTTTGCTGACTTTTATAACTATACCTAGTTTAATGCTTGCCGGTTCTCCTAATTTTAGACAATGTTCCTGTTCTATTGCCAACCAGTCTAAGTTTCTTAGTCTTAGATGTCTCCACAGAAAATAAGTACGTGGCTTCGGACCCTAGGACACTGAGTTCCGCCGTCTACCACTTTACTCGATCCTTTCACTCCTCTCCCGTTCATCTTGGCTACCACCACTCACCTGGGTTTTATGCCCGGCCTCAATTCGCCTTTCTTAATCACCTCATTCCAGAATATATTATCCCAGAAGCCCACCTGCTAGTACTTACTTGGTGGCTTTTCCTCTCGTCTCACCTCTGTATCTACCATGCACCAACTACTATCATATTCTCTCTTATGCACCACACCATTTCCCATCAGCAGAGCTAAACTCATCTGCACCAGCTAGCCCGGAATGGACTCTGATGGTCTTAGGCATGGCCTGGCGCTGTATGAGACTGACACACGTATGCTAGCTTGTGCTTTACAACGTTCGTTGTCCTACTCCGTGTGTTGCATAATCCCATCCTGCATTTTCCCAGCCCATGCTAGCGAAACCCCTGATGTCAACGGCACCCATACCATTGCGTCGTTGGAACGTGGGGAAAACAGACCACACCCAGCAGTTGCGAAAAAAGACAAATACGCATAAAATTACGATCGGGCGGAGGGGCTATGGAAAGTTCCTATATGGGCTCAACCACCCCTCTGTTAGGAAACAAAAAAAAATAATAATAACAATAAAATTGAAAAAAGAGAACAGTGGAAACGAAAAAGACCTCGTGGGATCGATTCGATCTCCAAATACCACTGACATCGGGCTGTGAAGGAATTGGGCAACCTTCATCTATGGGAAAGTATCCCATCAGCTCAGACCTGATCCTGCGAAAGGGGAAACCCCACATCGCCCTTGTTCGCTCGACAAGCTTTGGTCTTCACGCTCGAGACTGACTGGGGTGACAGCGCACTGGACTCTCCACATACGCTTTCCCATCCCCCGCTCTAAGTTTCAACCACCCCATACCCACCATAAGCGCACCTAGCATGCACGTCGACGTCAAATACAATCGCTACCACAGCCCTGACCTTCAACCCATTGACCTGGACAGAGTACCGACGTACCTGACGAATAACGGCAACCTCGATGAAGCCCGGAAAAGGAAAAAAAGAGATAACATAGTGGAAACCGGTCACATTTCCCTCTATACCCCTCTATCGTCCGTCATCTTTTTCAGAAAGCGGTCTTCTCGATGTCCTAGCATCCAAGCCACGCTTAGGTTTACAACCCTACCTAACAGTAACCACTGCCTCCTGCCAACTACAATCACTACCGCAGCCTGCTCACAATTAAGTTAAATCTCTGAAATGCAGACGCAGCAGCCCACCGGGTTTACGCTATCTTGCTAGCCGGTGGTAGTACTTATCAACCCCCTGCAACCCTATGTTACTTAAGCTCTCTAATTAGAACCCAGATCAAAGTACGAAATGTAACACTGACAGTCCACATAGACCCAGTCAGTTCATTAATAATTGTCGCTATTTATTATCATAACTAACAGCTGGAACCACGTCCAGACTGCTAACACCATTTATTTCAGGTTTGTCGTCGCCCACTCTCTCGGGCACCACTTTCGGTGACCAATGTCCACACTTTGACCTGTACCGACGGAGACCTTAATGGCATCTTTTATACCAAACGGGATTGCAATCGGGCCACACGACCTAAAACACCCCCAAATGCTTACAAGCAGATTGATAGACGTCTCCTAACGCAACGCCTCTACTACTGATATCACTGTTGGAGGCTTCAGAAATAACAGTTCGCAAGCAACCTTCTATTGATTGATTGACACGTCCCTTACCCCGCCTGATGAACCATACCCACGGGATGCTGCACATCACCTTGGTCTCATGTGAAACAATCCAATAACAGAGCCAGAATACGCAACACAGGAATTTTTTCTCATTAAAATTCGATACGTTATCCGAACGCGAGTCCACTTGTCCCTCACATCCTTGGTTCCCAACAATGATGCCGAAGATCACTGAGAATCAATAAGTCAATATATTTGTCAGCATAACAGAACAATAAGGCGCGAGCCTACAAGGAGATTTTTCGCTCCGTTTTCTCTTCCAAGATTTCATTTTTCTTTCGATCGGTATCCAGCTTGAAATTGACTCTTCACCAGTTAAAGGCCTTCAAGTTGCGCTGCCTTTTTTTTCTGAATGATAAGGGTTATTGATCCCGAACCTAAACTCACCTTATATATGGATTGCTGCTTCCTCCACATTCATCAACGTTGCCTGTCCATTTCCACAAAGTTTCCTCATGTCCCCTCGTTTCATGATGAACTCCCTCTATTAGAATCGGGAATATCCATCATTCCGGGCCAACTTCATCTCCATAGAGAGCCGCTCTCTTCATATTCACCAAAGTTCACGGTTGTACTCCCGTTCATTTCTTTAACCTCTCCATGTCCATTACTTATTCCGTGCATAGAACCCGCAATAGGCCTCAGTTACCCACATCTTGCATTATTATGACTTATAACGCATCCCTAGCGCTATATTTTCACGATATATTTTGTATTTTCACGGACCACTACCAACCAGTCGAATCCGAAACCAAACCGTATCTGCCGCGCAAACCTTTATAATTTCAGTCGACTCAAACTATCTCTAGCTTTATTGTTTTGCTTCTGACGACTCCACTCGCTTTCTTGAAATTCGTGTATAGTTCATTGTTTTGAGTAACGTTGTACACCATGATCATGCGCTTGCGCATGCGTCTCGACCATGGTCGAGAAATATACCATTATTATTATTATTATTACCTTCCCTGGAGCAAGTCAGCACTTAAAACCGGCAGGAGGGTTAAAGAACCCTAGTGGCAGAAGCGTCATCTTGTTTCGAATCCCTCGATGAACTGGAGACAGAGGACGAGATGAGCTTTCAAGCTGAGCATTTGGTGGCACTGCAAGCTTTTCAAAGAGGCTATGCTTTCTTTCCACCACTCGCAAGCAGGTATCGGTGGAAGTACCAACGGTCTAGAGAAGCCAAATACAGACCTTTACGTGGCGTGACAGATTAAACAGATAACACAAAATTGTGAACCATGCATACGGTTTGGTCGGCGACAAAGGGGAAAACCGACAGAGATGCACCCACTACCTGGTCGGCCTAGGCAAATCTTGGGGTTGGACGTCCTTTATCACAGGAAGGTCAGCTACCCCGTGACCGTCGATTACTACAGAGATCACTTTGAAGTCCAAAAGTGCAAAAATTATCAACAAACAGCGGGCCAATTTTGCGTGGCATGAAATCTCGAGTTGAGTGATTTCCGATGGTGGTCTTGAGTTTCAGGGCAGGAAGTTCCAGCGCTTCCACAAGAAGTGGCAGTTGGGCTATCAAGTCATCAGCCCTTGCAAAGGGCAGTCCAACATTAAAGCAGAGGCCGCTGTCAAGCCGATGAAATAGATACTCCAGAACTGCAGATCTGAGAGCAGCGATCTGTTTATCGCTCTACTTGAGCTTCAAACTATGCTCTTGGCTGCTGTGGGAGCAGGCCGAAAGAAAAGCCTATTTGAAAGGCGCACAGGCAAGATCCTACTCGTTTGTGCTGGCTTACCGGACCCGGAATTCGTAGCGCTTTCAGTGGTGAAAATGAAACTGTAAAAGCAAATGGCGGCGCAAAACGGTTTCTCTGTCGGGACAGCAAACCACGGCATCCACTCAAACCAGCCGATACAATCTGGATAAAACCTGTAAAACCGACAGAAAAGTCCTAAGTGAAAGGAGACGTACTATCCAGCCTAACAAGGAAAGCATACCCAAACCCCTATGGAGATCTTTGAATGGGAAAGAAAGGGGTTTATTTGAGAAAATGCGAGGGATAAGGTTGTGTGTGAGAGAGAGAGGAAACCGATGGGGGCGACAACGAAGGAGAAGTTCAGGAAACCAAAAACGATGATGAGCAGATTGATTCAGATAAGACTCGAGGTTCATCGGTCGGACACGAGCATCCATCTTCTGGAACTCGGAGTGAGTAAAGGTACCAGCTGGCGGTTTCTTAAAAAAAGAAAGATGTGCTGGATATGTTTTTGTTACACCACACCAGTGGCTTTTCCTGATCCGTCAGAAAGTGACTTTTTTGGCAAGTTGTAGATCGAATAACTGACTGGCGCAAGGGGCTTTATAAACCGCCGAATAATAAACAGTAATCGAAATTTCCTGGTTGCACGCCTTAGCTGTGTACTGAGTGCATTTACCGAACAGCCGGCTTTTGGTAGATTGGAGCCCAGCAATAAGCTCGTATATATTAGATCCCCCCAAAATACTGCGGCATAGCCGAAAACCACCCGGACTTTTCGAACCGCGAGCAGGATTCAAGCCGCGAAATTTCCTCTGCATGTTCATTTCGGCTGAAAAAGCTCAAGAAAATCTCGACATAACAGGAGCACAACAAAACCCACTAGCGTGCGTACTTGGATAGGCTGGCCACCACTGCCGTCCTTCTAACACAGAGCTGGGATCCTCGGAAACCAGACGACAGCAAAGCTATCTAGAAGCCCGATCGGTCTCAATTGCTGCCGTCCTGTGCAGGCTGAACCCAACTGAACTGAACAGAGCCTGACATACTGATAACAAGTCACTCATCTCTCCGCTACGGGTCCCTCTGGTACAAGCTCCGCACATCCTCTTCCAAAGTAAAGCTCAAACAGACGCGTACTTAGCCTGAAGTTCTGGGTCCCTGAGAAACCTGCTTCCGAACAACGTCAAGAGACGAAGAGCGACCGCTTGATTGCGGAGTTTTACTGGACCATTTACTTTCCTCTTTGCGGAGACACTAAGATATCCGTTCCTTGACAATAGCGGCCTCTCCAGACACTCGATGGTTCTTTCTTCTTCGGTACATGGGGGTTTCCTCAACGGTTCCCGGCCAAAAGGTTCTTAAAGAGTAATGTTTGGTATCCCTCTGCCTTTGCGGCACAGCTTCTAAATTTGTCCGATCAACCACCTATCAAATGATCTTGTGTAACCCAGGCTAAAGGGTTGTGGGGAGAACAACGGTCTACCTTAGAACACCTCTGGTGTCCCAAAGGCCAGTGCGCCGAAAAGCCATCTAACCCATTTGAAGTTCCCAGTCCTGAGTCCGAAAAACCGTAAGTTCTGCTGCTTTCAAGTGATACCAAACGGAAGAAGCTTCTTGGTGGCTTACTACGGCTCACAGGGCCAAAGTTGATAAAACGTTTAAAGCTCCCCTTACTTAGATCACTTCTTAGCTATCCAAGGACCTTAAGCTAAAGGGCTTTCTTCCATAAAGCAGTACAGCATTCTCGTTTGGAGTGTTCAAACTAACGTTAACTGCCTGCCACTTGAACCCAAATGTTCGGCTTAATCACTAAGCTTAAGAGAGATATTCTCATCAAGGTTGGGCATCTCGCCGACGAATAAGAACCCATCTGTACCTTAGGGAAAGGCCATTACAGTCCCCAAGCTAACAACAAGGCCCATTGGAAATAGTCGGTCAGATGCATCTAGAAACGGGACCTTAGTCCCCTCACACAACCAAAAACGATTTCGGAGATTGCGTCTTTCTTCTGCGCAAGATAACATCCATCAGCACGATGACAAGCGAGAGTGCAAATCACAGTCTTTTGATAGAGGAACAAACATCCAGAGGCCTCTGGTAGACAATGTTTGTAAAGCTCGGTATGTCTCCAGCTTATCTGCCGCAACATTTCACGCTACTGGCAAGATTTGTGGATACTGCAAAGCTTTTATCATTCCCACCGTTCTCTTTTTAAGCATCTACCGCATCCTTCCATTGAAGGCCATAACTTTATCTGTTGCCGCGCAAAAGTACCTGAGCACTAACGAATCTGTGGTACCCCGGATGACCTGATGCCGGCTAGATCCTGAGAATAATCTAAGAAAATGACAACAAATGGAAGGTCCCAGAAGTACGGTAGAACTCAGCGGGGTACATAAAGGACGGTTCGGCCGATACAGGGCACATCAGTTTAGTACTGGAGTGACACCGAGCAAGATAGTAACTAACAGGAGCAAAGCATCCGCCGTCCGCAAGCAAGGCAGTCGAACACGACTTCCATTTTGTAGAAACTAACTGTTCCCACAGCATTTGAACAGATAAAGGACAGCCCTGTGACACGGAACAGCATGCAAAATACTTAGAGTTAAATAATGACTTGTTTTGTTGATCTACAATAATTTTGTCCCCGACTCTACGCATTCAAGCTCCGTCTTCGCGGACCGCCCCAAGCCGAAAGAAGCCGCGAAACCCTGGTTCTTTGTCTCTTTTGTAGATCTAGTCAGCACATCTAACCCAGTCAACGGCCATGTACCGGAGCAACTTACTCAAAACACTCTCCATGAGGTGAACCAAGTTCACGCTGCCCGACTACCCTGATTATTCCGGAGCATATGCCCTACTGATCAACTGTTTAGCGTAAAACTACGATGGGCCCGGATACTGAGTAATGAGTTTGGCCCTACTACTTCATTCAGCCTAAACAGCAGATACATTGCTTCTGGCGAAAAATTCCTTCAGTAAGCATCTGGCCCGATGGTGCTCTTCCCCAGCGGAACAAGGCAGACAACTTCGAATGTCTTTTTCCTCCTTCCCTTCATAATATTAAAACTGGCAGTTCAAACTCTGACTACCGTGCCTAGCTTGGCCGTGAAACTGGCTTTCAAACTGACAAAGGAAAGAAACATAACCTAAATCTGGATAATGGAGCTTAGGAAGTGCACATTTAGGTCATTCATATCAGCAGCCGGTTAAGATGGTCTATCTCAATAACCGGATGGGATTTTTTGATATAACGAACCCTGTTGTTGCGGCTGCCGCTAACCCTAAAAATGATGGTTCCGGTGAGGAATAATCTGGCTTGGGCATCGCCATCATTTCTTTCTCCATTTGATCACTGCTCCATACCACTTGCCGTGGTGACATGGGTGCCTCTGCTGCGCATTGTTCGGCTCCCTCAGCGCTATGCCGGGCCTCATATAAAACAAACTCCTATTAAGCACTTTCTAATTCTAGTTCCACCCCGTCATGAAAGTTTGACTTACCAATACCAACAGAAATAAAGGGTGACCCTCAGGTTGGTGGTGTAACGGTCATTCCGGCAGGTGACCCACACCTGAAATTCTCCTTACTATTTAATTTTGTCATCATCAGCCATAGTTTAAAAGAAGAGGCGGATTTGCAACTGGGAACAATAAGGAAAGCCCGGAAGAGAAATCGTTCAAGCTACCATAAGCACAAGCATAGGAGGAACTTAACGACTGATCCAGTTAGAAGCCACAGAATATAAGCAGCGGAAAGTGACCTTGAATTGACTGGTCCGAATCGTTTATTGAATACAGAGGCGCTTAACGGTGTAATATGCGAACAAGTTACACCAACGCAGATGAAATATCTTTAAGTGCAAGAGCAAAGGCATTTTTAACATCCCAACCCAAAGATAACGTAATTCGGCGCTCCAGATCCACGGAGAAAAGAAACGTTCATGGTGGCTGACGGGATATCTGGGTACTTAACAACGAGGGGTTAAGAATGTATTGCTAAAAAGATAAGCCAAAGTCTTATACAATAAAATATCATTGCACTTTTCACTTCCAGTTGTCCAAAGCCATAAGCCGAGATTAAACTGGAGACATTTCACTCAACGGGCGGATGCTCTGGAAAACGATTCACCGCGGCACCATCAGCGGGGTTTCGGTAACGTGAGTGAATAGTCAGTGACAGTAAGCAGCTGTACCGGGTCTAACTACAGGCTGGCCTGGTCGATGATTCCACACTGGGACAAACAGCATACCGCCAAATGTGATCCAATGGAAAACGAAATACATTCATGGGGTATATTGCTTTTACGAGAGGTCAAAGTCTCATATAATGAAAAATGCGCTTGCCATTTTCATATCAAAATGGTCAACACAGGGAGCGAATTCGCTTCCAGCCCGCTTGCTCGGATGAAGTAACCGGAGGGAAGCCGGGAATTTGAATAGCTAGCAAAAGGGGACTCGATGATTCGTAAGAGCCAAATATGCTTAGAAAGAACGGATAGGTTGAAACTTGCCCGTGCGGGAAACTCGTTTGCAGCTGTTAAAAGATGTTAACGTATTTTGACTTGCGCCTGTTCGAATCTGTTTGAATTCGTCCGCATACGCCCTCAACTAGGCTCGCTTTGGTACAGTGAACAGAAGTCTATGTTCCTCTAAAAAGCAAAGTATAGGAGGTGGCAGTACACGCCCAGTGTGCTATTTTATCTTCAACACCGGCAAAAAGAAGGCACTTGTCGTGGGCTCTTTGGTGAACTAGCTGGCTGAGTGAATGTACACTGGCACCCCAGGAAGGAAGTTCTAACTGGGGTTGAGAATATTACCTAGCGCGTGAGAGATTGGTCTTAACAAATACCTCACGGTCCACAGAGCAGGAATGCGTGATGACCACTGGACGACGTAGTCAAGGCCAAGGACCTTGTGACCACACTTCCCTACTGAAAAGTGACCGAACATGTCCGATAGGTGCAATTCACTTGTGACGGCAAAATCGGTGAGCTGGGGTGTTTGCTCGTGAGGCAGTCTAGTTGGATCCGAGACTTGTTGTGTTCAGAATATTTGAAAGGGTATATTCAGTAGCTGGGCACCAAATATCGGATCTGTCAAGTGATGGCCGGACCAGTTCATCAGGGGAGCAGTTAAGTCTGCCACTGTCAGTAAGTGAGTAAATTGGTCCGTTTCCTTTAGCTTTTCCATCTGCCCAATAAGTGCTTCCGATCCTTCCTGTCAGAAATGAGGCGGCCGGTATTATACATGTACGACCGACCAGGATGTTAGCCGGTAAGCGCAATGAACAATGGATTTTCGAAGCTATCAGTAAGTCGGATCCATCAAGCCATGGAAAGTTTATAGTACTTGATGTGATATCTAAACTCGGAAAGATAACGAAGCATACCCTACTTGATAGTGCATGTTCCCACGCTAATCGCAAGAATGGTACAGAATTAAACGTTGATGAACGGCCGAAGCCAGACGCCCGG
The DNA here is from genome assembly GCA_948099385.1 of Fasciola hepatica. NCBI lineage: Eukaryota > Metazoa > Platyhelminthes > Trematoda > Plagiorchiida > Fasciolidae > Fasciola > Fasciola hepatica. The sequence goes on from CANUEZ040000053.1 coordinate 6,841,554, forward strand.
ACAGTCATTAAAGAGACGGGAAATTGAAGTGGTTAAACAAAGTGTGATGAAGGAGAAAATCAGCTACTTCTAATGAACTAACCAAATTCAGGGAACATTTTCCGGTATGCTGTCAACCACGAGGAGTCAGTGGCCGTAACGATGCCCATTACAATTGTTTCTTTAACACCGGGCTTTATGTTCACCTCGGGACAGCCAGCGGGAAGGATCGACTATTAAGAAGTGATGAGTGGTTTGAGTATTATTTTTTGCGTAGACCAAGATGCCACCAGCTCGGCCCCAGTCGGAATCCTTTCGGATCACTGGATATGCAGTATTGTTCATTCCGCCCTATTAGTTGTCGTGGATGGGCCGATTTTCAGTGATACACACCATGTAAGATATCCTGTCTGCCGCTTGTTTTCTGAGGTCCATTATCCTGTTGAATTTAACAGACCATTTGCTGGCCAAATACCTTAAAGCAAACTCATGGGAAATTTTAGTAGAGGAGGAAAAAGGGACTGTTAGATGGGATCTTTTCTGACCATATAGTGCTCGAGAAGCTCTTTGCTAATTTCAGTCCCTGTGACGGGTGCTCTATGAAGTTTTACCTAGTTCCTCAATTCATAGGAATGGCCATATTCCAAGGATTCCAAAAAGTGCTGCATTCTTTGCGAATATCTCCAAATGTGCCGCAATGGGTTGAGGAGGGGATGATAGGGAGTGACGATGATGTCAAATGACATAGTGCAGAAAGAGTGGTACCTTATTAAGCATATGTCGAGCGCTTTATAGAACTGGTTTAAGTAGCTTTTCTATTCATTCAGAGCAAGACGGTTTGCTCTTGCCGAGATCAAAACAGTTGCTTCGCTAAGCCACTTTAGAGTTGCTTTGAGCCGCGGTTAGGCAGCCAGTAACTCCGGGCAGTTCTGGATTGTGAAACACCCGGTTCATCAGGCGAATAACTGTGGGCTCTACCTTGTTAGGTTTTAGTTCATTCAAGTGATCCACAGGCTTTTCCAGAAGATTTTGTTGCATTTCATAAACGAGATCTCCGGGTTTCAACTGCGGCCTTGGGACTCCGTCTAAGTTGGGGAATGCCGTTTGCCAAAGCCGCTCTTACCAGTTGGCACTGAGTTCAGATTTCGACCGTTTGCCCCAGAGAAAGCTTCAGGTTAGTTCTTCTGTGTTAGGCTCTCTCAGAATTCGCGAAGTCTTGTGCGAGGTTTTGGAGACTAGCGAGGAAAGCTGAGCGAGGTTCAAGACGTTAGAGGTAGACAAATGCTATGAAGTGAATCGGTGGTCCAGCTAGGCCTCGAAAATCCAAGGAAAGTCCCGGATTACTATTCCTCCTGGGCTAATAGTCTCTGCCTGCAGTTTTTGGACCAAATCTAGCGGGAGTCGGTCTGTTACATTTGTTCCATTTCCAGCTGCTTCTCTCCTCGGCTCTGATCACGTAATCAGGGTTGTGAGATGGACTAATTCCGACTCCAAGGCCGCCACTCTGGCTTTTAAGGATTCTGATAATTCGTGGCTTCCATCAGCAGAAAGGAGTGCTTTGTGAAGACAGTCATCTACGTTCGTGCTTTCAACAAGATTACTGTTCGAGGTGAAGCTGACTGGTAAGCAGGGTTGCCATTTAACCTCAAAAAGAGAATAATTACTACCTCTCCCAAGAGGGTTCTGGTTCTCACGGGTCGCGGATAAACAGTTTGGTTACCGAATTCTTGCAGTGTCGAGCAATAGGTTGGTGTGCGAGTGGTTCACATGGTTCGAGCGACTAAAATCCTTTTAATCGGGAAACCGCGAGATAAGGTTTGGCTACCTGACAGTGTCACCTGCGGATGGCGGCTCCTTCTTTTGAAGTAATAACTGTGCCATAATTTGACGCATTTGAGTGCGGGGTGAAATTAATTAAAATTGTGTCCTGTGAATCATTTTGAACCTTTTTGACTTTGCAGCAGCTGGATGGTTCTATTTCGTCGATATGGCTCTGGAGCACCGACCTATATGCACCTGCGCAGCTCCAGCTTGCTTACTTCTAGCCAGGGTGCCCAGCAAGTGGTTTCAGGTCAGCAAAAGAGAGCTGGCGGCAGCCATATGGTACCATCTATTGGAGACTTCAAAGCGGATTCCCCAATCCACATCTTCACCGTAAATGCGAGTGCCACGGAGGGACACAGAAAGTTTCAGTAAGTTTTTCTTGTCATTTTTATACACAAAGTTTCTCAAATTAATCGGAGCACTACAACAATCAGCCACAAGTTTTACAATACTTTTCCGATTTTGCAAAATAGCAATACAAGCTTTACTTCCCCTGAGTTCCACGTCACAGTGAGATACCCTCACATGTGATCAGGAGAAGGAGCCAACATCACCATTATCTGAACACCCCTTTGGCTTACGCTACACGAAGTTTCCTGGAAATTGAATGGAACCCGATTGGCTCCCCCAGACTGCACTGGGAGTGCCCCCCGGGAGGTAATGATGTAATTCGCGCGGGGCAAGGCTTTATTCCATCGAGTAAAGTAGGCCAGCATTTGGAGGTAGGGCCAAACCCAGTCGGCACCCAAACTGAGGACAATAAGGGCAACGTACGAAGCGGTGTCCACAGGCCGAAAACCCCTGGTGACAGGCGATCACGGCCTGGTTAGAGTAAAACTAAGTTATTGAGAGCAGACGTTCCCGGAGAATTACTGGTCAAACTTCGTCAAATTCAGACACGGGCTAGCTGGAGGAAAGGGGAACAACGGGTCTCATGGTGTGATTCAAGCCCTTTTGACTCGTGTCTGAATCCCCATGCCATGGCCAGTCACAGTTTCTGTTAGAGGCTCTGATCGGCTTCAACCTCCTCCCTAATTATTGTCTTATTATTGCTTTGTAAAAGAAAGCAAAGAAATAGAGGAAAAATAAAAATATTGTGAAGGGGATAGAGGGTGGGACTACCTGGAAACCCAACGGAGAAACATAAAGGAGAAGCTACCCCAGATCACAGACGGAGTAGCTACACTGGAGAGGGTTGAAAAGAAGGGTTGCAAATGCCCAGTCGTAGCAAAAGGGCAAGAAGAGATATCCAGGAGGGAGGAGTAGATTGGTCCAGACATGGTAGTGCTGGGCATACCGATTGTAACTATGGCACAAGCCAGCACGAACAAACCAAGATTCTCGAAGAACATAAAGAAAAGGATAAGGAGAGAGAGCTGTGCAGTACGCTAAGAGCTACCTGCAAGGCAGCTTGGAATGGTAACGTCTGCGCTCAACACAGAACACGTTTTTGCAACTGCCAAACCTGGTACTCCAAAAATTCAACAAATCCAATAGCCTGGGAGGTGGAGTGTTTATAATAATCGAGACGGCATCTAAATATTGAAGAATGACGAATCTGGACTTTGAAAATGGTGATTTGCTGCGCTCGCTCCTAGGCTGATCGTTGAAGTAGAACCAAATCAATGTGACCAAACGGTTAGGAACAAAATGTCGGAACAGCTTGTATAGAGACTGGACACTGGAGCTGCTGGCCGAAGACTGAAGATGAAGAAAACATAGTCACTCACGATGGAACCAGCTGAATTTAGCTAGAGTTTTTTAATTGCAATCTGCAATGAAGCATAGGTGGCCGCAACTCAACCCAAAGGATTACTTTTTATGTTCCACCGAAGGATGCATTACGAAGAACAGTGATGACAGTCAAACGTCATGGGGGGATCGGATATGAAGCCGTGAAAGGAAGACCAATTTTCTGTTGAACCTCTATTGGGGATTCCACAGGCGGGATTGGAGGGTCCTAGGGCTACCAGTGGACAGCAACTTGCTTGTTTTACCGATGTTTGCCGCCGAGATATCAATGTGGGTCGTTAAAGACAGCATAAAACAACTGGTAACATCTAAGTTGGCCAAGCCAAGCGGAATCCACCCAGCCATAAAAAGGCTGAGGGGTGTATACAGCTTCTCCGCATGTACCGGGGCTAAAGAGGCTTCATAGGGACTGAACTATTTAAATGGTAATCCCCGTTCACAGAAAGGGTGACCATGAAGGATGTTCTAGCCAAAAAACAGTCAACCCAACTCCAATGATACGTAGGATTCTGGAAGGGGGTCATAAGATAAAACACTGACACAAAAAACTACAACTTGTTAGAGTCCCAGCGGCAAGGGTTTTATGTGATACAGATTGTCTGTTAAATCATGGTATATTCCCAGATGGAGCGACCAAGAGACTGAACGAGAAAGAACAAGTGCCAGTGAGCTACTAAGACTTGCAAAGTCTTGTATTCGGTAAATGGTACACTGCTCACTCTGATAACGATGACATTCAGGCAAACATCAAGCTTTGAAAGACTGACGGTGCGAGTCCCGGCAGGTAGACAGCTTCAGATCCGGACCGAGATAATTCTATATTGACTGCGGAAGACATTTTAGTGAGGTGCCTCAAGGATTTATGCTGGACCCCACAGTATTTGTGTTGCTTGTGGATGACCTAGCAAAACGACTAGAAGGCCAGGGCTACTATTTTGCGGATGAGGTGAAAAGAGTAGGCTCAGCAGAAGAGAATGCCATACAGGAGCCTGGACAAAGTATCCTACTGGTCAGCTGCGTGAAATCTCCCTCCCAATGTGGCAAAGAGCCAGCATCTCATTGATCAGAGGAGGCTACGGCCTAATCTTCATGTAAGTCCGCCTAGGGACCGGGCCGGACTGGGGAATTCAGGCGGGACTAAGGGTTTTTGGATGACAACAAGAGCGGACTTAGAGCCGAGTCATCAGTATCTTCCAACTGCGCAAAAGGCTACCGGCACACTGCACCAACTGGAAAGGGGCAGTGGGGTCGAGGAAACCGAAATTCGTCCCCCCATACAAGATTTTGTATGCACCTCATCTGGGTTGCTGCTTTCAAGCCTGGAGCCCCTAACTGGTACTAGGTGGTGAAATTCCAGAACAGATACAATACCTCTTAAATAGATGACCTGGTTCTTTCAGGCGGTTGGGGTATGAGCAGAGGCTGGAAGAACCGGATAGATTCAAAATCCATAGAAGATATCCGGGGGGTCTTTACGGTAACTCAGGAGGTCGTGGATGTACAAGGAACCAGGAAGCCGCTCTTTCAACCCAAAGTTAACGCAACACTCAAGAAACATTCTTGAAAGCTCAGACGGCAGAGACCAAGAAAAGGATTAGGAGGCATTCATTTGCGATGACAGTAGTATGAGACTCGAATGAGCCGCCGTAGTGGATGGCTGAAGTCATGTCCACCGCTGGATCCACACCGAGTCTGGAAGGGTTGTGGAAGGTGTTTGAGTACTTGGGGGAGCGAGCCCTTAAATACATCTTAAGAGGTCTGACCCGATATCCCTTTCTCCTCTGGTCACGTGGTTAATATGTGGAGGGGGTACAAACTTGCAGGTTTTTCTTAATTAGTCGTGTTCTACCGTTTTTTCTGTGACTTGGAAGAACAAGAAAAGAAGACGTTCAACTTCATATCTCCGAACCACCGGGAGGTTCAAGAAGCTAGCTGGTGCAAGAAACTGGACAGTCATTATGTCCTCGTCCGGGGAGTTATCGCGCGTGTCGAATTTTTGAAGTGCTCCAATTTACAGTCAGTTTTCATTTGTGCTGTGGAATAGCGGATTATTTCGCATCAACATTCCTACCTGAGCAGCCCCGAAGTCCGCCTTTCTTCTTGGACAGTCTCAGTGTTCTCTCATGACCTGAAATTTTCGCGTGATTTTTCCGAACGACTATTTTTCCCCCTAAGTCTGAACATTTAGGTCTAGACGAGTATATTTAGAGTATTTTCTCCTTGTTAACTTTATAACGGCTCTTACTTTTGTAGTTGTATTACTGGATGCATTTTACCCTCTTTGTGACGCACGTGTCAAACCCCATTCTGCCTACATGTTGCAAGAAACCAGTAGTGGAAGGCGCTGGTTGTGATGCATGCCAGAGCTGGGTCCGTGAGGGTAGGTCTACGATACTCGAAGGTGCATCTGCCATACAGTCCAAACAGTCCGGTAAAATGGGTCTGCTGTATTTGCAAAGAAGCTGTAAGACTAGCTAACATGAAGCAGCCTCTACAGAAAGGCGTTTTTATTCTTCCTGAACACTAAAGAGACACTGAACGGGGGAAGCCAAAGCAAGGTTCTTCGGCTAGACCTTATGAGGCAGTGATAAGGACGCCGGAATAACTGTCGTTAAGTTGTTAGGGGCCCAGATTATCGACTGCCTAGTGACAGCTGCACCCACTCCTACGAGGTACGTTGCTATATCTTAACAGACAGAGCAAAAGCTTTGGAAAAACAGGGTAGGATATACCGTCCAGCCACCGGAACGTTCGAGCGACGCGTAGCAACCAATTTCGACACAATTCAAAACAAAGTCGAATTCAAATAGCTACGGTAATATATACAACAAATTAATTAATTTTACAATAATCAAACCTCAATAGTGTTCCTTCTGGGCTCTTCCGCTCCAAATTGGACAACAAATCAACAACTGCAGCCGGGTTACAGCAAAAGGTTAGATACAGAAGATGAGATCACCAAATACAGTCACAACGAAATTCAAGCTGAACGACTCTCGCTCGAGGCAACGGTAGGAAACCAGTTTGTGACAAAGATTTGGAGAAATAAAACAAACAATCGGAATTCCAGCAGAGATAGTTCATATGAATGATAAATTTCGTTTGTAACATGGATGCTAATGCATGGAACGGGGTTTGCTGAACTCCTTTACACCGGCCCCCAAAATCCGACCCGGATGTTTCCCGTGCACCGCTAGGTGTGGTCGGCCTCATGTATCGGCTCGCCCTACGGTTCCCTAATACCTAAAACTTATCACCGTCAATGGCAGCTCCCAGTCGGACAAGTGGGTCAACTCTCTCCCTCCCAATTCGGCAGATCCAAAGACCCGCCTCCCACTTGAGAAGAGTTGGCCTCTGAACTTACATCACCAGTGTCCGGTTCGCCCTCAATAAGACAAATCTTTCTAATGTCACGGAGCACTAACCCTTCATTGGTTCGCACTGTTGCCGTTCGCACCGAGCCATCGTCCGAGACTGAGATGCTTTTGATGACTCCTATCGGCCACCGGCCACGCGGCAAGGCCTCCGAAACTAGTAGCACTACATCACCCGATCTAAAGTTGCGTTCTCGAGTTATCCACTTCTGCCGCTGTTGTAATAGTGGAAGACATTCCCTGATCCATCTCTTCTAAAACACAGATGTTAGGTAGTTTGCCTGCCTCCACTGGCGAACCAGTCTATCGCGCAACGAATCCGTCGGAATATCTCGTGGGTTCGCCCTCAGGGGAAGTAGGTCATTGGGCGTGAGTACTGGCAGATCACGACAGTCCGAGGTCAAAGACACTAGCGGTCGTCCGTTTACTATCCGCTCACTTTCCTTAAGGAACGTCAACAATATTTCGTCAGTCATTGGCTGCTCGTCACAAATTGAAAAAAGTACTTTTCTAACCGAGCGCACCATGATCTCCCATATGCCACCACGGTGACTAGCATGTGGGGGATTGAAATGCCACTGCACGCCCCGTTGCAACAATTTATCCGCGATCTTATCACTAGACCAGTTTCCCATTAGGTTCTTCAATTCCCTTTGAGCCTCAACAAAGTTTGTACCGTTATCACTAAAAACCTCGGACGGTGCCCCTCTCCTCGACATGAAAAGCAGCAATGTCATTACGAGTGAATCCGTGCTTAGAGAATAAGAAGCTTCAATATGTACCGCACGCATCTGTAGGCAGGTGAAGATGCATCCATATAGTTTATCCGGGCTGCGCCCACGTTTAACCGCAAATGGGCCAAAATAATCTATTCCGACTTATTTGAACGGAAACCAACCTTGTTGTACACTAATGGCTGGTAGAGGAGCCATTATCTGCTTGCCTACGACCGCCAAATGCTTCCGGCATTTCCAACATCCTCCAAGTACTCGCTTGACGGCAGTTATAGTAATAATAATAATATTAGTATATTTCTCGGCCACAGTCGAGAAGCACGCGCTAGCGCATGATCATGGTGGAACACGTTACTCAATAAGACGAAATATTCACAAATTCTAAGTATGAAAGTCGACAGTATCAGAGGTGGAAAAACAAAGACAACAACGGTTTGAATGGATCATTCTGATAATGGTTTGCGCGGCAGTTTTGAACCAGTTTCGAATCCGGGCTGGGCAGTGGTGCGTGGTGCGTAGTGGAGATATCGATAAAACGTTAACGCAGTGCCAAGGAGGCATTATGAACAAGAATGATGGAAGTCAAGGAAACCGGAGGCCAACTAAGGTTCTGCAGATGGAGTAAATTTTGAACAAGAAGAAAAGGGGAGAAAATCAATGCTTGCGAAGAGGATAGCGATCCATGAAGACAATGCAGACCCTGAATGACGGATTTACCGGAGTTCAATTAACGGAATGAGTTTTGAAGCAGGGGGACATGAGGCCAATTTCGTGAAAGTGAACACCGGTGGATGTGGGAGGAACAGCGGTCCATAAAAAGATGAGTTTAGATTCAGGATCAGCAACATGTACTATTCAGAAATGAGAAAGCGCAACTGGAGCGTCCTCGAGAAGTGGAGAGTCGATTTCCAGCCGGCTACGTTTCGGAGGAAAGATAACTTGTGGTAACGGATAATAAAATGGGAAATCTCCGCGTGGACTTCAGCGTTATTATGCTGTTTCACTGACAAATATATATGTATGTGTTGGCGCATTTGCCTTCGGTGTTATTTAGCGTCACTTCTGGTAACGTACGATATCGAATGCGTAAGTTTCGTCTGGCAGGGCAAAGTATGTGTCGGTCAATCAGCCGAGTGTGGCTGTATATTAGCGGCATGCGCGTGAACTGGAATTCGTGTTAGTTGCGTTAGAAAACGCTGAACGATCTGATAAGTAATTAGGGGTATTTCCTGTTGTGTGATTTGATTTCGGTCCCAGTTGCTATGGTAGGTTCCACTTGAGTCTGTTTCCGTACGAGTCAAAGTGGCATCCTTGGTTAGCCAATTTGGCGACTGAGATAGTGGGAGACAACGAACTTGAAATAAAGTGGGATTGCAGTCTGGACGTGGTTCCAGCTGTGGGTTATGATCATATATGAAGACAACAAATAGTGGATTGGTTAGGTCTATGTGAGTGGGGCATGGGTAAAATAGGCTCGCAGTGGATTTGAGATATACTGCTGCAGGCTGACGAAGTTGCGTACACTGGCTTGGTAACTGTGTATGCATTTCAAAGGATTTGTGATTTTCCCGTGAGCACGGCATCGCTGGGATACTAATAAAAGACCTAGGGCTTCACGGTTAAGAGTGCTTAGAAATGATAACCCTCAATGCCTTTTGCTTAGGCAGAACGCAGTTTGGCAACGAGGCGATAAGATAGGTTTGAAATAACAGACTGAGCGAGTAGGACTAACACACTGTTTGCGCGGCGCTACGCTGTTGCTGTCTCTTTCGGTATAGTGGTTATCCTATACTGAGTAGTTTCTGAGGAGTCTGAAAGTAGAAGGAACTATTGGGGTGACAGTGGTGATACATTAGAGGTAATTGGTCACTTGCCTTGGAACATTGACGTGAGTTCATCTATGCTCTTCCTCGATAGTGCTATCGTACTGAGATTAAGCTCCAATGTGGGCAAGGAAATCTGACGTGGATATGATTGCATGGTTATCGCGGCATCTTTTTCGTTGTTATCGTACTGCAAAGCAGGACTACACCGATGTGAGGACTGGTTTGGGGAACCATGAGAGGTGGGAATGAGGTGGGTCCGAATTTTCGTCAGGGAAGCAAACACTAACGGTCTACATTCGGTGCTCATGGTAGGCGGCACAAGGGCCAGCCTCAGGTAGGGAGGTAGCACGATACACAACTACTTGCATCCAGCACGTGGCGCTCCACGAATGATCCACACTTTTTAGACGTTCTTATTATATTTTAATGGTTTTATCACAGTCAGGTATCTGGATGTCAGAGAAGGCGGAGCTGCTTTTGGTTGGCGACCACAGCTCCCACGCCCCGGCCGAAACATGGACCGCATGTAACAAGCCGCGTTGGGAATAGGTCAACCACACCAGTCAATCCGTAGCAACACTACAACCCGGAGACATGGGTCACATGTGACAAGGCTGGTGTGCCTGGAAGACAAAACAGTGGAGTGTTTTTTTCTCTCACTTTTTTGTGCCAATCTCTTACTTTTTGGTGTTCATGTCTTATTGGTGGTCAACTCTGTGCAGGGAGACCATCACGGCCAGGAATGTTTGCAGAAGTGCCGCACTAACATTCGCCTTATTCGTGAAGTCAAAACACCCAGGCCGTTTACATGGGACAAAAAATGCAGGGGGAGGTAGAGTCAACCACAGCCTGCGATTATTCCATGGGGTTTATGTTCAACAAAACGCCAGTCTGCACAAAGATGGGGTACAACTTGCAGCACTAACAACGTGATTCGTCGGTACGATCCACAGATGGTTTGTAGTTTTGCTGGCTACGTATCAAATGTTGTATAGGCCAACCGTGGAGGATGCTAGAGTTCTGTGATAGGGACAGAGTTTGAGCTGTGAATATCTAATGGTGACTACTGGATGGAGGTTGAGGAGTCTGACAGGTGCTGCGTCTTGGGTTAGAGACAGAGGCAAAGACCCAATAATAATCAGCACTGGAAATGTTTAAAGGCTATCTTTCATGCTTCCAGTGGTATTTCATTCCCCCTATGTACAATCCAGAAGATTTTGCTATGTTCCGCGAATAACTGAGAAGGTCCTGCGTGTCCTTCCATCGCGTGATACCATCGGATTATCGAGTCTGTAATCGGGTGAGTCTTGGGTAGTATCACCCGATGATTCACGCCCTGAAGCTGACTGGAGTAGTTCAGTAGTCCTCCAACACAAATAATTCCATTTAATAAAATTGGATCGAGTTTTAATAGAGTCCTGTTCATCGGAGATTTGTTAGTGCATAGGTTATTGTTCTTATCTCGTAGCCGTTTTAGTTCTTCGCCATAAACCTTGGCTTGTACAATCAAAATAACACTTTCTTCCACTTTAACAATGTCGTGTAACTTGAACGGCCCAGTTCTCAATCCTAGATCCCTGCGCCCGCCTCTAATGGCTGCAACTTACATTTAAAAACGGGTTAACTACGCCACCGAACTCAGCAAGTAAAACCAACTGGAGTGCCTAGCTAGAAATGCGTCCGTCCATGCATCCTGCAACACTGTGAGAACTGTACTCGAAGGCTGCTTCAACTCAACGTTTGGTGGTGCTGCAGACACCGTAGGACTGGTCGGCCATGAAGTTTCATCGTTCATCAAGAATTTAGAACCTTCGAACCAGCAGCTGATATCACTCGGTGATGTTGTGCCTCTTGATGCCAAGTCTGCAGGGTTAGCCTCCGATCTGACATGATGACACTGACAGGGTTTCGACCACTGATGGATTTCAGCCAAAAGGTTGGCAACGTACGCACTGAATCTCGTTCAGGTGTTGTTTATGTAGTGCAAAACTATAACGGAGTCCGTCCAGTAGTAGGTCTTACCAATCTTGATTCCAGTTTCTTCCATAAGAATCCGAAAATCTCCAACGGCCAGTCTTGCTGCGGCTAACTCCAATCGAGGGATCGTAACGGTCTTCAGAGAAGCTACCCTTGATTTAGAGAACAGTGAGGCACAGTGGGGGGCTATGTCCCTTGAAACCATTCTGGAATACGCCACCACCCCATAGACAACTTCAGAAGCGTCACAAAATACATGAGGCTGCACACCTTTGTTCAGTGAGTCACCCCTAATAATAGAACGCTGAATTTTGATTGCGCAAAGTTGTTCCATACATCTTAACCACTCATTCCAGCATCGTAGGGGTTCTTTTCCAATTGCATCGTCTCAACCAAGCTTCAAGCGATACAGTGATTGCACCTTGTCTGGCAGAATGAAAGGTGAAACCAACCCTAGTGGGTCTAACACGGATGATACTATAGACAACAAGCCACGCCTTGTTTGAAGATTTTCGCGTGTTGCGAATGAAAACTGGAACGTGTCTTCTGTTGCATTCCATTCTAACCCCAACATCCTCTTCGGCACAGGCGCACAATCATCTATCTCCAAAGTGGGATGGGCCAGCTCAGATTTTGGTAAAATATCCAGCACCTCCTTACGATTACACACCCACTTATGAAGCCGAAATCCACCTCGTGTTAGTAACTCATTCATCTGGATAGCGAAAACTCTTGCATTCTCCGGTGTGGGCAAAGAAACAAGACAGTCGTCTACATAAAAGTTGCTATACACGGCCCTGGAAACGTAATCCTCATACTGTCCTCCCCAATCGTCTGCCTTGCGAAGTAACGCAAAATCTGCATAAAATGGGGAGGAAGTGGCACCAAGCGGGTGGGCACTCATCTGATATTCAACTAGATTACCACCTAGTCAACCATTTTCCAACCATAGAATCCTCAGTGCTACTTTGTCTCTCGTCGGCACTCGAACCTGCATGAACATTTCTTCAATATCCGCAGCCAACGCGATAGATTCCCTTCGAAAACGAAGCAACACTCCAACTAAGCTTGCTGTCGTATCCGATCCCTGTAGCAAGTAATCATTCAAGGAGCGTCCCTGGAATGCAGCCGCACAGTCAAACACCACCCTCAACTTGCTAGGCTTTTTAGGGTCTGTAACTGCGTGATGTGGTAAGTACCACTTTGGCTCAAAACCCCCTTTTTTAGCTGCACATCGGGCACCAACTGGGCGTGGCTCTTGCGCACATAACCCTCTATCATCATAGAGTATTTATCAAAGAATTCCGGGTCACGCGCAAACCTTTTCCTCAAGCCGTTTAATCTCTCTTCGGCCACAATATAGTTATTTGGAAGTCTCACTTCAGGATTCCTCCACGGAAGTGCAACTTCATAGTGTCCGTCCAACCAGGTTGTGGAATTGGAAACCATATCAACGGCCTGTTTGTCTTCTAATGAAGGAGAGTTTTCCGATGCACACCCATCGCAGAAATCGGCGTTGTATAGTCGATCGATCTGTTCTGCTCGGGGGTCAATTCTCCTCTCAATGTGATTTACTGTCCTCACAAAGCGTGGTTCCTGGTTTATCGGACCAAGAACAATCCGTCCCAAAATCGTCCGCACAGCATAGGGTTGTTTTCTTTTGCCGCATCTTTGCTCTAATGCCCAATGTGCTCCTGGGACGTCGGCACCTATCAAGATTCGCACTCTTGAATCTTCCAGATTCTCTCTTTGGACGCAATGTAGTTGAGGCCAGGATAAAATTTCCGCATCTGTGCAGTACTGGACTGCTTGGATTGGTAGCCTATCAACACAAAAGGCTCTCTCTACATCCACGAAATCATTCTCTGACAATGAGTTCACTCGCAGCTCCGTTATTCCCGAATTTCAAGTGGTAGTCCCAAATAAGGTCGAAATCGAAAGTGAGTCGGGGATGCCTTCAGGCCCACCAGTTTCATAATATATTTCTGTATTAGAGTCACATCAGACCCGCTGTCCAACAGAGCGTAGGTCTCCACAGAGCCCCCCCCCCCGGTCCGTCTACTCGCACTGGTAGTACACCTAAACTGACCCGACATTCTGGCCTTAGAGTAGCAGCACAATTATTGGTCCGCTGCCCAGGCCTTTTTGCATTGTCCGTACCCAGCTTATCCAGCTGCAGCCCCTGTGTTGTATCTTGCGTGACTCGATCGGTACATTGCTTCTGTGCAACATGCAGTAGAGGGTAGTGCCGTTTCGGACAACCTGATGTTGAACATGGTATGGAAACAGAACAGTTGCTAGACAGATGTCCACACTTGAGACACGAAAAACAAGCCTTAATTTCTTCGATCAATGCCCAACGACCGGGTGTATCACGAGACAGGAATCGCTGACATTCCTGAAGTGCGTTTATTTCATTACATACCGAACACCTATTAGCTGCGACCAACAAAGTACTACCCTGATTTGGCATGAACCGTGTCGCTTCTGGATGCGGGTTTTATGCATAATTCCTCCAACTGGATGACCGCGAATACCCCTGAGCCTTGCTATTGGCAGCCAGTTTGCCAAACCTACTTCGAGCAATCCGTGCCTCACAGGACACTAGGTGCTGCAGATCTTGGAACCTCGGTTCGTCTCCTCTTCCCAAAATATCATCAACGGTCCTAGCCCACAAATCCTGGAGACGCTTTGGTAGCACTCGAGTGGTACTTTCCATAGTCTACAATGAGTTGAGGTCTGACATGCAATTCACCTGCGTGAGGGCAACTTCACAGTTCAGCATTTTTAACGACGATTTGGTCAGGGCATCCGAATCTTCCACCAGAGGCTTCAAACCGTGCAGTAAGCCGTCAATCAGTGAACGAGCCACTATATGATCTTGTCTATACAGATCCTTTAAGATTTCCCTAGCCATATTGTATGCTAGTGTTGGAGGCAACATAACACATTCGGCAATCGCATCCCTTGCTTGTCCTTTGCAGTAATGCATCAAATAAAGTAGGCGCTGGCCATCGTCTCAAACTCTACCTTCGACGTAATATTCGAACTGTTTCACTAATCTCCAGTACGTTGACGAGCAGCCCGCAAATGACTCCAGTTCCACCCTGGATAAGTCCAACAGATAATTCACTGCAGGTTCCGCCACTGGAACCAAGATTGTCGTTCGTGGAGCGTCCTTCTGCACGTGGCAATCACCTAGGTAACGAGAAAGATGTTCACTGACCATTACTCCACCCTTGACTTCATCTCTGTTGACTGGATCTTCTTCTTCCTCAGCGAGTGCCAAACGCAGTTTCGCCATTTCCGTCTCATTTCTCATCTAAAGCAGCCTAGGTTGCCTGTCTAACTCTAATTGTTCTGCATCCTGCTTTTCCTTCAACTCAGCCAACAACAGATCCGCTCTGGGTCTATGGGAAACTGGGCTAACCCTAGAACAACCTGATATACTAGAGCCTGGGCAAGAAGCATGACCAACACCTACGGGCAAAAGGGCTTGGTTCGCCCGCAGGGTATTGTCCTTTGATTCGGAACGGTTTGCCGATTTGCTGCGTAATTTCATGTCTCACCAATTGCCAAGGATATTGAGTACTGTATAGTCCAGCCACCGGAACGTTCAAGCGACGCGTAGCAACCAATTTCGACACAATTCAAAACAAAGTCGAATTCAAATAGCTACGGTAATATATACAACAAATTAATTAATTTTACAATAATCAAACCTCAATAGTGTTCCTTCTGGGCTCTTCCGCTCCAAATTGGACAACAAATCAACAACTGCAGCTGGGTTACAGCAAAGGTTAGCTACAGAAGATGAGATTACCAAATACAGTCACAACGAAATTCAAGCTGAGCGACTCTCGCTCGAGGCAACGGTAGGAAACCAGTTTGTGACAAAGATTTGGAGAAATAAAACAAACAATCGGAATCCCAGCAGAGATAGTTCATATGAATGATAAATTTCGTTTGTAACATGGATGCTAATGCATGGAACGGGGTTTGCTGAACTCCTTTACATAGGATCAGAACGTGCTCAGAAGAGGCCACGGACGAAACAGTGAAGACGGAAGAAGCCAGTTATCGTTGTCAAGAACTGCAGCCGTTGAACCTTTAAAGGCGAAATCTTGCAATACAAAGAACAAAGAATTGACGGTTTTTTAAAATGAAGTAAGAGGAGCCGTTGATGCTAGAATTTAAATCAGGAACGGCCACAAGGTGGAGACGGGTATATGACACTGCTCATCGCAGGTGTTCCACTCCATGCGCCCCTATAAAGAGTTCATAGAATGAGGATGCAGTTGCATACACCGGCGGGAACGGGCACCGACTTCGCAGTACAAACTTTGGTTTAGCTTACTGATGAGCACATCGGGGGTTAGCCCAAACTAGGGCCTCAGAGGTGGCCTACACCAAGAAAAGCAGAGGCCGCTTCGCGCCCGGCGAAAGCAGAGTAATTGGAGTTGGTTTGTCAGCAGGCAGGAAAGTGGATGATCTCGCTAAGTTACCAGGGGTAGATCCACAAGGGAAACTGCAACTCGCACCCGACGTTTTGGCTAAATCACCATCCGCTATAGGCAGGTCACCAAAGTCTTCCAGAATAGTTGTCTTCAAGGACCTGTAGAAGGATAAGAACTGGAGCTGCCGGTGGCAGGCGGATAGTAATACTACCTTAGATGTTCTGGATATCATAGGTTCTTCAACGAGGATGGATTACAGTGCATCCAAACTCCCCCATCGCCAACAGCCTTTAAGTACTACAGAGATGGAGGCCGTTGCAAAACTTCGATCACCTTTTGCATTGCCCCCGGACCAAGGCAGGTTTAAACAAATTAGATATCTATTCACTGAAGCAAATGAAGTTACTCTACAAACCAAAGCATTTGCGAAGATGAAAGAACGGGAGAAGCTCACTGCATTCTTTGGCGAGTTTTTGTCCGCAAAAATGGCTTGCCAAAGAAGACCGTGTGCCGGGAATAGCAAGTGACGGGTTAGAAGTCTTTTGGAAGGATGGAGAACACGACTACCTTCCATGTGTGGCTATTCCAATTAGGTCAAGTACTAACCATCCCGAGCCTCACACCAAGATCTGCTTTTAAAGTATGTGGCTATGTGGTCACGATCATCCATCTAGGCAGGGGTTGAACGTTTTTTGTGCCTGCATTGCCCTGGGTACAAGTCGCGTCCTAGAAGTTCGCCTACGGCGAACCCCAGGCAAACTCTCCAAGGAAGCTCAAGATCCTCTTGATTGGGGACTTGTAAACTACAGCAAATTAACTGGACTGCTGCAGTTTGCACACCGGGGCATCAGGAGGGAAGCCAGTTAGAATAGTAGGCGTTGTATATAGAGGTGGTTAGCGGAGTGGCGTCTAACTCGGTCAAATGCATAAGGCATGCAGACAATATGGGGTTTTTTAGTATCTATCCTCTATACTGCCGACCAACACCCCCCCCCTCCCCTCAAAAATCGCCGTCTAATGTTCCGAATAGGTTATGATTTTCGCCCACTTATCTACAACCTACTGTTAGAAACTACCTGACCGCGTTGACCGCGCCTGCTGTGGGTTGCCGGGCCATCGCATTCGTCATTTCCACAATTTCTATTGAATTAGCTCCAAATCCAGCTGAGTATTTGAGATCAGTCTATCCATCAAAAGATTGAAGCAAGTAGACGTACTGTCAGACTGAAAATATCCCGGAATAGAACGTTTTCCGGCAAAGGGTAATTCATTTTCCCAGAGGGGCCCACTAGTTATCTCGAAGATGGGGCCAAACAAATGTGTTAACGATTTGTGCGAGTGAAAGGAAAGTAAATACAGCTTTCAGGTTATAGTAAGATATCTCGCAAATCAAAAGAAGAAATAAGTCAAACTCAGCATGCTTGGGGGATAAAACGAATTAAAACGCACACTGGCTGCGCGAAGCGGGATACAAACCTCAACGGTTCCCTGTACCATATATCAGTGTTTTTTACCTGCGGGATACCGATGTATCCATGGCAAGGCCTGGCTGTCTTCTTGGTGATACGGCGGTTTTGTAGAACCGAATATTTCGACCAAACTACTCTTTATACAGGATGACCAAGGGTCACTGTTTCACTCTTACTAGCTGGGACCCAAAAAGAAACTTTCTCGACCATTATCTGGTCATCAGACATAGAATTCCTCCGAGGAGCCTCACAGTAAACTGTTGGTCTACCAGGCAGCCACCTTTACTTAGCACTGCGCTACTCTTCAATGACGTCACTTGATGCGCCTCCCCAAGAAAATAATCGGAAGCTTTAGATATTCCTCCCAGCGTCCCACCTTGAACATTACATTTTTTCCGCTGCAACAAGCAAACCACTGTCGTTCCATCTCCATCATTTAGTCCACCATTGAGCTAAATGGCTACTCCATTATCTACTTCATAGATAATACCCCGCTAATCTGGACTGAAGACCGTCTCCGTGTTGGCACGTTACTGTAACAACGGAAGAATGCACCTCCTCTTGTGGTTCACACCTCCGCAAAATTGTCGTTACGTTTCCTTTAAGTCATCGAAGATAAACGGCGGTTTTTCCTCCACTGATTCTTCCCTCCGCGCATCCCGTGAAATCCCGTCTGGAGTTCCAAGACTTCTGTCAGAGTCACCAGTTTTGTCCGGCAGCCTGTCTGTGCATTTTACTTCACTTTTTCTCATACGGTGGTTTCCTGTACTGATTCTTCTCAGGTTCACTTACCCGCTTTTTCAACATTCTTAGATGTTGCACCATGAGGTTTTTATACCAAGGTCTTCCAGTGCAGTGACTTTTCCTAATAACACCGTCATCTCAGGGTAGGACATATGCGGCGGATAAAGCTAATCGCCTTTTAATAGTCCTGCAAACATTTTCTCGTGTTCCTGCTTGCCTGCCTTAGTAGGTGCCGTTTTTGGCGGTAGTATCCATTTTTTCTTGGAATTGTTCTTCAGGCTTGATCAATGCTGATCCCTCTAACATTTGTGACCTTTTATTTACTCACTATTTCACAATTTTTTATCTGGCTTCTTCTCATCCGTTTGCGTCGATTCATTGCGCTTCTTTGTGGTTTTCCACTACACTTGGATAACGGTGTAGACAGTTTTGAGCATCTGACCATAAGACGGATCTTTTACGCCATCCGCTGACGGCCTCCTTTTACCTAATCTGTCCGCAAGAGGTCTATTTTTCATTGCTTATATCATTCCTCTCGTAAGGTACATGAAACCACTTACGTCGTGGTACGGTCTGCGTACACTGGTTATGCAACTTTTCATGCGTCTTGCCGGGTCACGATGAATGAACCATTCTATTTACATTGCATCTAAAAGCGGTTTTTAGTATGGCTCATGAAAGTAGCCGTCTCCCCTTACAGGCAGATGCCTTCCGATACTTTAAAAAGGCTCCCGATTTTCTCCACCCTCTGCAATGTAACAATAGCAGGATCTGTAAAACTTACAGAGCTCCATCCAGTTGTAGCGAAGTACCCCCTCAAAACTTTAGCTACCTGAAGGGCAAATACAGTGCAGTCATTGCGAACCTATTTATGGATAGCACAGTAACTGCTGCGTCGGAAAAAGTAACCTGCCGCGGGTTATGAAGTCTGATCCAGGTAACTTATGCTATCTCTCGGTAAGCCAGCTTCGAATTGCTTTGCCTGGCAAGCTGATATTCAAGTTTCAATCGGGTTTCCCAGCAGTTATCCTTCGGAGAAGAACCGGAATTTCTGGGACGTTTTCCTTTATCCTGGCAGATGATTTGTTAGCGGTTGCGTAGGTAGAGCTTTGTCGCCTTACTCATCGTGATATTGATTTGGGTCCAGCAGTTAGAGCTCCAAATGGTCACTTTTCTGGGGAGCTTTGCTCTCCTGAGAATGGCTGTCTGGGCTGATATCATGAAACTGTTTGTGATTCTCATTGAAACTTCTCTCAGAAACCGCCGGCCAACCTACTGAAGCTGAACTGGGAAGTCGACTCATCAGTTGTCCTAGAAGCATGCTATCGGAGGATAGTTCCTTAGGACTACATATAATTGTTCAAACACCAGGTGGGCTACTGGCACGCTGCATTCAACCAGTATAGCAATAAGGGGGCCAGATAAGTCATCAAGCGTTATGTCCCCGAAACGTGGCCACTTCTCGGCTATTGACCTAATAGAGATGACCGGCCTCATCAGTAACCCGGTTTTTGCTGAGGTTTCCTAAATGGTTATCTTTTCTCCACCAATTTGGGGTGTAAATTTTAGGGTCAGGTCCAGAAAAAGATTAGCCTGAATCCATAGCACTGTGCTGTAATGAGCACGGGAGGATCACTGAGCAGCTCACATCATTCCTTAACCCTGAGCCTCACCAGCGAAGTATTCATCCTTGTGTCCAGAACACCATGACCTTCGCAATCCTTCAGATGTCATGATCCCCAAGTGTCCCATTCCTAACCCCACCGGTTTGCAGTCAAATCCTGCTGAACAGATGGTCCGGTGTTCTTTCGGATGAGTGGGGTTAGAGTTTTCAGGGAAGCCGTAATAGATGTTGAATAACCCGGCATCAATTTTGGTTTCTTCCCACTCCAAAGCGACAGCCAGAAGTCCTGTGAGATTTATTCGTACGCACGAAGCATGCGCCGATTCTTTGTTCTGTAGACCTCCGATTGGGTGCCTTCATCTAATAAAAGGCCGGACAGTCTTGTACATGAAGCAGCAAGTTGCTTGTCTTGCGCAGGAGTGACCTCGTGGGCTCTTAGCTTACCGTGTTTCTGTTGGCCAAAATTGGTTCGGGTTATGGCCGTCCCCTATATTTTAAAGGGATAGTAAAGCTGCTGTTGCCAGCCTGAAACTCTCCAGTGCGATTTATTCAGATTGGCTATTGCAGAAGAGGATCGGAGATTTATAAACTCCGCCAAATAGTCAAGCATAGCTTTTCGTTCAATCATGTTTGTTCTCTCAGCTTCCTCCGACAGTCAACTCTATACATCAGTGAATTTAAATTGAAGATACTTTCCAGCGGGTGCGGCGCATCCAGATAAGATTGGTGTCCTAAGTTCATTGTTGCTATACTGTCACTCGGCATTCTCCACTAGGATGGAAACAATTCAGAGCCGCCCTTAGCCCCCACTGCCTCCAGCGAAACACCAACAATCAAACCTCTCTCCACCTTGGTTGTTTCTCCAATGAAATCTTTGAGGATTATGCGTGCGCTGACGTACCCACTGCCGGATCCAGCATCGCAGGGCCTTTGATTTCATCTGTGGCGCTCCCACAGCAGTAAAGCATTACATCGGAAGTCCTCGGCCTGGAATCGGAAAATTTGCACCCAATGAAATTTCCGAATGGCCTATTGAATTTACTGTATTACTGAGAGTGCCTATCGAAAGAGGCCCGCTCTATCATCAACGGGTTGAAGGATGAAATACCAGTAATTTCAAGCAGCCTCAATAATTTATGCTCAATGACCACGCAGCTGCTGTCCTACCGATGCTACGAAATTAATGACCTTGCGTGTTTACAGAGACTAGTCCCCTGCATAAAAACCTTCGTTTTCACTGCAGATGGCCACGGTTAGTTCTATGGTTTCATCAGTCTCATTCTAGAAATATCAGCATCAACAAAATCACAGGAAGAAAACGACTTTGTAGAAGGCTGCAATAACCACAGCTGTCGAGTTTAAGTCACTGCTAGAACATTTATAAGGCTTTTGGCAGTCAACTGATGCATACTAGTTCTACAAAGTTTAGAAAAGAGACGGTGAGCCTTTTACGAACTTCTAGGATAGTTTAAGCTCACATAAACCAAAGAGGCGAGGTAGAGGCCAAAGAAGTTCTGTATTAACTTATGGCCAAAGGGTTCAACAAAGGACCTGTTGGGCCCATTTTCCACTGAGGACCACGGCAGGGCCAGTGGTGATCAGAATAAATCAGAAATCCCGGGCAAAATCCTTCGTAGTGTTTTTATTATTATTAAGCCCTACGACCAGACTCACTGGGAATACTCCGAACCTACAATCGTTAAGTGGGCCCAATAGCGCACGCTCAGTTAGGCCCTATCAACACCGATTTATTATACCTAGGACTCGATTTGCAGTAAGCTGCTGGCAGACTCACTCCATACTTTGTCAATAAACCGTTTCTGTGGGCTGGTAGTGACCCCCGCATCATATTATCTCCCTAATCCCACGGAGGTCACTATCACCACATTCTATCGTGTCTCTATGTCCATTTCACCTGTTTCTCAACTTCTTTACTTCTATCCGCAATTTTGCCGACGCTGACACTCAGCCGGAGCAAACTTCGGACAGCTAGTTGCCCTTTCTTTCTTTTTCATTTCCAGAATCACCAGATCATCGTTCCGCTTCTCCGTAACATATCACAAGGGATGCCCATCCCGTCGGTTTCCTTTTCCACTTGTTTGAAATCCCATCCGTTTCTGGTTATCGAGAACACAATGTGCTTGTCACCTGGTTTCTCCAGTACGCTGCCCTGCCTTGCCCCACATGTTTCGCTGAGGATTGTCAGGAACTTGTTGCAACTAGGCCGTGGCGATCCCAAGGCAGTGCTAAACGGAGCCGAATACCGTAATCATCCGCCAGCACCCGATTGCTCCGGCCAAAGTAGCCCAACCGCCTGACCTGCTCTCACCTATTACGGCCCTCGGCTGAGGTCTCCCTCCGAGCAATCTCGCTGTTCATTTTTATCACGACATACATCAACACCCCCGTGGTCCATCGCTGACCAAACCACCCACACATGACGGCCCCCCTCGATTCTCCCTCCCAGACCCGACATTCGAAAGCCCGGGTTATTTCCTAAACAATCACAAACCTCTCCAATCGGGACAAGAAAAGGTAAAAGCAACCCTCTGAGAGAACTTCCTTGCTTGTCAGGACAATGTGTTCATGCCTCACATGCTCCATCATGCTCGTATATTCCACCAATGACGAGTTGGTTCCCATCCCCAAGTTTTTTACCACCAAAGCACCAAACATCTCGAACATTTTGTTCTGAATCTCCCTTTGCTTCACGCCTGCAATTCTATCATGACAACTTTCTTCACGAGCATCTGTGATATGCGCTGACACTTTTGTTCTTCGGTCTGTTCTGAGCCTCGCACAGGTCGCTCCCCTTGATCCCTAAAGCGCATAGAACTCACGCTTGCTTAACCCTTGCGGTTTTTCCAACTGTATTAGGCCCTCGATGTTGTCTTGAAGTCTTGAAGTAATACACGGGTACGAGGCTACAGCCCAAATGTTCCCGGATCTTGTGATTATCTTGTCATCTGAATGTCACCAGTGAGCTGTAAGATAGTTCACTAGATAGTGGGGAAGTGGTAAAACGGAAAGGGTTCAAAATACAAATCTTGACAGTATCTTGCATCTGGTATTGCCGGTGAACTGGAAGATAGACCGCTGGACAATGCGAAAGGGTTAAGGACACGAGTCTTGACTGCATCTTGCGCCTCGAACTGCCGGGGATCTGGAATATGGACCTTTGGACTGTGGGAGAAGTTCAGCTTTGCTGAAGTTCGTTCAACTTGAGTGACACGGCTGATTCAAGCGTGGGAAATCTGTCGGACATCAAACAGCGAGGCTTTCGGTCCGCGCGCCGCGCGCGGCCTTGCCGCGGGTCTTCACAGTCTGCCGCAGGTCTTCACTTTAGATCTCCTGCAACATTTCTTGATCGCCTGTCCCACCGCCTTATTTTGAAACTTTTATCTTTTTCCTACCATTGTCGATTATTCCGGTTGTATTTTGCTTATAATTTTCGGTCATTTCGGCACGTTTTAACAATCGTCGACACAGAAGTAATGACTCTTTTGGTGTCGGTCCTGATTGAAGTTTACTTCTTTACTCTATGGACGGTACTGTACCTATTGATCTTGCATTCGTGCAGGCCCCTCGGATAATCTCGAAAATGTATCAATATTACCCTTACTTTTCGTCCAGAAAGTTACACGGGTCAGGTGTGGTGTTCCGAAAAAGAGCACGGGACAATAAAGCCTCCTCTTTCAAAAGGAAGTTTGTTTTCTGTACGGAATTCATATTCGATCTGCTTCAGAATAGGTCAGTCTGATGGCGGAACTGACGGAATTAAGTGTTCCAGGATCCAGTACCACTTATTTATTCGACGCTGGAGGAAACGTCAGAAGCTAAATCCATGGGCCTAGCGGAGAATCTTTTTATGCTACTAATTTATTAGTGACTAGGGAGGAGGCAACAGTTTTCCATTGCCAGTCGTAGAGATCGCTCACTGAATTACGTTATGTAGGATCACGCAGAGACTGTCAGGAAGTGGGTAAACATTAGTTTTGTCTAGAATTGCGAGTACTGGCAAACACAGAGCTAGTTTTAGTTACAGAAAGGCAGCAGACTGCAAGCTATTACCATGTAGATGGTGCGAGTACAATATGATAGGAATTAGTCCACTTGGCGTCTGCCTATAGGCGAGTAATAAAAGTTCCAGGATATGATGCTATGACGGTAGCATTCGAACCCGTTTTGGAAGTCCAGCTGTTTGATGATACTTTGGCCGGTAAGAGAGATCAGGTTAGGAACAGTCTAAAAGTGTTTCTGTAGGCTCCTGAAGTGGGAGAAAGACTTTCACTGGTGATTATTGAGGATTTATTATATAATTTTGAGTACTTTATAGGGCAAGTTAGACCTCAGAGCCAGCTTTGATCTAGGGATAGGGAGCTGCAGTGAGCGACTGCTTAGAGCGTGCGTCGAGCAGGGAGTGATGCGAACGATTAAGTTATATGAAGAGGCCAGTCGGGCGTTCAGCCTAAACAGAAAACATAAATTTGGCTTCACCTGAGGAACCCACAGGAAGCCGGATTTAAGTAGTGCGTATCGCTCGTCGTAGAGTAAGCTGCAGGAAAAGCTCATTATTTTTGTATTGAAATGGGACCTCCTGGGCTTCACAAGTGTGATCCGATTTCATCCTTCCGGAGAAAATGGGGTGCCAGTACTCAATACTGGTCCTGGGGCGGGACTTACTGTGATCAGCTTGCAGTCGTTTACCCGAAAATTTCCATTGGCGATATCAAAGGTTCTTCTAGCCTTGGAAATCTTATGTGAAACATACTCAGAGAAAATGGAACTGCTTGAGCAATGGGGACCAAGTTCTCGAACTGCTTGGCTGTACGAAATGGGCAGGTCGTGAAACAGTAGATCTCTTGGGTCTACTTGAAATCTTGTGGTCACGTACGGACTCCTACTGTCCGATAGTTTCACCCGCAGGTTTAAAAGTGATGATTAAGACGTCTTAGTTCACCGCTTATAGTCTCGAGTGAACTTGGCTTGTTATTAGGTTGGGAATTATCAACAGCTTTTATGTCATCGGCAAAAAGTAAGAAATGCCATGGTGGATTACAAGATATACGCTGTTTGAAAAGAACGGACACAACAACAGGCCTAGAACTCAACTTTATATTACGCCGTTAATAACGGGGGTTGGTCGCGACTCATGGTTATATATGGAGGCTATTAGTGATCAGCCTGACAGATACAAAGGGAACAACGCTTGCTTCTAGCCGGATACCCCGTGCACTTGGAGTTTAGAGAGCTAGCGGGCCTGAGGAACCCGATCAAAAGCCCGGCCACATCAAAGAAGAAAATGGCCAGAAATTTACCCCTTCCTGCTGCACTGGTAAATGTATGTTGGAAGTCTACAACAACGCCCTTAGAGGTAGCCTTGCAGACCAGGATGGACGAGATCCTGATTTGGCAAGTGATCAGTCAGTTGCTCTTTTATCGATATTCTCTTCAACTTTGATAGAGTATGGATGTGATTATGGATGCGATATGCATAAAGATCATTAGGCGGTCCTTTTATGTAATGGGGAACTTTTATAGGTGTCCTCCGTTTTGGGGTAAGGATACAGTACCTCAGGGAGAGGTTAAATATGCTGAGCAGCCAGGCTGCAGACTCCACTCCATCTCGACTCAATAGAGTAGGCGGCAAGCCACCTGGCCCAGGGCTCATTGGGGGACGAAGCTATGATAGAGGCTTAGATGCATACTGCAGAGTAATTTACGGGATGGTTTTGTCAGTAGATATGGTATATCCGAAAGTGCCGTTTATTCCTAGCACCCAGCGGGCTGGATAATTTGAAAGATTTTTCATGGTTCCTCACGGTTTCGCCTTTCCGCTTCAGAGTGGTGCTATTAAAAGCTTGTTGAATATTCTGAGAAAGGCTACATATCTGCACGCCATTGGAGATGTCGTGGGACATCTAATGTGGTGCAAGGGTTTTCAGGAGTTTCGTCATCGTTCTTTCCAGGACCGATCTGCATGATTTTTGTGTGTTTACATTGTCGAAATCCCGGTTAGTGTAAGCAAGAGACCATTGCAAAATTCGCCAGACGCAAGATATTAGTTCTGCTTCCTGAAGAAGTTATACCAGTTTTCCGTACGCAAGGCAGTGAACATTCTGGTCCAGTCAGTAGCCGGCATTGGCTGTCGAGACTTGGGAAGGCCCGATTTAATGACGATTTTGAAGTCAAATCAAGTGGACCGATCCACACTCTGGAGGGAACGGAGGTCACGCAGGATGGAGTGAGCTCTAGGCGTGGGGGGGGTTATGCGGGTGGTGGTACTAAGCGGTGGGAGACTGTCTTTCCCAGGTCGGCGGGTCGGGTCTAGATAGGCATACCTGGGTGTCCTTAATTGGGAGGAGACAAGGGGTAAAGCTATAACAGTGGTTCCCCAAAGATCATGCTGGGGCTCACGGCCGGCTTTTCTGAGACGGGTGGGGCAGCTTCTAGGGGACCTTGAAGACTGGCATCGGGCGGATCTGAGATTGATGAGGTAGAAAGGGAATATGGGTGCCTCGGAGTAGCAGTGGTATCACTGTGCAAACTGCCCCCGGGGGGTGACCATGGCAGCCAGAGCTGTGGGTGTCTGCTGTGGAAAGGATAGACAAAGTCGCTTGCGGATTCCGACATTCAGGCCGTACGGGAAGACTGGGAGTGATAGCGCATGGTCGTGGAGTAACTCGGAGCAGAGAGATGCATGCTAATCAGAATGCCGATAACGCCATGTCTGAGGATGGGAGGCCAAAAATTAGATGGTGTTCGGTGTTGTAACGGTAGAGGATTGTGTAAAGCATATAAGTTGGATTCGCACAGGCTCGGGAGGGAGTGGTTGGAGGTTCATCAAAGGTGGTATGGTAGGTGCAGAGTTTTGGACCAGCGTCTGCAGGTTGGTCGTAAGGTGTTTGTCTTATTGCACAACAGGAGTGCATAGTGAAGTGGGGCTGGGTGGAGGCGGTTTATGGCACTTGTAAAGAGCTACGGTTTCAGATGGGCGAGATCGGTCGGCCCTGCGACTAGGTGGGGGGTAGGCAAGCGGTGATTTTAGTGAAGGCCTTTTTAGGATGCATGCAAAAGGCCTCGGCCAGATAGCGACTTCGACGTCGGGGTAGTCTTTTAGAATATAATATTTTCGGACGGTTTGGCCAATCTATCTAAGTTGGGGGGGCTGGACGACTTTGTCAGCTGTGGAAGAAGCTTAGTGCCCTATTCTGCTTTGGGCTAGAGTTTCCTGGAAGGGTGCAGAATAAAAAGCTGGGGGCCTTTTGGCTTTGGCTGCCCAGGAGAGGTGTCAGGCTTACGGTTCATATCTTCTTCTATCGGCATGTTCTCGCCGGACGACCGGGGCTATTGGACATTGTTGTTGTCTGAGTAGCTTCAGGGTAACGTGCCACAAGCAGTCGTGGGCAAAATACGGGTCAATCTACTGCCGGGGTTGTCGTTTTATTTCTACGGATAACAGTAGGCTACGCGGTGCATCTCTCGTTGAAGGGGGCCTGGTGAGCAGAAAGTTTACGTCTGTCGAGCGGAGAGGCCGCGACTATGTTGCCTTGCACACTCTTAAACGGCATGGCTAGGGGTTCAATAGAAAAGCAAATTAGGGTGAAACAATAACAATAATAATAATAATAGTTTATTTTGGAAAACCCCGAAGCTTGCTTCAATGCGGGATCAGATGGTAAAATCGAAGGTGGAACCTGAGTCTCTGGGGGACCGTGCACGTGCGTCTTGCGATGCAGTTTAGGGGAAAGCACTAAAGTCATTTATTATGGTAGCTCCCGTCAAAATTAAACTCAAATTCAGAGGGTTGAGACGGCCGAATGCAGGTGGAGCTGACCGGAAATAGTAAGGATACAAGCAAATCTTATGAAAGGAAGACTGTTATACCAGAAAACCAGACCGGATTGACGGATATATTTTACTGTGAAAAAAATAAGAATTCTTGAAGGAGACGTGAACAAACAATAGCGCTATGTTATGTATAAAAGGGTAAGGACTGAAAATTAGACGACGAAAATGAGGGAATTCACAAATATAGGACGAGAAAAATCGGAAGATTACTATCATAAGGTTCGATGACCGGATATCTGTTGAGCCAGTTATGTGACAAAAGGACAACACAATCGGAGAGTGATTGCCAAGGTAAAACGGGTGGCCGTATGGAAAAATTTAAGCTTTGAGCAGATTGTTTGCTTTCAGAAGAGTGGAATACAACGCATCGACATGAAGACTGGGTTTGAGCGGTAAATAAAGGTGTGGTGCGCGGTTACGATGGTGGAGGAGAAAGCTGGCAGAAGAGATGATCCGTTATATGATAGGTAAATATTTACATACTATTGTTCCCTGTCGAAAGACTACACGTGGTGAAAGGAGTGTGTCAAGGATCGGAGTTATCTGAGGCGATATAACGGGATAAGGCATCGGACAGGAGGGACGCAAATCAACCGATGAATAGAACTGCAAAGTTCGGCGGCTGGATATGTGTGGAGCGTATGATAAACCAGACGGACTTCACAACTGGGGAGTGGTTGCCAAGGTGCTGGTCAAAGAGTTGGCCGGATAGAAACCAGTGAACTCTGATAGGGTTGTTTAATTTCAGAACGGTGTAATATAATGCATCGACATGAAGATGGGAACTGAATGATAGGCCGATTTTCGGCGTGTAGGTACGATAGTAGCAGGGTTACAGCTGTCAAAAATGATAAGGTAACTGACGGGCAGAAGGTTACCTATTGATGTTCTTCATAGAAGGTGGATAACTCGACGGTAGGCCCAAGCCCGAAACATTTCTTTTTTCACCCATTTCTCCCTCTTCGGATCCTAGTGTGTGTTCACCTGGTACCTCCATATACTTATAAAGCTCATTGATCGCATGCCTCACCAGCTACCATTTAGCCATATTTTTTTGTCTATCTTATACTTCCCACCAGTAAGCACCAGACACACCCGCAACCATAACCAATCACCATATAAGAACTCGTCGTTCCAACCTTTGCGTTTGTTTACACGACCAAATGTAGTGTTTCTTCACTGCCACCGTATTTTCCACTTCTGAATCCGCAATTCTTTCGTGGATCTCCCTCTCAGAAAGTGTCCCGATTGACATCTCCTGGCTCAATCCATTTGTGCGGTCCCTGCAAGCAAGTACCTCTCCAGTTCATTCTCTCAAATCTGAGGCACAACTATTTCTCACGACTTTTATTCCGTCACAGATTTTCCCGTCCGGGTACTTTTCTTCCTCTCGGCTTTCATCCTGTATCATCTGCAGTGAAACGATCTGACTGCTCATCTCTTACCTGGCTTTCTTCGGCCGGAACCCTCATCTGATTCGCATATTGCTCGCCACAGGCATCGTCAATGTGCCTTTCAGGCTGCGCTACTTTTCCGCATTCCGCCTAGTGTAAAGCCATCAAGACGTTATCATTTTCACTTATAGTTTCAAACTATTTGATCTGCTAATACCTGATCTTTCTGATCGTCCACCTCCTTATTTCTCTCCTATGTTACAGGCGCTGCATCTTCGCACCACAATTCCTCTGGCCTCCAAGTTGCCTTTCTCCAGGGACCTTTCACACTTACCAAACCACCCTGTACCTCCACTCGCTCTGCCTTCTCCAGCCATTTTCCCGGCCATCTTCTTGCTCCATAATTCATGTCCATTCATCAAAGCCTCACCCATTTTCGACCGTCATCACATGTCACACCTGCACTAATCGGATCTTCAGACTCACTCTTACCTGCTTTCGTCGATCCTTCCCTTCGCATTTTCTCGTTTATCCACCTCTGCTCACAGCCATTGCTTCTGAGCATCCAAAGCCGCTTCTCTGTCTCGGTTTATCCCTCATGTTCACCTGTCATAAACAAATTCCCCGGGGTTTATCCGATTTAATTCCGTACCATTTGACCTAACCCTGTGTATCTCTTCCAAGCCCTGCTACCTCCGCGTTCCGTCCCTTCACTGCTATTTGCTCCTGTCCTGAGATATATGTAAATACGCATCTACATACTTTCTCTGCCTACCCCAGTTCTTCGCCGGCCAGTTCTCCTGCCATCATGCCGCCACCCCTCATGATATGCGTCGATTTTGTCCATATATGTGCTTCACAACTACCGTATCTTGATCCTTCCGTGCCATTGCTACCATCTGTCCTACTCTTTATGTCTTACATTGGTTGCTTCCTGTTTTCAACTTGACACTGTCCACCAGTTGCAATAAGGCATAGCTCAAGGCCGCCCGGTCCCTATCCATACAACCCAGTTTTCCTCCTTCCTTCCTTCTCTTTTTTCCTTTTTTTCACCGTTTCCCGTAACGATAGTTTCTCATGCCGATTCTCTGTCCTCCTCACGTAAAACTCCCGGGTTCTGACCTCTTTCACTTGGCTCATCTAGCTGCTCCACCCGACTCTGACCTTCAAATTTGCCGGGCACATATCTGAACCCATCCCTGGGTTCGCTTAAACCCTCTCCATTACTCCTTGGTGTGCATACATTTGTCTCCCTCTCATCTCCCTTCTAGTTTTTCCTACCCCTCCCCCCGTAGGTCCTGCGTCTCCATAAGTTTTTATGAATTTTGTCTGTCAGTTTTATCGCATGTAAAAATTTTGATCACGCGCTAGGCATGCTTTGAGCGCCTCCGAAATAAACTATTGTTATTATTGGTATTATTATTATTAGAACTTTGCAGCACAAGAGCTTACCAGCTGTACACATGTGAGGCATGATACATTGCAAGGTGAAGATATTGCGAAGCAACAGCTCTGAGTGAGCAAGCAGGGAGCTGATAGAGAAAGCGAGCAATCACACAAACGTCGACTGTTGGGAAACTCCAGAGATATATTTCGCGGTGAAATACACTATTTGAAGATTATGGTTCGGAGGTGAATGCCAAAAATAAATGTGTCATTCACCGAATATGTTGGCAGATATGATAAGATGGGTGAGTTTCTTCTTAAGTAATGGTTAAAATTACGAGAACACTATTATGGTCTTAGGTATGAGGTAATTATGCACTTGGGATAGTAAGTTTTACCGGCGTAAAAAAGAAAATCCGTGACGATGAAGTTGGGGACGAGCACGACGGAAATTCAATACTCACTGGAGGAGAAAGCCGCATGTTTGCAGCATTTCTGGTATATTCATGGTGTTTTTATCCACAACCGGTGCTGATGGATGGGGCTGACCGTGCGCTAGACACCCAAATTGAAAACCTTTTCTGGAGGCAGGAGGTGAGATTTATCAAACCAGCCACGCCAGCAAGTCGCTGCAGAAGTCCTACAGGCTCGATATGCTACGGCTAAAGCGGCGAATCTGACCGCGCTCCAAGCCGGCGGGATTTTCTCACGTAATACTGACGAGATCACGTAGCCGCAGAGATGGAGTAGACTTGAAGCCTGTGAACAGGTTGCAAGGAATCCTGGAGAGAGATGCCTGTGAGGGAATTGCGGGGTGACGGGTGGGTATCAGGTTTTCAACCGGAAATGTGGACCAGATATTCTGCCGGTATTATTCCTGGGTCATTCAAAGAGGTCAGAGGGAGTATGCAATCTAATCAGTATCTGGAAACATAAAAATGGAGAGAGGCAGACCGGCATTCAACCAGATGGGGGTCAAAGGTTATTGGTAAAAAGAAACGTCTAGTAATTCAGACACCGGGAATGCCTTGGGAAGAATGAGGGCCATGAGCTGCCGGGGGTGAACAGGAATACAAAAATAGTGGTGAACATTGGTAATAAGGATGATGATGACTTGGGGAAACACGGTGGTTGTCGGAATTGGATTTTGGGTTGAAATACCAGGGCAAAATAGAGAAGGGGAATAAGGCCTTTTCGGACCGAGTGAGGCTAATTATGTATGAGGGGAATAGATAAGAGTCGCTAGAGCACGTGAATTGGGCACAATCTATCGAGAGCTGTGCCACTGATGTAAATCGTTATACGGGATACTGATATGCTAACGATGGAGAAGGTTAATGAGGTACGTGATATCGGCGTTGAAAAAAACGTTACTCGGGTCATGCTTCCTCTATCTATTCAAAAATCTAGGCCACCCTCATAAGCATGTTCCCATGTGGTGCACCTATGGGCTAATTGCAGAACTATGGCGACAGCCATCGATTTCGCAAGGACATTTCTGAACTGGACTAGGGTCTGGCTGGCCCGAATACCTTAGGAGAGTCGGTTTAAAACTTGGGGGTAGACTGTAATGAAGGAACCTTATCTTAGTTTTTTCCTGGAGCTTGGAACTTTAATGTTGTGATTTCGGTTAAGAAAGGGGCAAAATAAGTCTTGCGAGAAACATACGAGTGTTGAAAGTACATGCTCTAGAATGTAGGAGGTTTAATAAAAGAATAGGGTTGAGTTTCATAGGTCTTAGCCAAGGGAGTTCAAGTTTCAGTAGCTCACATCTCACGAGCCGAGTAATTGCTTGGTGAAGGGTCCCAGAACTCTTTCGATAACGGGTCTATCACAGCTGTCTACTGTGAAAAGTTAAGCTCAGAAGCTGGCTGTCGCGCACTCTAAACGTTTTGCAGATAAATGCTATCTTTCTTTTGGTCTCTGCCGCTTGGTAGGCGGCTTGCCCTCGAAATGCAGAAGTCCAATATTACAGTGGGCCGAGATCTCTTCCTAGCAGAGAAATACTGGTGCACGACCCGTTTAGGGTGAGGGAACCAGGATTATTGTGGCTTTTACACGTGAGAATGTCACTTTTAGCAGCGGATGAACTCATTTTTCCAGTATAGCACTACAAGTCAAGAGCGTTCAGCTCGTCAGCCGCCTTGGTTAGGGTATCTCCGGTGACTAGAAATGCTTCGCTGCGGTGCATTACTTTGAATACGTCATTGATGCAGAGAAGAAATAAAAGTGGACCCAACGCCCTGCCCTGCATATCACCACATCTGACTAGCTGGGGTGATGAGAGGCAACCCTCAATATTTACCGCCCGTGGTTCCATGCAAAGGAGGGATGACAGCCAAGAAAAGGGCAGGTCTGTTACGCCATAAGATTTGATCTCGGTTGGCAGCTGAGTATGAGACACACCATCAAAGGCCTTTGTCGTATCAAGGAAGATGAAGTTGAGTGCCTTGCCAGAGTCAGCCGAAGTTGTAGCTGAGTTGAGAAAACCAACTTGACAGGCCAGAGGCCACCTAGACCTTGGGAAACCATGTTCGATGTCACTTGCTAACCCGTGAGTGAGAAGGAAATGGGTTATCCTATCTTTTCCTACCAGTTCCATTATTCTAGACATGATGTAAGTGTGGTTCATGGGACGGTAGTTAGCAGGGTAATGTGAGACTCTCTTTTTATGAAGAGGAATGATAGGGGAGGTTTTCCACTAGTATGGGAAAATCTTCGAGACATGAAGAGGTATAATAAGTCCAGCAAAAGCATCACCATGTCTAGGTCCAGGGCTGGCCAGAGGCCGGGTGGTGTTAAACAGCTTTCCGGATTCACCGGCTCAGAAACTTACGATTGACAAGGTATAGGCAGTCAAAGAGGTGAGACCCTGGGTTGGAGTATAGTGGTCTGTCATGGAGATAGAAAAGAGGAAATTACTGAGTGCCTCGGTGATAAACTTCGGCAGGCTAACATAAATTTCCTCTGATAGGAGCAAATACGGTATTTAGGCTGTATGGCGAAGATTTAGAGTTTTGCTAAGGCCGGAGAGATGTGCTGTTTTATTCGGCTGGTTAAGAGCGCACAGGTCTTGTTTCATCAGTTCGTTCTCTTTTTCGCTTAATCGCTGAGGTGTAAGGCAGCTGAGGCTGAGGAAGGCAGAAGTAGTTTACCCTTTAGTAGGCGCGATGCAGCTTCTCAAATTTACGTTGCATTTTTTGATGCCGATTAGTCTTCCCCACACTGACTTTGGGTATCTCTGGTTCAATGATATTTAGAGAGAAGAATAAGGTACAGTACATCACATCCGACGACAGCTGAGGATCAGATGATAGGACGAGGTCATCCCACTTTTGCCTACACAGGACAGCTGGCGGATTGTCTCAGTTTTGTATTTTGGAAAGATTTCCCTTTTTGAGGACTTTCCTGGTGGTGCAGTTTCATAGCGAATTCGCATATACTGACCTTGTGATGATGACCAGGAAAGTGGCTGTAGATATTTGTTTTATATCCTGGAGGCCTCAAGTAAAGATAAGATCAAGAATATTGTTCCCTCTGGTGGGTGATGTGTTCCTTCCCCCCACCTGCACGGATACATGAGATAAGATGACATATTTTAGGAGAGGATTTGAGGGTTTTCTAACTGAAGCCGGGAAGGAGGAACTCCCCGGCAACGATTTTATCCGCCTGCGGCATTTCGCGTACGTGAAAGGATGCTTTGGTGGTTGCTTCTATATCCCCCGTGTTGTAGCCCGGCGAACCAATGAGGGTCTGTCCCCAAAGCAAGGGCACAGAGATTCAAAGAACCTAGGATCTTGCCAAGAACAGGAAGTTGGAGTAAGTGTGCCCCAAGACTGTTCTTACAATAAGGAAGACATCCGCCACCACGTCTCTCAATGCTGTTCGTAGCGAATACATCATGACCTGGTATGAATATATGTTGGAAGAGAGCTCTATCGGCAAGCCCAGTCTCACTTATGAGGATCACATCCGGGTGAACTTGTAGTGCGAAGGAGCCGATGGATGTAAGCTTGCTCACGAGGGAGCGGTAGTCGAGAAATACTATTGCAAAACCGTTATTCTGAAGGCCACGACGTACATTTGATGTATGGCCTCTCAAGTTGACTACCAAGTTTGGAAAAAT
The DNA here is from genome assembly GCA_948099385.1 of Fasciola hepatica. Classification (NCBI taxonomy): domain Eukaryota; kingdom Metazoa; phylum Platyhelminthes; class Trematoda; order Plagiorchiida; family Fasciolidae; genus Fasciola; species Fasciola hepatica. Next base: position 6,876,071 of record CANUEZ040000053.1, read on the forward strand.
TGTAGGAGCAGTGGGCTGTAGGGCGGTGTGAAGAGGGATGTGGAGGAGGCGGGAAATTCAGCGGGAACGAAAAAATTGGATGGGGTGACATCGAGCCAAAAAGCTTGCGATCATTTGGAAATGGGGAGCAGGAAGCATGGTGTGGTGGAGGAGACCGTAAGTAGTCACTTAGATAAGGTACTGGCATGACTATCTGAATAGGTTCGCAGAGACTTCCTCTTATGTTGTTGGATGAAGTGTTGTTATGCTTCACTGTACGTGGGGGCGAGAGATTGATTGGGATCGGACAGCGAGGCTCTGGTCTCCGAGGTGAGATGGATGATTTTTACGGCGGTGTTACGCTATTTTTGAATTCGTTCCGGATACCCACACAAATGCATCTAGCCCCGCGTTTCTGAAGCTGGTAAGTAATGGCTAGTTCCGTCATCGACACCCTGGGTTTTGCTGATTTCTTTTTAAGCCGAGGATTGTTGCCCCTGACCAGTGTTGGGATTCGGGTTCCCGCTTGGGTTGGCATTCTTTTTTTGAACTAAATGCAGTGGATGTAGTTTGAAAGTTCAACCAGACATTCCCTGTACTGTTGGAAGACGTCATGTCGTTCGGGGTTTCGTGTTCTAATTTGTCACTAGTTCTGGAGTCATGGGGATTTTTAGCAGTTTTATGGAAGTCGGAGAGCACTATGGGGTGAACCGTTTCGTTGGGGATATTCAGCAAGTTTGACGCGTGCTACGCAGCTCAGATGGAGTGGAGACTGAGGAACTAACTAACTCAACGGTGATCTTGTGAATAACGGCAGCAGAAGTCTTAGTATGGTAGCCAGCTTTTGGCAATTCAACCATTTCGGAGGGACTACTGGTGAAATGTGTACCGGGGTCATTGGTTATGGCGTGGCTCTTGTGAACCTCTCTTTGTAGTAAGGTTTTGTCCGGAAGTGTCCCTGCGCGCTTGAATTCTGTATCAGCAACGACAAAAGACCGTACCCTGATAAATCCTTCGGCAATAATTCCAGTATCAGACTGAGATAGGATGGAACAAGTGCTTCACCGTGAAGTTCTGCGAGGTCTGAAGCAGTAGTGTAGTTGTGAATCCAGGTTACAGGCCTCTAAGGTTGAATTCTTGAGAGCTGAGTGAGGCAAACTTTCTGGGACGTCGAATACTATCGCATTGTTGGCTTTTTTGATGTTTCTGAACGTTTCATAGGCAAGGGTATCGGGGAACTTCGTGGCCGAGAATAAGATGGCCTGAGTGTGGTGCGCCGAAGAGTCAAGTGGGAACGCTAATGGACTTGATTGACCGATGACTTGGCCGAATGAATCAAGCGGACAGGCCAAACTATCCGTGGGTTTGCTCATTTCGGTGGTTACTTTGGTAGCATCCAGCATATCTACCAGAGATACAGGACAAATATCAGGCTTGCTTTGGAGGTAAGGGCAGTTGCAACTGCGAGTGCTGGCTGTGATTTTCGGCCGGTGGGTAAGAGCGGTACGCACGTCTAAGCTGCTGGAGTGATAACTAGTTATTCCGAAGCAATACTCCGGAAAGTAGAGGAGCTCTAGTAAGGTGACCACCGGGAGATAATGGGCAAATGAACGGAACTTGGTAGACTCCAGGGTATCGGAAGCTATGGGAGATAAAATTGAGTGACTGGGCTTGAGAGACAGGATACAAAAGGACTACTTAGGAAGGGTCACGGGAGATGGATTAAGTTAGTCAGAGACCAAGAATCTCCAAAATGGTCTACGGTACTAAATCGCAATAAAACTGACACCCTCAGGTTGGTCCAGCTCAGTTCCTCTCAGTTTACACAGAAACAGGTAATGGCCACGGCCAACCAAGCCTCCAGAATCCTTTCGATGTTACGCTCGCCAGTTATGCATCCAACACTGCACAGAGTATTTCGGCGAATCCCTACTGAAAATTGGGGGGAAAGTAAAACCTCACAGCACACCAAATGCGGGAGACACTACGCATCGTGAGCAGTCATTTCAATTATCAGATCAGTCAATCAGATAGAATAGAAGCAAATACTAGAAATGGCCAAATATTTGGTCCCAAAGCTGAAAGGAAAGAGAATGACACAACTTGATTTTACTTCGCGATGACCTTGATCTGACGGACAGGCCATATCCACTGCCGGGGTTGGGATACTTTATTTTTAAGGATAACTGTAGGCTACTCGGCGCATCTCTCATTGAAGAGGGTTTTGTGGGCCGAAGATCTAATTTTGTCAAATGGCGAGGCCAATAGTATACAGCTTTGTCTGCTCTTAAACGGCTTGGCTGGAGGGTCAGTAGGAAACTAGATTAGGATGACACAACAGTTTCATGGAGGCGCCTTGAGTAGACTCGTTATCACACATGGGAGATGGGCCATGCCATAAGCAACAAACAATGCCCTCTGCTGGAGTATGGCAGTCAGATAGTGTACCCTGGCCTTCTTGGAGATCGTTTTATCCTTATAAGTTTTCAACGGGCCTCTACCAAGACAGTGTGGGGTCTCCCCCAGCTACCTTATTCAATCCGCCTCTCACCCCCAACTGCTATCCTTCTGACTCAAGACGCCTATGAAGCAACCTGTTTTTGAGGCTTCACCCATTTGAATCGGGTTCAGACGTTTGATTCTTTCCCGTCCGTCCAGCATCTTCTCCCGTTGTCACAGCGGAAAGGTTTTTAAACTGAGACCACGCGCCTCTCCACGGATTACCTCACCTGGCTACAGGGTTATTATTCTGCAGAACCCTCTTCCGAAAGATATTGTTCTCTAGCTTAACAAAACTGTCTTCAAGAAAAGTTAGATTTATACCTTGGTTTCCCCCAGTAATTCCCTGTCTGTAAAATAATGAAAAAGATGCATTTTTATCGCATTGCCACCCCGCCCTATGCATTTAAATGTCACGCCTTCTTTCTTATTAGTTATAGTTATAGTTATAGTATATTTCTTGACCGTGGTCAATACACATGCACAAGGCAAGATCAGAGTATACAGCAATACATGTCAATGTGAGGTATTCACAAATTCTAAATTTATAATTTAATTTAGGGCACTGTCCACAGTAAGACATTGAATGACGACGCGTACATCTTGTTTTGTTCGCCGTCTCCGCTCCCCCGCCTCCTTTGACTTCCGTTTCAGCCCGGTAAATCTGATAGACAATCAAAAGTTCCCTCAGGAATCGGGAAGATTGGTTTCAAGGCCTCGAACGCATATAATACTTGAAGGCTTCAAGACTTCAAGACTTCAAGACCTAACCTACTGGAATTCTATCAAGGGTGTTGAATGCTACTGCCTTACGGCGGTTGTGAGTACTCCTAGTTAACTCCGAAGCCATAGGGCCACTGTACCGCCCAGCAACGGTTAGACTATGGTTTCCCACAATTTATCCAAAGCCCGGAGCGATATTGTGCAGTCATTCATTCTGAACACATGCTGGCAACTTCTATTGTTCCGTGGGTGCAGTATAGTGGAGTTCCTCTGGATGCGTTTGTTTGAGGAACAAGGCATGCAACTTTGTTGGTAGTAAGCTCCAAATCGCATTCAGCAGGTCAGGAATAATCTGAAAAGCCTCGAGGCATTTTAAAGTGAATGCCTTTGCAGCATTGGTGGGATGATGGCCAAAGCAGTTTGTTGCAAAGCTGAACAATCTACTAAACTTTCCTGTTCTTGACAGACGTTTTACCCTCTCTTCTTAAAAGACAGTTCCAGAACTACCTTTGTAAAAAATTTTAAATCAGTGGGTTGGCTCAAAACTTACTGTTCAGCTGGAAATCCCCGAATTCCTTTGTTTCAGTAACATTTTAAGAAGCCAGAAGTTTCTAGTATCACCCTAGATGTCCCGGGTGAAAACTATGCCGATAGAATGTCAGGCGAAGCGGTGTGGCCCAGTTCACCGAGATCGTGATTCGCAGAAACTCCGCGACCGAGAGCGTATCTACCTGAAATGTAGAAGGGGGATGATTAGCCACAAACAAAAGTGAGGTAGTGGGGGGAAGGAGGTGAGGAATCCCCCACGAGTCCACTTAGACAGTGAGATATGCAGAGAATGGACGGACAAGGTAGAAGGCCGCTGATGCGGCTAGCCACTTCATGAGCTCGTCCTCTTTTCCAGTTCCTACGGAATAGGGGGTATCTTGCTATTCTTGATTCACCGTCTTGGCTTCTCGGTGTGAGCCAGGTCTCCGTGGCGGCAGTAACGTAAGGTTTGGCGTCTGTTACTAGTAGCCCCCTTTCCAGCCATCTGTTCAGAGAGGGTGAGGCGATTTGTGAGCGGGCATTTTAGTGCCTGCGCGACAGAAATCAGGGGAGCTGTAATAAGACGGGTTACAGTCCGCCGAGGAGCGCCCTCATAAAGGGAGGTGCCGACGTATGGGGTGGGGTGAGGAAATAAACGGGGTTGTCATCGACACTCGTCTGGACGGGTTGCTGGGAAAGTCGCTCACTGATGTCGGAGTTGAAGGGCTTCCCCAAGGAGATGGCTCTTTTGTTATTGACTCATTATTCTGTGAGCCATTAGGGACGGGGTGGTTTCCATTAAATAGCTGGTATCACTCATCCGCCGTTACCTAAGCTCCCTTTGCATATGCTTTTTGAGAAGGGGACTGAGGTATCCCCAGAATACCTACCTGATGGTAAGGTTTACGCTTCAGCCAGAACAAAGGCTTCTGCCGCGACGTTCTCGCGAAGTCTTTTCTCAGCTCCTTAAAACCGAGATGGACCTTGGCAGTTGTTTCAGGAGCACCGTTATCTATCCAAGACTATTGGTATTCGGTGAGCTGGAGATGACCGGAATTGGGGGGGGATACGGAAAGATCGAGCAGGCTGTGTTGTATGCATATGAATCTGATTTACGGGGTTCTGCAGGGGTTGAGGGCCCTCTGATTTCAAATCTGGTTATTTCGACAACTAGAGGCACTTGCGGCATGGGGTCTGTCTTGTCGGTCCAGGCTGTCTGCAGCTTCGTCTCCTGAAGGGCATGTATTCGAGGGCCAAGGAACAACCCACGAACCGAGAAAAAGGCTTTGTGTTGCTAATTTCTGCACGGTCGGATTTGTCGCTGATTCCTTCGAACAGAATTTCAACCATAAACTCGATAACCGTTTGTGCCCTTTAGTAATTCGCCAGAAGCCTTCTTCAAGGTTTTAAGTTGAGAGATTCCAAGACATTGGAATTACGTCTATGGCTAGAAGCACTGAGCTTGAATCACTGGGAGCCTTTCCCAACGGGGTTACTCTTTTTACGCTGGAAGCAGAGGCACGCAGTTTCTTCGCAACTTTCATAACTGGTTGTTCTGATATTGCAATAGCCTGACAGAAGGCGGGGGCTGGCACATGGCCCGTCCTCTAGTAAGCTCTCATTTTGGCAAAAAGGTGTGGTCTGGTCAGTTCCGGTGAGACTGGAAATTTTGGCAATGAAAATGGGCGGAACAACGAATAAAAACAAGGGGAAAATGTACACGATTTTCGAACTTTACGGGAATGCTATCGAAGTGAGGGAGCCCAAAGACTTGATCCTACCGTAATGGTCAGCTTTTCCATTGCCCCCTTCTCCGTTTTGACTACAGTTTATTCAGAGAAGGCCTAAATGTTTCTTACGTCACGGTACCTGGGGATCCAAGACGTTCACAATGCCAAAATCTGGGCAAATTCAGACGAGCAACTGTAATAGTCCAGTTCACCTAACTTTCATTCCACCGGCCATAGCAAACAGTAATGCATGAAGTTACAAGATAAGATATTTTGCTTTAAAGCCTCGGAACCAAATGGCAATGGATTTTGTTTCAATCACCGAGCTGAACTTTAGTTGCTATCGCGAATAGTTTCGAGTATTTGAAATGAGGTAACTTCACACATAAGCTATTACCAGTTATTCAGTCAACCGTCAGTGCGTTATTTCTCTGAAAGCGATGGCGCTTCACTTGCCAACGAAATTTCCGAGCTTTTCTTCAAAGATATCAGCATGAGTTCACGCATTTGTCTCATTGTTATTATTTTTAGATGCAACTGACATCAATGAAATCCTTTATAAAGATTCTCTGTTATGCTTCGATAACTCTGGAAGCGTTGTCGGAAGTTATGAAGTATTTATATTGATCATCATAACCGTGTTAGTGTGGCACCGAATTAAAATGTGAAGGTGGTGCCTTAGTGTTACATGTTGAGGCAAAAAGTGAAGGAACAACGAATGGTGTGGCGTGTGAAACAACACTAAATGCAATTATTACGCAACAACTCGATACCCTTTCACAAACACAGGTGGAAAAAGTGACGGTTCGCTCATTGACAATGATTTTATGTTTTGTATTCACTTCCATTAGTCCCAGCGGTACTCTCTCATCAGACGAACAACTATACTCCGAACAGAGAGTGGATATGAGCTGAACCAAGAAACTACTGAAAATGGTCAGACGTATTCGAAGTTGGTCACGTACACAAGAAAATCATTAGAGAGTTTTATATCCGAGGGTGCAAACTTGGTCCTTCAGCGCCTAATAGTTAGAAAGGGTCTTCCCATTCCGTTTGAGACTTCAGCACTGGATACGGATAACGTTCCTTGCATGATGTCTTATGTAAGTAGCAGATTTGCTCTACAAGACATAGAAGATTTCTCTGGGTGAACGAAATCTGACTATTGCTAATACCGAAGTGACCGTTTTCGGTATTGAAAGAGTATTGCACTCGAAGCAAAATATACCAATCTCTTGGCAGTCGTATTTTTTGAGTGATGGGTAAGTTGGTTGAGTATTTTATTAGTTTGTCTCATAAATTATAAAATATTCAAGTAGTTGCGATAGATTTTCACCGGCTATAGAAGTCCAGTCAACAAAATAGTCCCAAATCACTCCCAATTTAGTTCCAATTCAATCCTAGTTTAGTCCCGTTTGGAACACTCCAGGGATATTTTCAAAACTATTTTTCAGCACACCGAGAATGCGGCGGCTTTTGTGCTTTATTTTTAAATTTTGGCAACCTAAAATACAATTTATCTTGAGGTATCATGTATTAAATTTTTATAAGATTCCATTCAAGAAGAAAAAATAATCTGTGAACACCCTCAAACATTACTTAACACGACCGGTTGCTTTCTGGTGACAAATATCCCCATAAAATGTAGCTTTTTACGGAGAAATCAAGTTGTAATCCTATGTTATGAACCATACTAACATAAAGGACGAAACTCTCCAACTTATAATACATCATCCAAACAGTCCCAAAATAGTCTCTTGGTGAACTTATTCAAGGACTAAATGTTCTCTCTTTGTGTTGGCCGGGCTGATGAACTATAGTGTTTTTAATAAAGTGAAATTAGTTTTTCGTGTTCTAGACCTGTCTAAATCTAATGAAGTAAAAAGCGCATCTCAAACTATGTAGTAAAATATGGTCCCTCACGGGATCATTTTGGGACTAAAATGTGCACACCTGTGTTGACTGGGGGAGGTCAAGACCATCTATCACCGAAGCGGCACACAAATGTTTTATCGATATAAAGACGGCTAGATTATTCTACGGGAAATTTGAAATTTCCACTGTAAAACGTTGGTCCGAGTTTTCGGCCCCGACTGGGATACGGTTGGGTGCACCCAACGCGATGGAAAAAACGCACAGAAACGGTTTAGCCTTTTCGCCATCTACTCGTAAAGTACTTTGTCGTTTGTTCTACCCTTACAATGTGTGCTATAATTTCACCTAGCCACTAGAATACCTACGGGTCTTAAAAGTACCCGATATTTTGAAAAACAAACTAACCTATTAAGATATCACCATAATATGCACGTGCCTTGTTCTTATTCATTTTTTTGGTCAATCTCTTTCTAGAAAATTTGTTCCTAGTTTTCCTTTATTCTATTTCTAAGATCTGTTCAATTTCTGAAAAGGTCTACGATGATCATGAAACTGCTTAACTTAACATTGACTGCAGTACGGAACTCAAACCGCAACAACCGATCATAAAAATAAGGCAGGCTGGACAACCCAATTGAGCTAGCTTTTTAAGAATTCTTACTTGAGGAAATAAAATTTGGTGCAATGAGGGCATCCTGCCTAATTCCAGCGTTCCGATGGGATACTCCAGTTATATCCAAGCACAATTGGAAAAGCCTTTAGTGATTCTTCATGATATCCCAAGTGAGAGAATAAAAAGAGGATGAGCATGCCAGAGAATTAAATTAGCTATCGTAAAAGGAAAAAGTTTTTAGTTGGGTGACAACTTTGGAAGGGAATTTTCCTTCCCAAATATCTAATGGGCTCATAAATATGTCCATATTTATATTACACCTCATATTTTTCCTAGAGATGAAGTGTCTGAGATAAATTTTAAGAAAAATTAGGTACATAAAACTATTGGAAAAACACTGCAGATCTGTTGCATTACCATATGCATTATACAAACTTTTACTACAGCAGGTTCCAAAATACCGAAGTGTAAGCATACACTGCAGATAACCATTATAGCACTGACCGGTCACAGGGGCAGACAGTAAGACAAAATGGCCCATTTGTGGCGTGATTTTGCTTGCAAATTTACACAAAATGTATACATTTACAGTATCTACTTAATTTCATGACTAGCTAACCCAATTTTGTAAAGGATACAGCTGACGTACTCCGCCCCAGTGTTCCGTTGAGGAGCGTCCATCAACTTTGGGATTTGTGCTACCTAGGCATCCGTCGTGACTTATGACTTCGTATATATATATATATATATATATATATATATATATATATATATATATATCATTATATTCACTTTTCTTGATGATGATTGTCACACATATACATGTAATTTTTCTCATCTTACATGTGCAGTCCCGTGTACATCCGTGAAAGTAATACAAGAAATAATCCCAGTCTGCAATGAATGACGATGCACTGATGTCAAATGCCTCGTACAGTCCTACAATCAGATTCAAAAGACTTTGCCAGTAGTAATCTAAGCCTGAGGGTCGAGTATTTTGCTGTATTTTAAAATTACCTCATCAATTCGCAGGTGAAAAAAATAGCAGTATTCTACCCAATAGCTAGGATCAACTGAAAATGAGCGCACTTAAAAAATGGAGATTCACATGATGAACTGTATGAACACACAAGCTCAGTCGGTTTGAAACCTTCATAGTTTCGCTGTCCTTAATTCTGATATCTTACACACAAAAAACTGTTAACTGCACTCAACTTAGAAACAAATGTTATCAAACTAAAAGTCATCTATCAAATTTGGCCACAAGTTTCACTGAAGACTGAAGATAAACAGGTCCTCACTTAAAAAGATATTGCACATATTACTAGATAGGCTTCCTAAAAAGAAGTACGTTGTTGACTGTGATGACCGTCAAATAATGGTAAGAACGACAGGTAGGAGCGGTAAAAAAACGTTTTAAAAGCCTTTTCTATGCAGGGCTAACGACATGAATAGCGCAAGGATGTGGTTGGCAACCTTAGCTATTATTGGAATGGTACTTCAATGGTAGTCAAAAAAACCAACGTCGCAAGCCGCAGATATACTTGTGTGAACTTGCAGAGAAAAGGAGCACAGGCCGAGAAACGACCAGAAAAGTTTTGAAATGGCGTGCGTCGGTGAAATTTAGCCCCTAACATTGCATCCCTGTTTATTTCTGGATGCACAAAATGTTCATATATGAGTTTAACCGCTGCTCGTAAGCAGGGGTGTGAGAACTCTTGCAGTATCCCAAAAGCCGCGTTCAACTTCCCATATTCCTCAAAGACCCAAAACTAAGTTTTATATTTTGCCAAACGGAGATTTATACAGCTGCTGTTTCTTGAAAGCGACCACAGTTTTTGCTTTGCCCCTGAGAAGAGCTCGGGACTTTATAAACAAGTAAATCCCGAAAGATATGAAAACATTTACCAATACAGGATAAAACGTTATGGAAAAAAAGTTGCTTATTTTTCTCCTGTGTCTAAGAGTTACTTAGAACAAGAAAAAGTCATCATATTACGTCAATCAATAAGGTTTGTTAGTTATTTAGACGCATCGAGATCAAAATCGTTCCAACAACTTCGTTACTGACCGACTCAGACGATTATTTATGCAAAGTTTCCGTCAGTCTTTAAGAAGACAGATAAATCATAGAATCTTGTTCAGTTATTCAACCTCGAACCTCTACATTACTGTAATTTAAACAGTGATCAAAATCGTCATTCTTGCATCTGAATAAAATAGACGTTTTCACGAATGTGGGATAAAAATCCATTACATTGTCAGTGTAACCGTTTTATTTTTGTTAGCGATTAACTATGAGACTCTTCATCGGGATTCTGATTATGTCATAATTTGAGGCCGCGACAGCATCTATCTGTGAAATAGACGCATTTTTGCATAAGATAATGTGGTGGATTCATGTGGCTACTGCCTCGACTGAGTAGAAAATGACGCTTCTGATCTGGTTCTTGAGGTTAAATGAAGCTCCTTAGATGACTGTGAGTGACTCACCGATATTCACCGAGTACTCTGTGTTGGCAAAGTGTTCCACGGACAAACTCCGAATGGTCTTCAGCAATCCTTTGTTCAGCCAAGCTAGATGGTGTTTACGTATCGTCTTGATTGGCCAAATGGACTAAACGGGCACTCCTTCAAGTACTGTGCACGGGGACATCACGGTGCACTCGTTAGGTCACACCTAGAACGTGTCCAAGCTTGGGTTCTAGCTCTTTTGCGGTAATCTGTTGCACTTTAGAAAGTTCGGCGATACTTCTCTAGGATAGTATTGGTACTCAGGCACAAGCGTACCAAAACAAGCTAATTGCGCTGAACCTCTTCTCAGTGTAACTTAGAAGACTCAGGTGGGATCTAACAGAAGCCTCTAAGCGAATTAAAGGCCTACCCATCCCAACAAAACCGTGAGCAGTATTGGCAAAGGACTCCAGACCCAGAGATATTGAGTTTGGAATTATTAAACCAAAGGCATTGAAGAGTTTGAGAATACAGTAATTTGCGTGCCGTACTGCCAGTTCATGGAATGCTCTACCGGCGGAGGTGGTGTCTGCCATCTCGACGGTGTGGTTCAAAAAAAGGTTACACCTTTGCTAGTCTGATGTATTTCCTGAGTGTCTTTTAACTCAGATCGATAAATGACTACATTGGACTCGAGGCCCCACCCTTCACTCCTCACCCTGCCTTCACAACCCTGTATTTTACCGCTCTTCTGTCCAACTTATCACTACTAGCACTTTATTTAAGCACTGCTTGAATGTGCGACACTCTTGGTGGGAACTGAACTTGGACAAGGACCCAGTTCGTAACCGTGGGGCTGTTGCACCCTCTCGGCAGCGAACTGAGTCCCATCTCTGTTTCAACAACAGACCGAATAACGCAAGCACAAGGGACGATACAGAAGTAGCCCGGTGGGATTTATCTCGAAGCTCACTGATGCAAGATGTTGGACTGCTTTATGTGGCTCAGGCCTCAAGTCTCGTGACCTGACCTGACCTGAGCTGCTGACTGACACGATTGATATAACTAGCTCCGAATGAGCAGATTAACCGAGGAAATTGATTTTCGAGTCTCTGTTAAATGATCGGATGGAATGAAAGGAACAATCTGATTTTGATAGTATCTAAAGAAGCTCGAAAGATCTTCAGAACTCGTTTCTTTAAATGTTCACTTAATCCAACATTTAGGAAACAAATGGTGGTAAAAAATTTCTTCTTAGGAACTGTTTAGAATTTACTCTTCAATGACTTCTGTTTATTGTATTACTCAATAAATTTATCAAGGTATCCCTTGTCTCAAAATGTGTTGCCAACTTACTTTAATTCAGTTTTTGACTTTCCACTCCGATAAATCCTACTGGCCCGTCGTTCGAAGAAGCCTAATAGTTTCACTTTTCACAGATGAGTGTAGCCTTATGGAAGTTCAGATTATGTCTAATTCAAGTAACACAGTCACTACGGAGAAACAGTTATCAGCATCGTTTAAAAGGCTTAGGACAAAAATGGTTTTAGAATTAATCCAGCAAGCTCGTTTGAACCTGCTAATATACTGGAAAAAATCGTATTACATTGTATGACTTTTGAAAGTTATTGAGTTTGCATTCAGGTCAAAAATATTTGCTCATGAAAACATTACATACGGACTACACGGGATATATAAGGTAGAATAAAAATGAAACTTATACGTCAAAATTAGTGCACAACTCAGTTACAACACGCTTTTTATGTTTGCTCATCAATATTCGAGTGATATACGGAACAGAATATCCTTGTAAATACTAATGCAAGAGGGGTAAAGTCGAAAATCAGAATGTTCTTCAGGGAGAAACCAGCAGGAGGATAGATCAATGTGCAAAGGGGACCAGTCATCCGAAAATATTTTGTCGACAAGCTTTATGCACGATTCTGTGTCTTCCAATAGAGAAAAACAGCTGGCTATCTTGAGACCACGCATTATAACTTTGACGTCTTATTTTAGAAGCCAAGGAAAAAACCGAAGACAAACGGTTGAGTAAAATAGAAAGAACACACTGATAGAAGTAAGTGTACAGGATTTATTTTGCAGTGTGAAATTGTCCGAGCTCGCATTTGTGGTGAGACAAACTTCACGGTTCCCAAAATTACCTGAATATGCACAGAAAATCAGGGGTTTCAATTCACTTCCCCTCCTAGTTACTTGATGCAGTAGTAAGAGAACCGACATTAGTGATCATACTGTCTGTAAGGAATAACAAACATGTAAGAGTAAAGATGAATTCCGAACACTCTGATGGGTTTAGTGTGAGACCGCACTGAATGAAAAAAATTTTAATTCACTGAAAACTTTCCTTGATTGTATTGAAACCAGCAGAGTTTGAGATGGACTGATACGATTTGGCATAGCAATTCTAAATTGAGTCCCTGGTGCTCCGTTGAAAGCAATTGTGGCCTAAACTGGACTGGGTCATAACGTTAGTCCGATCATTTTTCCTTGTGTCTTGTACAGTGTGTTGGAGGCTTCTTTGTAATAGTACTATATATGCTCCAGAAAAACTTTGACTCCCTCAGCATTTAGATTCAGAACATACTTACCAATTTCAGTCTTGACTGAATTAATGAACCAACAAAACCTGTTGGTCATTTGAACCAAGAATAAAAGAGGCGAAAATCTTACTGACTGCATGGGAGGCCACTCCTAAATCCCTATTGTTTGTTTTGCTCAATCACCGCAAATGTGTTTCGGGATAGGACCGGAAAATCTGCACGAACGTTCATGATTATTATTTATTGAAGTAAGCTAATTAATCGAAATAGCGTGAGTTTGCAAACCTTTTGGAGCACTACAGCAAGGAGAATTTTGGAATGCTCTGAGCACCCCAAAGTGTAAGATATTACTTTAAGGTTGGTTAGCCTCACACTGAACCTTGTACAAGCTGAAATATATACGTTTGTTTATCTGGGCAGGAACCCTTCACCAGCTGATCAATTATCTGATGGACTTTCGTTGCATGCATAAAGGGGAGTTTGACTTCACCTAACTCGGACCACTTGTAGAGTCGGCATGACATCCGACTGTCTACCAAGGATAACATTTACTCTGCCGTATTTAGGTACATTTCTTACCTTGGATTTGATATATGACCACCACATGTGAAAGTCACGCAAAGATTTTCGATCTATGAGCGTCGATGCCTTCGTAGCATAACTCGAATGTGGTGGGGAAAGCCTATCGAATATGTGGAGGTTTGACGTTAGGTATATACGTATATATATATATATATATATATATATATATATATATATATATATATATATAACACGGATCTGGTATAGACAATGTGCCAAAGAGACCATGGGATAATAGGAAAACAATGTACGAAAAGAAAGACAGAAATGTTGGAAAGATTTTTTTTTTGTAAGTTTTCCCACACACGGTATTTTGATTTTTTTTGTTCTTATCGTTTGTGGTTTTCATATATGGAAGGGGAAGGATGCGGAGCCAGTACAGCATTCCATACAGCACTGACACCACTGACTCTCGTTTCGCGCCATATCCGCCAGCGTATCAAGCCAACTGTTTTGGGTGTCATTCTTGCTCCAACCTGGTAGGCGACAGGGCCACACTGCGGCCAAACGGGAAGTCAGCTTTCTTAAACTTCTCCTCCAGGTCAACGGTTGTCCACCACGCCGCCGTTTCTACTGGTGTCCAGTGAGCGGGAATAAAGCGCGGCGAGGTAAACGCTGAGCGGGCATCCTGAAGACATGACCTAACCACCATAGCCGACAAAGCGAAACAATTACCCTGAGCTTTGAACAGTCCATCCCGAATACTCTCCTCCGCACTTCGTCATTACTGACGTGATTCTGCCACCATACTCGTGTGATTGTCTGTAGAAAACGGTGGTCGAGTACGGCCAGCCGGCGCAGATCCTCTTCTCTAACTGGTCAGGTTTCGCATCTACAGAGTAGCACCGAGCGAACTGTGGCGTTATAGACTCTACCCTTTAGGGGAAGCCTGATGTCGTGACGACGCCACAGGTGCCTTAGGTAGGCAAAAGCCGAACGTGCCTTAGAGATGAGCCGAGAGATCTCGTCTCCAATACTTCCACCAATGAAAATACAACTGCCCAGGTACACAAAGCTGCTGACAGTTTCCAGACGTTCTTCAACAAAGAGTGAGTGCAGGGGAATCTCCTTTCCAGTCTTGAAGAAGCGTTTCGCATTCGGATAGAACAAAATGCATGCCATACTCGATGACTTCGACGACCAAGTGGTTTAGGGCATCTTGGAAGACTTGAGGGTCCTCTCCCAACAAGGCGACGTCGTCAACATAATCTAAGTCAACAACTCTGGTGCCCAGTAGAAGCTCCACTCCACTGTTTGTTACACCGTTAAAGGCTGTTTGAAGCAGATCAACTATTATGAATTTGAAGAGAAGCGGGAAAATAAGGCATCCTTGCCGAACGCCACTTGAGGCGACAAAGAACTCGGATAGTTGTCCATAGACCCTTACTCTTCCCGAGGTCTGTCGATAGAGAACTTTCAGAATGGAAACGTGCTTCTCGAGCACGCCGTTTCTTAACAGGCAAGTCCACAGGACTGTCCTATCGACAGAGTCAAAGGCGGCCCTAATGTCCAGAAAGACAACAATAGTTGGCCTCTGATACACGCGACGGTGTTCAAACAGGAGGCGAAGAGTTGAGATTTGGTCCGTGCAACCGCGGCTGGGACGGAATCCAGCTTGTTCTTCACGACAACGGGGTTCGCGTAATGGAGAAAGTCGGCGGGGGATACTGGAGACTAAGCGTTTTGAAGCGACAAAGATCAGGCTTATTCCCCGATGATTAGAACACAGTGTACGGCTACCGTTTTTGAAAATGGGCACGATCGTCGATTCCCCACAGGATGTGGGGGCTTTTTCTGCCGTCCAAACCTTTGAGAACAGGATTGTTAGTTTTCTCACCAGAACCATCTCTCCATCTCTGAAGAACGCAGGAGAGATGTGATCTGATCCGTGTGCCTTGTGGCGCATGAGGGTTTGTAGTTCTTTCGAAATTTCCGCTTCCGTCAAGGGACTGTCTGGAATAGACCAGGTAGAAAACGTAGGAGTTCCGAGGCAGACGGCTATTGTAGAGTTAGTCGAAGGGGCCGTTCCATGACTCGTGAATCACGTATGAGAATCTAAACTAGTCGGTTTAGTCGAGATGGACTTGTGGGTCTTCCTGTTCGAGGTACAGTAGGTCCGTGGACCAGGCGGTTAGATATATTAGGCGAGACGGCTGGGTACCATGGTCTCTGACGTTTTCTCGTGTAAGTTCTTTCTGTCTTCCCTGTTTCCTCTTTTAAGTGGTTTTCGTGTTCCCCTCTCCTACACTTTTACTTATTTTTCTCTTGGTCTGACTGTACCCTGAAAAAGCAAAGCAAACTGGAAATTGAAAGTGATCTACGGAAGTAAATAATTTTTTCACTGATATCCATGTCTCTTGATCAACTCTTATGAAAAATCACTCTACGCATGATTCCGTCCTCAGCTATCCGCCTACGCTAAATAAAAATTCACTAGAGCTGATTTCTCTGCGACCTCTATGTTCTGATGTTATTTTATAGTTTTTGCGGCCAATTTGTTTTAGAATAACTGATTAATATTTATCGTGCTCTTCGTGGATATTTTATAATCATGTCAAGGTTTAATTGCATCCAGCTCGCAGTAATCTGTTTCCATATCTTCAGTCAACGCTGTATGCGTTGACACTAGATGGATCAGCCGACCAGGATGTAAAAAGGTGCCAAAATGCGGAAGAATACGCACAGTATTTTGTGTTTGATCCGCAACAATGACTGAGTCAAAACTGAGTTTCTGTCTTCTGTCTGGAGAACAAAAGATCTGATACAATTTTAGCGACCTAATTTGTTTATTTTAGTCTATTTTTAAAAAAATTGTGCTAGTTCCTTGTGCCATCGAAACTCTATTCCGTTGTACATCTCTTTCAGTAGTAGTAGTAGTAGGAGTAATAGTAGTAGTAGTAGTAGTAGTAGTAGTAGTAGTAGTAGTAGTAGTAGTAGTAGTAGTAGTAGTAGTAGTAGTAGTAGTAGTAGTAGTAGTAGTAGTAGTAGTAGTAGTAGTAGTAGTAGTAGTAGTAGTAGTAGTAGTAGTAGTAGTAGTAGTAGTAGTAGTAGTAGTAGTAGTAGTAGTAGTAGTAGTAGTAGTAGTAGTAGTAGTAGTAGTAGTAGTAGTAGTAGTAGTAGTAGTAGTAGTAGTAGTAGTAGTAGTAGTAGTAGTAGTAGTAGTAGTAGTAGTAGTAGTAGTAGTAGTAGTAGTAGTAGTAGTAGTAGTAGTAGTAGTAGTAGTAGTAGTAGTAGTAGTAGTAGTAGTAGTAGTAGTAGTAGTAGTAGTAGTAGTAGTAGTAGTAGTAGTAGTAGTAGTAGTAGTAGTAGTAGTAGTAGTAGTAGTAGTAGTAGTAGTAGTAGTAGTAGTAGTAGTAGTAGTAGTAGTAGTAGTAGTAGTAGTAGTAGTAGTAGTAGTAGTAGTAGTAGTAGTAGTAGTAGTAGTAGTAGTAGTAGTAGTAGTAGTAGTAGTAGTAGTAGTAGTAGTAGTAGTAGTAGTAGTAGTAGTAGTAGTAGTAGTAGTAGTAGTAGTAGTAGTAGTAGTAGTAGTAGTAGTAGTAGTAGTAGTAGTAGTAGTAGTAGTAGTAGTAGTAGTAGTAGTAGTAGTAGTAGTAGTAGTAGTAGTAGTAGTAGTAGTAGTAGTAGTAGTAGTAGTAGTAGTAGTAGTAGTAGTAGTAGTAGTAGTAGTAGTAGTAGTAGTAGTAGTAGTAGTAGTAGTAGTAGTAGTAGTAGTAGTAGTAGTAGTAGTAGTAGTAGTAGTAGTAGTAGTAGTAGTAGTAGTAGTAGTAGTAGTAGTAGTAGTAGTAGTAGTAGTAGTAGTAGTAGTAGTAGTAGTAGTAGTAGTAGTAGTAGTAGTAGTAGTAGTAGTAGTAGTAGTAGTAGTAGTAGTAGTAGTAGTAGTAGTAGTAGTAGTAGTAGTAGTAGTAGTAGTAGTAGTAGTAGTAGTAGTAGTAGTAGTAGTAGTAGTAGTAGTAGTAGTAG